>OX375866.1:50531192-50848150 GCA_947359475.1 Heligmosomoides polygyrus bakeri | reverse complement strand
ATCATCCGTAACGATGGCATACGGTAACATTTTGGTACCATTCCCATACAACTCATGATGTGTGAGAACCGTACAAGATGGTTCGTTCATGTCCTTCGCGCTAGCGAAGAGTCCGTTGCGAAGAGAGCAATGCAGCTGGAAGTTAAAGGTAGGAGAGGTCGTGGAAGGCCTAGGCAATGCTGGATGGATACGTTGCACAACGACCTGAAACCATTCGGTCTCCACACCCATCAAGCAGCTGACAGAAGTGAATGGAAATCACATTCCACACAAGCGGACCTAGCCTCAATGTGAGAAAACGCTCAAGAGTTGAGCTGCCTGGCGGCCGCCAAACGTCTGGTTCGCCCCTTACCCCTAGAATGGAACAGTGCCAGTCTTCCTCCATCCAATACTCCTCCATCACTCTCTCTACCTCTTCCACCCCACCCCCCTCCCCGCTAATACTGCTCTACCGATGTGCAGGCAGAGAAAGTGAGTGGAAGTCAAGCACGCACATGTGAAACTGAGTCTTGACTCACGTGTCACCACGATTTCGCGACGTCTATGACACTATGACACTTCTGCACCCCGACACACGTACCACGACTTCTGTGACTCGATTTCAGGGACCCGACGCACATTGGACGAAATTGAGAGAAAATACTGGTCCCCTTTCTCCCCCCCCCCCCCCACCCGCCCACCCGATTGGTCCTAATTTGCTGATCCCCTTTTCCCTGGTCTCCCTCCTAATGGTCCCCCTCAATCAGAATCCCTATGCAAGTTGAACGTCTTCAGGAGGTGTTCTGAATCCATACGCACGATGGACGACGTCTTCGGCACGTGTTCTGAATTCCTACGCGCGTTGAACGACGTCTAGGGCACGTCTTCTGATTCCCTACGCCCCGCACTTGGTCCCCATTCATATCCTGACGCGTTGCCCGCTGAATAAACTTGGACGATCCGCCGCCGAGGATATAGTTCGCTAGCAACTGTTCTCGACTGTTTTCCAAAGGACACAGGTATAGGCTGTAGCCATCCCTGCAGCGGAAGTCTGAGCCGCTGAATGCCGTGCTGTGGGGGTGGTGTGCTTACCTGCGACGAAAGGTGTCGTGGCATCGATGAGATGGCCTCTGCATGTCGAAGTGTTTGCTGTTGATGAGAGTAGCAACCAGAAATTGCCTTCTCTTCCAGGTTTTCGCCAAACACGCACGAAATGCCGACATACTACAGCTGCTGACCAAGGTGAATCAACGAGTGGCCGAGTGCTTTCAGACGAGTTGCTCGTCGTCTTACAAGCAGGTATGGACTGCGTCAAACTGGAAGTTTCTCTCAGTAGGTACACGGCGTGTGTATTGCGAAATCGCGTTGCGGTGGTTTGTGGTTGACTCTCGCTGCCTCAGATCGTGACTGTCAAGAGATTTCCGTTTTCAACTGAGATTCAGCTTCTCTATTGCAGATGCCTGAATTCCACTCTCGCCTTGTCAAGCAGTTCTACTTCTTTCCCGGAGTCACGCGTTCGTCGGCTGTCTAGTTCTAAGTCCGAAGGAGGAGCAGTTGAGACGTGTCGAGGCTGCAGTCATTGCTAGGGTTTCTTCTCCTTTGTTTCGATGTTTCATGTTGATACTCATCGTCAGGGGAGGCATGGGGATTTGATTGTCAGGGCGGTGGAGCTTGCTCATCTGGAAAGACCTTCGTCTCCTATACGGGATGAGTGATCATTTCAGGACTTGCACATTCACTGGGCATTCCAGTAGGGTGGACTCGGGGCTGCCGGTTGTCATGTGCAATGACCCCCCCCCCTCCCAGTTCACAACGTTTAAGATATCTCCTTAATTTCCCATGTACCATGTGGCAGAATTCGTAATTCTTATTGGTGGTGAAGATGACTGGAATGGTGGCGCACACTTCGTTGAAGGTTAAGAGGTCCGGCGTGATTGTTCGCTGTGGAAACGCACTTGGAAGAGACCGTCGGTACATTCGAAATGCGGCTTTTCCACTGCCTCGTAACGTTTTGTCGAAGTGATTCATTTTTGAAGCGTGCGAAAAGCGTCCCACGTGTGCCATTATAATCCTAATGCGAGAAACCTCCGATGGCCGCGCATTGTATTGGCGGCGAAAACAAGCATGACGGACTGAAACGGTTTGTTGCGAGTGACCAACGTGTTTCTTGTTGGTGTCTGAAAGGGCGTCGGAAGGAGCTGTGCGGCTGCGATTTGCTTCCGTAGTTGATGCTCATGTCCAGCGTTGCCTTCCAGAAGCATACCTTTGGATACGTCTTCGGTGGATCTGAACGAAGAATCCCACCATGCACAGCCAATTCGGCTCGTGCTTCGTGGGTGCGCGTGTACTCAAATGCGTAGAAGGAGCTATCGCCGATATCGGAAGCTGTTCCACAGCTACAGCGTGGATAAAGTGTTTTCTCGACTTCTCAGTCCGTCAGTCACCATAAAGGGGTCGAACTTACACTGCTGGCGACCTTCAGCAGTGTAAGTTCGTCCCCTTTATGGTTAATGTGTCGATTTCGTTCGTTGTATCGAGACCATTCGCAGCTTGAAAAATAGACACGCCGCGTCGCTTTAATCAACCTCGATGGTGTGGCTGGTTTCTTGAGGCAGCTACGTTGCCAGCAGACTTCGAAGCTCTAAAGCGGCACACATTTCCCAGCTTCTCATCTTATCTCGACCATTCGTTTCTGGGCCGGCTGCTCGAATTCACTTTGCCTAGGCCAATGGCGAATTCTAATGTGCAGCTATAGATCTCTTGATCTTCCTGGCACCCCTCCTACCCCTGCGCTCTACCACCTGTAGCTCTTTATTCCGTGCTTGCGTATGACTCGTTCTGTGCGATAACAAAGGCCAGGTATCCCCTCATGGGAAAAAAACTGGAAGTGTTCCTCAAAGGTTTAGGCTCCAGCTATGCGCCCCTGCCCTCTGAGCCTGAGCACGTTTTCGCTCACTCTTGATCAGGGTAAGCTCTTTCCGCCCCAGTTCCTCCCTCCAGTCTCTTCTCTTTCACACATCATACGATCTCATGGCGCAGAACGTTCCTCGCTCTAATGTCCTTTTATCTGCACTTCCGCTGCTCAGTCCCTGGAAGCGCAGTCCCTCACTGTGCTAGCTCGTCTAGCGTAATCAGATGCTCGTTAAGAAGATTTTTTGCACGTACTGCCCACATTAGCAGGGCAGTACTCGTTAATGTTGTTTGCCACCGGCGAGGTTTACCCGCCGCGTTGAACAGCGCTTTCTTCCCACTCATCGAGCTGTGTGAGCGTGTCTATTTCTGGCGTATTCGCTTCAGACAGCTCACCTGAATAGCACGAGTAATTGCGTGTGATCCCTCGCCCGAACGGCCACCGAGAAGTCTTCTCAGCCTGCCAGCACAGGTTGTCCAACTTGGAGTTGTGCTTTCAAGTCGCGATGTAAGCAGTGTATGTTGTACATACCAATAAATATTTCTTTGACTATGCACTCTGTGACACTCCTAGATGAGGAGGCGTTTCTGCGCCGTTTCTGCGTTCGTGTTGCCCTTTCATCGCCTCGTAAACAGCTATTAAGGCTAGTGTGTGTTCTCTGAACCGAATTTCTTCTTGCGACGATGACCTTAAAGGAATAGAAACAGGTTAAAGGTGACATCAAGCGGGACGAAGAGTGTTCAGGAAACACTAAAGAACTTGAGGTCGCTCACTGATCGGCATACCTCGGTTTTCCGGAGAATGGTGAGCGTTGGCCAAGTTGAATTAATTCAGTCCTCCCATTCAGATTCACCAGATGCTTTCGGCTGCCAGGCTTCCTTCATGTCGACCAAAGTCCGGAAGATGAGATGTTTTCGGGGAGAAATATAGCAAATCATAAAGCCATAAGTAACGAAAGTCGTAAGCAAGCGGATAGAAGAATCAGAAGTTAAGAAAGAAGAACAAAAAGAACAGACGGGTGTTACTCCTAGTTGTGTGATCTGTCAAGCTGGCCGGGAGGGAGAATGCGCCGTTTCAGGGACAGTTTACATGATCACATGTCACAGCTGTGGTGAGAGAACATCGGGAAACCTCTCGCTCACTCAATGTAGCGCCAAAGAACACTTGGAGGGCAAGCAAAGGTTGCGGGTTTCCACTGTACTGGGTGGCCACCAGGTCAACGCCCACCACGGTGAGGACTTCGGGGTTAGGACTTTGAGGTCACATTCAAAATTTTAGGGCGTGAGCTCCAAAAGTCGGCGTGGAAAGCCCTTGAGGCAATTTTGGAGACAAGCTACTGACCTAAAAATCAACCGGAAGGGAACTGCCTATCTATTAGGTTGTCGAATTATAAATGTCGTTTTTGCTCAAAAAGAAGTTTCGCTAAAAGAAAAGAATGACCATACCTCAATACAAGCGGTAATCTCCACTATTATCTCTGACATGTCGCCAACGTCAGGCATCCGCAAAGAACGGATGCCTTTCCTGAAGATCTCCGATGGCTGCGACTCGAAGAAGTTGGTCACCCAGATTTCGACTTCGTCACAGTTCCTTTTCTCCGCCAAGGCGTGCTGCATCGACCAGAAAAGGTGATAGTCTGATGGTGCAAGGTCTAGGCTTAAGGCGAGTGAGGCAGAAGTTCCCAGCCCAACCCCTCAATTTTTTGCAGCGTGATATTTGCGGCGTGCGGTCGAGCGTTGTCATGGGAGAATTCCACAGTGGCTGTGTTCACTGCTTGTTGACGCACTGCTCGGTCCACGCGGGTCAGTTGCTCCTTGTAAAGTTCTGCCGTAACTATTTGGCCTGGATCCAGCACCTCAGAATGCACCAGACCTCTACTGTTCCAAGAAAGCACAGAGCATCACTTTTTTCCGCGTCAGGCTTCGTCGTTGTCTTCGGAACTTCACCGCGGCTCAAACATTGTCGCATTCTAGTGGTATTGTCGTAGTGGATCCACTTCTCATCCGACGTCACGATGGAGTCATAGAAACCGCTGTTCTTGGTTTTGCGGACGAGAATTCCAGCGATGGCGACTCGTGCTGCTTTGTTTGTATCGCTGAGCTGGTGTGGCACCCACTTTACACACCGATCTGACTTTCCGATTGCATGCAAAAGATCGGCAGTGGTAGATTGGTGACAACCGAACCTCTGTGCGAACTCACGTGTAGTTTGTGCTGGATCCGAGTCGACAGGTTCCTCTAATTCCTGGCTATCCGGAACATCAGAACGCCGTTTATGTTCTTCGTCTTCAAGGCTCTCATCATCGTCTCGGTAACGTTGAAACCATCGCTGGCATTGATGTAATGATGGAACATCGTCAGACACTTCAGACAAAATGCGATGCTATTCTGCGGCAGTTCTTCTTTTTTGCAGACGTACAGCAAGCAAACCCGCACTCGGTACTTTTGCTCGATTATCGTTAATCTAAAAAATCTATAAAATGGTCAGCGAATTGGAACGAAACTTTGGCGAAAGATGCCTTCGGAAACGCTTCTTTGTTAGGTGCAGTCGTTTGTTGTCTCCTTCTCATCTTGTGTACGTGTAATTTCTGGTCGAGTGATCACACTCAGGTTTATTTCCTCTCAGACTCTGAAGATGGCGATCGCGCCGAAACGTAAGCCAAATAAACGCTGATAACAACCTCGCCTAGAGTTCAAGGAAGAACTACTGAAAAAGACTAAAGAAGAGATGATCGGAAAGCTTACATAAAGTATGTCGGTTGACGGTAGCTTGTTTGCCGGTATGTGCCACCCGGTAAGGCGTGCCACTGCCACACCTCAAACTTGAGTAATCAAACCTTTTCGAGATCACTATCCCTACAACAGCAGACAAGTGAACTATTTCTACTACGGAAGACAAGTGAAGAGTGAGAGGTGATTATCGGATCTGAAAGCTTTGAAAGACTGACGGTTGATCCGCTAATCGGTGCTTATAAAATGAGGCGGAGCATGGAGATGTTCACAGTTTACAAAAGCTGATCAGAAACTAACCAGGGAATGGTTTCGACCTCCCATGGAACTTCAAGCTGAGACCAGGATCATTAGAAAGAGCTCGGGATGCTGATTACGAATACAAATACGCGTCAAAATTGCAAAATGAAAATCCTGAGCGAGTTATGGTTTGCCGAAATCGGGGGCCTTTGCACAGGCTGGCTGTGCGACACACCGTTTTTCATTTTTGCTTAAGCCTGGAGCGGCTGTTGTCGAAGATACAAGCTGTTAGGAGGATGTTTAGTTGCGATCAAAACTCTTGCGCCAGGCGGGACTCGAACCCACATCTTCTGCTTTCCGGGCAGCGATGTTCGCTTTACATCGCCGGTGCTGTTTGACCGAACAGAACATCCACGGTATCTTACCTAGCAATCTCGCCTATCTGCACTTACCCGTGATATCGCGATGAGCCTGCCGCTGATATCAGCATGGAACCGGTTAAGCTGAAGGCCTTCATAGAATGGGCCAAGGCCTGTAATGGGCCCTTTTGATCGCAACTAAACATCCTCCTAACAGCTTCTATCCTCGATAACAGTCGCTCTAGGCTTAAGCAAAAATGAAAAACATCATTTCTACGAAGGCCTTCAGCTTACCGGTTCCATGCTGATATCAGCGGCCGGCTCATCCCGATATCACGGGTGAGTGCTGATATGCGAGATTGCTAGGAAGATATCGTGGATGTTCTGTTCGGCCCAACAGCGCTGGTGGTGTAAGGCGAACATCGCTGTCCGGAAAGCAGAAGATGCGGGTTCGAGTCCCGCCTGGCGCAAGAGTTTTGATCGCAACTAAACATCCTCCTAACAGCTTCATAATTTATATTCGAAATCAGTTTGTAGATATGCTTGAAGGCAAAAAACTGCTATGGTGACATTTTTATTTACTATTTTGCACAAATAGAGGTGTTTCTAACAACCTTGACATTCGTGAAACAAGGCAAAAAAAATGTGTGAGGCGGACATGCTGCTCACACACTGCACATCTTAAACATGCAGCCTCTCTACATCAGCAACAAAAGTGTATGGTAGTTTTCCCAGCTACTTAATCAGACACGTGTTAAATATAATTGGGAACAAAAGATCATTTCGAAGATAAATTATAATTTGCAAAAGAACCATCAACAATGGGAAGCGAACCGATAACGTCGCACCTGACGAGCAGGAGCATTTCCCCTGCGACACCGCCGCAGCTAGCCAGCACTCCTTACGGAGCCCTAATGACTCACCACTCTCGCGCCAGCTGTGTCGCAGGCCAGCCTGTGGTGAGGGCACCCGATTTCGGCAGGCCATAACTCGCTCAGGAATTTCATTTTGCAATTTTGACACTCATATTTGTATTCAGCATTCCGAGCTCTTTCTAATGATCCTGGTCTCAGCTTTATCTTCCATGGGAGGTCGAAACCCTTCCCTAGTAAGTAATGTGAATATTGCTCAACTAAGAGCCACGCTAGGGGCGAGTGTAGCGTAGTCGGAGGAGGCGCGACTGTTGCGGGCACCCGATACCAGGTTCCTGGTTCGGATTTCCCGCCCAGGCCAACCAAGCCTTCCATCCCTCCGGGGTCGGTGAATTGGTACCAGACTTGTTTGGGAAGGATACAGCATTGACTTGTTCATCGGCTGGCCACCGCAAGTCATTGTATGGCCAAATGCGCATTCAAATCGCCTCCACGACATCCCGTAGAAGTAGAATGTGTGGCGCATCCAAAAGGGATTGAGTAACGCCGTCCTTTATACTTTATCATTTAAGAGCCACCCTATAATGTCACGGTAAAAAAGGCATCACGGATCCTCTATACAAAGGTGAGTAATAGGAAAAGCATAGGGAAGGGAAGAATACCATAGGAAAGGATTGACACAAGGCTCACTTCGCCACTATTTTTGGACGAGCATTTTTTTCTGTTCAGTGAGGAGGAGGAACACATAATAAGTTGTGGCTCAACTCTGCCAATCTTCTTCTTCTTCAGCGTTTGTCCCGCTTCGAGGCGGGGTCCGCTATTCTGGTGTGGTGACGCCACTTTACGCGATGAAATGCTTGATCGGGATGGATACCAGCAACCTTTAGGTCCACATGCAACGTATCAAGCCATCGCTGCTTCGGCCGCCCTTTAGGCCGTTTTCCGGGCACATCTATGTTAAGGCCAATCTTCCTAACAGTGTCACCACTAGCTCGAAGAACGTGGCCATACCACCGAAGGCGAGCTTCACGTAACTTGTCAGCAATTGGAGCGACACCAAACCTCTGGCGTATTTCATCGTTGCGAATACGGTCCAGACGCGTAACACCAGCCGTCCATCGCAGCATTTTCGTTTCCATTACGCTGAGGCGAGTCTCAACCTCCTTGGTTGCAGGCCAGCACTCAGCTCCATACATCGCTACTGGTCGGACGATGGTTCTGTAGATCTTCGATTTAAGGCGTTCCGGTATCTTCCTGTCGCATAAAACGCCTGTCATCGAGCGCCATTTGGACCACGCTGCGCTCACGCGCGAATTCACCTCGAACGTCAGACTACCATCAGACGCAATTGCAGATCCAAGAGCTTTGAAGTTTGTCGTTCGTACTAGCGCAGTGCCATTGACCTCAATGGACCCGGCTTCGTTTACGTCTGTCGTCAAGTACTCAGATTTTTTGACGTTTAGCTTGAGCCCGAACATCGCCAAGCGGTCGTACCAAGCTTGCGCTTGTCGCTCGAGTTCGCTCTTCTCTTCGCTTGCAAGCATTACGTCATCTGCATACAGCAGCGTCCAGGGGGCAGGCTTCTGAAGGTCTCTCGAAATGGCATCCATTACGACAATGAATAGGAGCGGGGAAAGCGCAGAGCCCTGGTGAACACCAACGGAGATAGGAAACTCCGCCGATGTGCCGGCTGGCGCTCGCACACTACTCTTTGGACCAGAGTAAAGTATGCGCACCCACTCAATAAGCTCTTCGGGAACACCGTGTTGTCGTAAGGCGTACCATATAACCTCACGCGGTACACGATCAAATGCTTTCTCTAAGTCGAGAAAAGCTATGTGTAGCGGTTTCTGCTTTTCGCGATGTCTCTCTACCAGAAGACGAGCAGCATGTATGGCATCGATGGTGCCACTGCCCGCTACGAAGCCACATTGATTGGTGGAAAGTTGGACGATATCGCGAATACGTCCATCTACAATTCGCTCGAAGATTTTCATGCTGTGCGAGAGCAAGCGAATTGGACGGTAATTCGTGCAGTCCGCAGGACTGCCCTTCTTCTTCCATATCGGGATCGTCGTGCTTTCCTGCCAACTACCAGGTACCTTCTTTTCCGTAACAACCTGGTTGAAAAACTTCGTTAGCCACTCAGCAGGACTCCAGCACCTCAGCTTCCATAGGTCGGCCGCTATATCATCGGGGCCAGTTGCTTTGCCTGGCTTCATCTTCTTCAGAGCCGCTTCCGTCTCCTCCACAGTGATTTTCTGCACAGGACCGTGCGTAGGAGGGACGCAAGGGATGGGCGGATGGGCAAACTCTTCTGTTGAAATTCTCTCGAAGTAGTCATGCCATCGTTTCATAGCCCTCTTGCGGTTCGTCAGTAGATGGCCATTCTCATCGTTGATGCCCAAAAATTTCTCGATGTCCTCGGCCTGACGATGGCGTGCCTTGGCAAGTCGATAAAGATGTCGTTCACCATCGCGCGTCTCGAGTTTATCGCTGAGATCATCATAATGGACGGCTTTTGCAACGGCTACGGCCTTCTTTGCCGCTTTCTTGGCCTCCTGGTACATACGCCATTTGTCTGCAGTCTTGTCGCGCGTGATATAATTTTTTCTTCTCTCGGACTTTTTCTCTTACGTCGTTAGTCCACAGCCACGCCAGCTTCTCGATCTTGCGGCGTCCAGGCTTAGTCATGCCTAATTCAGAGCATGCAACTTGTATCGGTTGTATCTTTCCATGTTTCGTCGACGGTTGTCACCGTCGGTAACCGAATATGAGAAACAAAAGCTGCAGCGTTTTCCTTCAACCGCCACCACTTGATTCTCGGTGGACCGCATCGCTCGACATGCCTCAGCCTCGGAGGGGCGAACTTAAGAGTGCATATCAGCGGACGGTGCTGTGTGGCGACCGTCTCGTACGGCACCACCTTCGCATTTGTAACCAGCTTTCGATCGCGATGCTTCACAAGGATGAAGTCGATCTGTGTCTTGGTGCTCCCGCTATAGAACGACACCAGATGGGAGTCACGCTTTCGAAATACGGTGTTCGCGATGATGAGGTTATGCGAGTCCGCATACTCAAGGATTCGCTCACCATCAGCGTTACGTGCTCCATATCCGAAACCGCCGTGACAGCTGCGACCATCTTTCGCAGTCCCCACATGACCGTTGAGGTCACCTGCGATAACGACCGCGTCTTCTGACGGTACCTCTGCTGTCTTTTCATCAAGCAGGGTCCAAAACTCATCCTTGGCTCTCTCAGAGCAGCCTGCCTGCGGAGCGTATGCAGAGAAGAAATGATACATACGCTGTTCAGCAGCGACTACGACCCTCATCAAGCGATCATTAAAACGTTCCACGCTTATAATCGCGTCTCGGAAACGTTCGGAGACGATTACACCAACTCCGCTGGTGGTCCTGGGACTGCCGCACAGAATGGCCTTGAAGCCTCGGCCTATGCCCTTCGACCTACAACAGGACCACCTCGTCTCCTGTACCGCACATAAGTCGATTCGTCTTCGCTCCAGTGCTTCTGCCAACTCGCACGAGCGGCCCGTCAACGTACCCACATTCAGCGTAGCTACGCGGGTCTTGCCTACGTTACGGGACTTTCGGACTAGCTCAGTTTCCCCCCGATGCCGTCCTCGCATCAGGGACCCTCGCATACTTCTCACACTCGCCGGGCTCTGCGAGTGCGCGTCGGCTCCCGCGGACGCCGTAGCATTATCTCGATACTCACTTAACGTCATCAACCATGTGATGTGACATGGGATCTCCATAGGCCGGCCTGTCACTAGGGCCTGTCGCCTGTACTCGAATGTCCGTGCTTAGCTTAGCTCGCAGAGGCGAACAGTTTCCAGTGGCACCACGTGGAGGAACGGACATCGCCACCTGGCTCAACTCTGCCAATATTGGTGATAAATTACTATAGTACGAAGTCATAAACTCTATACTCCAGAAGTGTTCAATTATCCTACTATGTATAAAGGTGCAAGTGTGTGTGTGTGTGTGTGTGTGTGTGTGTGTGTGTGTGTGTGTGTGTGTGTGTGTGTGTGTGTGTGTGTGTGTGTGTGTGTGTGTGTGTGTGTGTGTGTGTGTGTGTGTGTGTGTGTGTGTGTGTGTGTGCCGTAGACGTGCCGAACACGTCGGCAACCATGCATGGCGAGCCGTAGACGTGCCGAACACGTCGGCAACCATGCATGGCGAGCCGTAGACGTGCCGAACACATCGGCAACCATGCATGGCGAGCAGTAGACGTGACGAACACGTCGGCAACCATGCATGGCGATCCGTAGACGTGCCGAACACGTCGGCAACCGTGCCTGGGCATTTACATAGATGATCATCGACGGGAGAGGTTTCTGGAGGCAATCGTTATCGATCGATTTTATCGATTGTTAAAGGATGACGTTTAAGCGGCACGAAACTTCAGCCCTTGGGGTAATCGAGGTCGCTGAACACGAATCTGAAGTCCGTTTTTAAACTGTCGATCACAATCAATCGATATTGATCAAATAAGCGTTTCTGTGGATGTCTTCCATTTTTTCGCTTTTTTCTAACTTGCCCTAGTCGACGCAGTTAAGATGTTCTTCTTGAGGAAACCATGACATAAGTGGCAGCTACAATTGATAATGAGAAGTTGTTGCCACGGCGAAGCCGTCAAAAAGCCATCGGTGCGGCCGAGAGGCCGCACGGACGGCTGGTAAATTTAATAAAAGAGGCTAATTATACGCCAAATCTAATAGAATTGATGTATCCCTGGGGAAACATTTTAAACCTCTGAAGTACCTTTATCATCTCTTTGGGTTCAGAGTGCCTCATGTCCCCCACAGACAGTAGAATACCGGTCACTATAGAATAAGCCACACACGACAACGAGCCTCTCGGCCGCACCGACGGCTTCTTAACGGGCTCGCCGTGGCAATAACTTCTCATCATCAATAGTAGCTGCAACCTATGTCATGGTTTCCTCAGGAAGAACATCTTAACTACGTCGGTCAGGGCAAGTTAGAAAAAAAGCGAAAAAATGGACGACATCCACAAAAACGCTTATTTGCCCAATATCGATTGATGGCGATCGATAGTTCAAAAATGAACTTCAGATTCGTGTTCAGCGACCTTGATTACACAGGACTGAAATTTCGTGCCGCTTGAACGACATCCACAAAAAATCGATAATATCGATCGATATCGATTGCCTTCCCTGCTGTCAACGCCTCCCGTCGATGATCATCTAAATGCCCAGGCACAATTGCCGACGTGTTCGGCAAGTGTACGGCTCGTCATGCAGGGTTGCCGACGTGTTCGGCACGTCTCCGGCTCGCCATGCACGGTTGCCGACGTGTTCGGCACGTCTACAATATCGCCCACAATACGGAAAAATCCGTCGCAATCCGTCGCATGCTCACAACTCCTTCAATTTCAAGCTGTTTGAGAAACTGTTGGTACCATTCGAATCGTCTTCCCGGGATCTACACAAACATATATAAAACTTTATCAGACCACCGCATTTCCGTCGCACCTTATTTTCCAGGACATGACGTGACGTGCAGTGTTTTCGGAGTAATGTCAAGCATGGCGTGCGTTGTCAGTGCTCTGTCATGCCTGGGATGCTCCGAGAGTGCGCCGTGCATAATACATATAGGACCAAACCTATCAATCGAGCGGGAGAAGGCATGTTCACTTCGCTTCTATCCTCCCTTACTGGAAAATGTAAAGCCTTCAAGACTATCTTGCACCGTTTGGAGAACTTTATAAGAAATTTCCGGCAGTCTTACTTAGGATTTGCTCCAGTCAGTCCGACGAGCCTTTGGAGTGCGCCGTACCCAATACATATAATATCGACCCTATCAAGTGAGTGGAATCGGTTCAAATGTCGGACTAAACAGTAAAGCTTACTTTATTTAGGTGTTTAAGTGCACACACTGACAACGGGTTATACAAATGAAGAGGTTTTATGAAGCGAGTAGGGAGGGTGCGCAGTGCACAACGCATATACGATAGAAGCGTTTGAAATCAGATTAGATTAGAAATTTCCGCCCGGCCTACTCAGAAATTGCTGTACTCTCTTCCGGGGAGGCTTAATGGTAGGCTGTTGACAATACATATAAAATAGAACCTATCAATGGAGTGGGGCAACCGCTCGCAAATGCACGCGCAGGCGAGTTTGTAGCGCAATAACTCTATCAAGTTCGCATCTTTCCGGCTGCAACTCGAGAACTTCTTAGGCAACACAAGGTTCTTGACGTGCTCTAAAGCACAACTGTGCAGCTCATGAATGGACTAAATTTCAGCGCAGCGAAAATGAACGTGAGTGCGACCCAATTTTTTTCCGATTTCGGTCGACCACTGTGCACAATCGTTGTGCTAAATTGCACGTGCGCGCGTGTTCTGAGCACGATAACTCTGTCAGGTGTGAACCTTTCCGATTGCAGCTTGTGGGTTTTGCAGGTGTGGCTGTTCAATGGTTCCATTGACGCCCAGTTAGTTACTGGTATTCCCAGTGTCTCTTCGAAGTGGAGACTGGCCGTTGACTATTCCGCGGTACGAAGAACACAACTTAGATAGCAAGTTTATGGTGAACACAAAATCAATGGTGAGGCAAACAGTGGAGCTGCTGGAGTCGTGTCTGAGATCCTTGTCGCTCGAATGCACATCCGTTCATCAGAGCGTGGCTAAATTCAAATAGAGGAGTGGAAGACGGTGGAGCAGGCGATGACCTCTCCCGGCGGTGGTGTATCCGCCGGTCATTCCACCGTGGGCACCGTCAACAGCATGGATTACGGTAGGGAAGTGAGCCCAACCCAACACAGGAAGCAAAATGCTCTAGTAGCCTCCTTAAACAGAGCAACTTAGCTTATGATTGTACAAAGTTACAGCAGTGCGAAAATGCAGGTTAGCCTTGTGTGACACGATTTTTTCCAATTTAAGTCGACCCCGGGGGGAAGACGCAGAGAACTAATGACCTACAAATGCGCAGGCGAGCAGAACGCTTAAGGTTCTTTACGATGACGGGCTCACAACTCCCTAGCTGAACTAACTGCCTTAGCACCAACTGCCATTTTAGGGAATTTTAGCGTTTGTAACTTCCTGCGCCATTATTCGTGCACATTTGAATTTTTGACACTCGCAATAACACTATTTTGTTCACCACGAAGAGCACTATCGAATGGTGTCACTCTCGACCAATTTCAGAAAAATCGATTTTTTGACAAGGAGAGAACGAGGCCGAGCCTGCGCGGCCGATGATGTTATCGAAAATCGAGATTTTCGAAATTGGCCAAATTTTTTCGTGCAAACTTCTTCCAAAATCATCTAGGCGGTTATTAGGGAATTACTAATAATATTCTGATTACGAATCCAACGTCCGTTTTTTAAAATTTCGCCGATTTCAGTAGATTACTTCCCGTTTGAGGGTGGTCGGGTCAGGATCACCGATCACCATCAGTTATCGGTGTGGGCGGTCTCCTTTCGGCATTGTGTTCGGCACTCCGAATCAGTCCCCGCCCCTATACGAAGTTTAAGCAAAATCGGTGATCCTGACCCGACCACCCTCAATTATCTAGAAGAAAATCCAAAACCAACCGAAATCGGCGGAATTTGCAAAAACGGACGTTGGATTCGTAATCTGCGCCCCAAATAACCATAGGTGATTTTGGAAGAAAAAATTTGGACGAGGACGTCAAATTATCGATTTTCGATGAGGTCATCGTCCGCGCAGGCTCGGCCTGAAGCGCCCCCGTCCTAGATGGGAAATTGTTAAAAAATCGATTTCCCTGAAATTGGTCGAGAGTGACGCCATTCGACAGAGCTTTCCGTGAGGAACAAAACGGTGTTATTGCGAGTGTCGAAAATTCAAATGTGCACGAATAATGGCGCAGGAATGTTCAAACGCTAAAACTATCCCGCCCTAAAATGGCAAGTGGTGCTGAGGCAGTTAGTTCAGCTTGGGAGTTCTGAGCATGTCATCGTAAAGGACCTCAAGCGTTCTGCTAGCCGTTAGCTCTCTGTGTCTTCCCGCAGGGGTAGACTGAAATTGGAAGCAATCGTGTCACACAAGGCTAACCTGTCTTTTCACGCTGCTGTAACTTTGTCCAATCATAAGCTACATTGCTGTAGTTCAGTGCACTACTAGAAAATTTTGCTACCTACAAAACACACAAGCTGAAACCGGAAAGGTTCAACTTTACAGAGCTATCGCGCTCAGAACACGCCCGCGTGTGCAATTTAGCACATTGGTTGATGTTCTCTTCGCCCTTGCTCGCCCACATAACAGTTTTCCCTACTCCTAATAAAACCTTTCAGTTCAGCATGAAAAGTTCTGTCGAATGATATCAAGCATGACCCAGTTCGAAAATATCGGTTTTCAATGACGTCAACATCCGTCTGCCGCGGCTTCGAGCGGCCTGTCCTCGATGCGAATCTGCCAAAAAATCGATGTTTCCAAAATCGGTAGAAATTGGTACCGTTCGATAGCGCTTTTCATGCTGAAGAGAACGACATCATTCCGAGTGCCGAACACTCAAATCTGGACGAGTAAGAGCGCAAGAGACTCTAATCGCTATCTTCCTCCGCTTTAAACTGGCAACTAAGGCTAAGGCACTTTGGGAAGCTAAGGAGTTCTGAGCATGTAATCGTGAAGTACCTTAAGCGCTCTGTTCGCTTTCGCATTTCAAGGCCGTTTGCTCGCTGGGTCTTCCCGCAGTGGTTCACCGAAATTGGAAGAAAATGCGTCACACAAGCCTCACCTGCATCTTCGCACCCCTGTAACATTGCCTCTTCCTAAGCTACATCATTCTACTTTAGCGTACTACTAAACCGTTTTACTACCTACAAGACCCATGAGCTGCAGTCGAAACGATTTGAACTTGAGCTATTGCGCTACGAACTCGCCCGCGCGTACAATTTGCAAGCGGTCGCCCTTTCGATTGAAAGGTTTGCTTCTATATGCACTGTTCACGGCGCTCTCCTAAGGCTAGCTGAACAAGTTTAGAGCAATATCTCAGTAGGGCGGCTGGAAATTTATGATAGAGCTCCGCAAACGCTCACTTCACCAGTTGTCGAACCCACTCGATTGATAGGTTCATCTCTATACGCATTACACACGGCGCACACTTAAGTCCTGCCGGGACAGATTGGAGCAAGTCCTAAGTAGGACGGCCGGAAATTTCTTATGAAGTTTTCCAAACGGTGCAAGATAGTCTTGAAGGCTTTACGATTTCAATTAAGAGAAGATAGAAAGCCAGTGGACAAGCTTTCTCCCACTCGATTGATAGGCTCGATCCTATACACATTGTGCACGGCGCACTCTCGGAGCATTCCAGGCATGACAGAGCACTGACAACGCACGCCATGCTTCACATGCTCCGAAAACACTGCACGTCACATGCACGTCCTGGAAAATAAGGTGCGGCGGAAATGCGGTGGTCTGATAAAGTTTTATATATATGTTTGTGTAGATCCCGGGAAGACGCTTCAAATGGTACCAACAGTTTCTCAAACAACTTGTAGACGTGCCGAACACGTCGGCAACCGTGCATGGCGAGCCGGAGACGTGCCGAACACGACGGCAACCCTGCATGACGAGCCGTACACTTGCCGAACACGTCGGCAATTGTGCCTGGGCATTTAGACGATCATCGACGGGTGGCGTTGACAGCAGGGAAGGCAATCGATATCGATCCATATTATCGATTTCTTGTGGATGTCGTTCAAGCGGCACGAAATTTTAGCCCTGGGGTAATCAAGGTCGCTGAACACGAATCCGAAGTTCGTTTTTGAACTATCGATCGCCATCAATCGATATTGGGCAAATAAGCGTTTTTGTGGATGTCGTCCATTTTTTCGCTTTTTTTCTAACTTGCCCTGACCGACGTAGTTAAGATGTTCTTCCTGAGACCTCGAGGAGACGAATCGAACGGTACCAACAGTTTCTCAAACAACTTAAAATTGAAGGAGTTATGAGCACGCGACCGTTTGGACGGATTTTTCCGTCGCAAACCGTCTTTTTGACCGCGCGACGCAGGCGTATTGTACGGCTCCCATGCAGGGTTGCCGCCGTGTCCGGCACGTGTACGGCTCGCCATGCACGGTTGCCGACGTGTTCGGCACGTCTACAGCTCGCCATGCACGGTTGCCGACGTGTTCGGCACGTCTACAGCTCGCCATGCACGGTTGCCGACGTGTTTGGCACGTCTACAGCTCGCCATGCACGATTGCCGACGTGTTCGGCACGTCTACAGCTCGCCATGCACGGTTGCCGACGAGTTAGGCACGTCTACGGCTCGCCATGCATGGTTGCCGACGTGTTCGGCACGTCTACAGCTCGCTATACACGGTTGCCGACGAGTTCGGCACGTCTACGGCTCGCCATGCATGGTTGCCGACGTGTTCGGCACGTCTACAGCTCGCTATACACGGTTGCCGACGAGTTCGGCACGTTTACTGCTCGCCATGCACGGTTGCCGACGTGTTCGGCACTTCTACAGCTCGCCATGCACGGTTGCCAACGTGTTCGGCTACTCAGTGCCCCTTTTCAGTTGTGACGAAAACGCACACACACGCACACACACTTGCTCCTTTATATATAGTAGGATATATATATATATATACTTATATACTTATATATATACTTATATACTTATATATATATACTTATATACTTATATATATGTTTTGTATTATAAACTGTCCAAATTCGATCTTTCAATTTTCCTTCCGAATCTAATCCTACGCCCAAAATCATCCAGGGAGGATATTTCGGGCGAGGGTGGTCAGGTCAGGATCACCTATTTCGCTCAAACTTCGTCTAGGGAGTTTATTGGGATTCTGATCAGTCAAATTCCTGATCGAGCTACTGATATTTCGCTTTCGCTCTGTGTTCCGAGCCGATTTCGGTGCCGCTACACGATCGATTTCTCTGCTCAGTAACGACAGACGTGTTACCTTGTGGCTGGGAACGTCCAACTGTCTAGTTAAGCCACCATCTCAGGTGCATTTGTTCCCTTAACGATTCGACAGTAATTTGATGGACACTCCACTCGTCCCTAATCCTGTTCAGGATCGCTGTGGCAAGAAACATAGGTTGGATCTGTCCTCGCCAGTAGTCAACGATGATCTCAGCCGCGCCGTAGATCTGATAATCAACTACCATTCCTTGCCACCGCATCTGAAGGCGGCTAGGGGTTGCATGCTGGAAATACGCTAGCAGCTGAATGCCGTAGTTGCTAAGAACAAGGAATTAACGGAGGAAATCATCGCAGTCTGCGCAAGAAATGTTGAATTAGAAAGTGAGGTTCTTAGTTTGAAATCTCAAATTAGTGTTCTCAAACAGACATTGACTGCTCAAGCTGCTGTTGCTCCCATGCCTTCTGTTGGCATCTCGTGCTCTCATTTCCATGAAGGTGTTGAGCGCAAACGCTCAGTTGTCATCATTGAAGCCAATGAGCCTTCTTCCCCTGTTGCTTCGGATAGAGTGTTGTATGATGCTGGTTGCGTCAGGCCCATTCTGGATTTTCTTTCCATCGATTGCCGTCCTGTAGCTATTTATCGTATGGGCCGCTTCATTGCAAGAAGAGCTCCCCTGCTGAAGGTTGTTTTCCCGGCCTCGTTTTTCGCTTCGTTGTCTCTAAAGAGAGCCTTCTGTCCTAGGCACTTCCCTGAGAAAGGTGTGTACATCAGGCCTTCATCGTCGAAACTTGATCGTGATCGCCTAAAAGCTGAAAGACTGGCTCGATTTAATTCTGCACATGCTACTCGATCAGACCGTTGTTTTAACTCAACCACTGTTCCTTTAGCAAGCAATGGTAGTAATGCAGGTTGTATCGTGACTCGCTCAGATACCTCCCAACCTCCTAGCTCATCTTCAATACCTATTATGCAATCGGAAAACGTGTGAGTGATCATAGGAATTTCGATTCTTTTGTTTTTTGTGTTGTGGCTAACATTCGATCTGTAGTTAAAACCAGAGTTGCTCTTACGGGACTTCTCAAAGAAGCACTGACGTTATCGTTCTACCGGAAACATGGCTTAAGCCTGAAATAGACATGACGCTTTTAATGAGTAATTTCGGTTCTCAGTATAGGATATTGAGGAGTGACCGTCATGGTGAAAGGGGAGGAGGAGTGGCCCTTATTGCGAGACAATCGTACACACCTGTTCTGGTTTTTAGTGAGTCGGTAAGGTATGCATACGAAATTTTGTGCGCTGATCTGCTCTTTAATGTAATTTCTGTACGGTTTATCGTTGTATATAGTACTAAAAGTTGTGCAGCCCCTATGACAGGGCAACTCCTTAAATGTATTAGTGATATGATGTCATGTAATCAGCAATGCGTAATTTCAGGTGATTTCAATTTTCCAGATATTAGTTTGAGAGGTGTCCCTAAGCTCAAATCCCCTAGTGCCATGACGCAAGCTTTCTTAATATGTGCGAAACTCATGCACTAACTCAAAAAGTGCATTCGAGCACATTAGGTGACAATACGCTTGATTCAGCATTATCGAATGGCAAAAAACTTATACGGTCGCTAGTTATAAATTCACCATTGGGTTCAAGGGACCACTGTGCCCTCAAAATTTTAATTAACACTAGACGATCTTCTAGCCGGACTGTACTTAGGCGCGACTTTAGCAGGACGAACTACTCTGATATAATAGGATATTTGGAAAATGTCGACTGGTATGGCTCTCTCAACAGCGTGGAAACGGTAGGTGAGAAATATGAACTGTTCATAGGAGTCCTACAACACTGCGTTGAGCTGTTTGTATCACCTGTATCACCTGTCGTCCCGTTGATCATCGACTTGCTCGAGCGGGCGCCAGCAGCGTTTCCATTCGTCCCTGTCGCGTGCCAGAGTGGTTCAATGGATCCTCCTCGCTCGAGGGACACGAAGAGCGTCATATCGGTCGTTCAGGGCTTTCACGAAGAAGTCCGACCAACGCATTGGTGGGCGTCCCGGTGTTCTCTTGACATCCCGCGGAATCCAGTCGGTAACGGCTCTCGTCCAGCGGGTGTCTTCGAAGCGCATTACGTGGCCGGCCCACCTAATTTTCGACGACTTGGCCCTTGCGACAGCGTCTCTGATCTTCGAACGTCGGCGAAGCTCGGAACTCCGAAGGCCTTCTCTCACTTGCGTGAGTCGTGTCACTCCGAGCATCGTCCTCTCGATTCCACGCTGCACGACGCTGATCGCGTGTTCATCCTGCTTTCGTATAGCCCAGGTCTCTGAGGCGTATGTTAGGGCAGGAAGAACAGTGGAGTCGAATAGGTGGGCACGGAGTCGGACGTTCTTCGTCTTCTTCGCGACTTCTTCGACGCTCTTGAAAGCTTCCCAAGCCGCTCTTTTCCTCCTGCTCAGCTCTGGTGCTAGGTCGTTGGCCATATTGACTTCGCGACCCAGATACACATAGCTGGAGCATTCGGAGATGTTCGTTCCGTTGAGCGAGAATGGGGCATCAGAAACCCATCCGTTCTTCATGAACATCGTCTTCGTAAGATTCAGCTGCAGTCCAACGTTCCCACATACACGATCGAAGTCGGCCAGCATTCGCGCCGCCTGGCTGATGCTCGGTGTTATGAGCACGATGTCGTCAGCGAAGCGAAGATGATGTAGTTGCCGGCCGTCGACCTTCACTCCCATGTCTTCCCATTCTAGTTCGCGCATGACGTTTTCGAGAGTGGCGCTGAAGAGCTTCGGGGATATGGTATCCCCTTGCCGAACCCCTCTCTTCACGTCGACGACGACGTCGTTGTAGAATGGTGAGATCTTGGTCGTGAATCCACTGTACAGCTCTCGAAGGACTCTGTTGTACTGAGTAGGTACGCCGTGAGTGAGCAGGGCTTCGATGACCGCTTCAGTTTCGACAGAGTCGAATGCCTTCTTCAGGTCGATGAACGTAAGGCAAAGCGGCAGCTTGTACTCTCGCGACACTTCGATGAGCTTCGTAATGGTGTGTATGTGGTCGATCCTGCTGAATCCTCTCCGAAATCCTGCTTGTTCGCATGGCTGTCCTTCGTCCAGCGTTCGGCCGATCCTATTCAGGATAACTCGAGTGAACAGCTTGTAGACTACGGACAGCAGGCAGATCGGGCGATAGTTGCCAACGTCGTGCACGTCTCCCTTCTTGTACAGCAAGACGGTCTGCTGGTCTTCCACTGAGATGGAACCTTGCACTCCGACAGGTAACGTGTGAAGAGCCGCGCCAGGGTGTTGATGAGCGCTGGCGGGAGGTTCTTCAGGTGTTCGGGTCTGATCCTGTCGGGACCGGGTGCTGTACGTTTCATCACCGACGAGATGGCGTGTCGGATCTCGGAAGGGAGAACAGAGGGGACGACGTATCCATCCTGCGGAAGATGGCATGGGGGCAGGTGGACGTGGCTATCGAAGAGATCGGAGTAGAAGTCGTGGATGACCTTCTCCATGGTCCTTCTGGAAGAGCTGACGGTTCCGTCGGGACGTCGGGGAGCGGTCATCTTGGTCTTGAAGTTGGCGAAGTTCCGGCGGGCATTGCGGATGCTCAACCCTGCCTCTGCAGCTTCCGCCAACACTTCCGCCCTTCTCTCCTTAAGATCCTCCTTTATCGCCTCCCTGCATAGCTTCGCAAGCTCGGACGTGAGTTGGTAGTTGCCTGACGCTGGCGTATAAGCTCGAGAGTTTCCGGAGACAGACGTCTCTTGGTGGTCTTCAAGCTCTCGGCTCCCTTAGCACTATCGTGGAGATGGTGCACGAAGCGGTGGTATTCCTCGTCGACGTTGTCCATGACGGCATCTTCCCAAAGTCCGGCAAGAGAGGTGTAGAGGTCCCAGTTGATGGTCGTTCTGGGACTCCTCTTCTTGAACTTCGCGGCCTTCTCTCCTTGACGCGAAAAGCGGAACCTTGCGCGAAGGAGGCAGTGGTCCGATCCCTTGTAGAACTTGGGGACAACGGAGACGTCGGTCAGGCAATACTTGCGGTTGAAGATGATGTGATCGATCTCGTTGTGGAACTGGCCTCCGGGAGATTTTCAGGTCCATCGTATGGAGGGAGGCTTCTGGAACTGCGAGTTTCCATGGATGGTCTTGGTCGACATGATAAACTCAGACAGCCTTTCACCTTGCTCGTTCCACTCCAAACCGTGGGTTCCGATGTGAAGTTCTTCCGGCGACCTTCGCGGTCCGATCTTGGCGTTGAAGTCGCCGACGATCACCTTGTAGAAGGTGTGATCTTCCTTATAGAACTTCTCCAGCTCCACGTAGAAGGCTTCGACCTCTTCGTCGTCGTAGTCGGATGTTGGGGCATACGCGACGAACACAGTCAAAGCTGGCACGGAACCACATCGCTTCAGTCGCAGACGTCCGATTCGGCTTGTCAGAGACTCGTACGAATCGATGTTCATGGCCAAGTGCGTGTTGACGAGGACACCAACGCCGCCTACTCCCCTGCTGTCGCATGTTCCGAGGAACAGTTCTTCTCCGGAGTCGTAGGCGGCGTGTAGGGGGTCGTGTCTTCTCGTCTCGGTCAGTCCGATGACGTCGTACTTGATCTTCCTGGCTTGCATCATCAGGTCCTCGACGGATGCTTCCGATGCAAGCGTGCGGGCGTTGTAAGTACAGATCGTCATCCTAGTCCTTCTCAGTTTGCGCAGCCTGGTTAGGCCCTAAGATTTTAACAGCCTCTCCGTACTCGTCCTTCCCATCGCTGCAGAAATGGGGGCTCTTTCGGGGTCAGGGGAATGAGGCCCTTTAGTGCTGCTGTTTTTGACTTGAGTACACACGGGTAGCTAGTCGGGCTCTGTCGTGCGGGCGAAGAACTCCGGGCAGCCAGCCGGACTGCCCGAAGGGACGGGGCGAGACTTTTGAGGCGGCCTCGAATCGCCTTACGATGTACTCCCAGTGTGCCGAGTGCAAGCTTTTGGCCGAGCCTACACAGTTACAATCCGCACAGTCACGGACACATCCACGCACATTGTGCACGAACATGTCGCTCCCACGCACAAGGAACGCGTCGACCTGACACAGCAGGAGCAAGGGGTCCATCCCCTGCATACCACCTGCGTCTCTGGGCAGTACACGGTCGCATTTGGTTCGCGTTTTCGTTCCCCTATCCACCACCCGGGGACGCGCCACGTGGCCCTGCGACAAGCGGCCCGAGATCCCTCTTAACAAGAGAGCCCGAAGGCTCTCTATCGAGGGAGATCCGTGGAGCTGAGCCAGCACAATCTGAGCTGTTTGTACCTACTGTAAACACCAGGTCTAAGAAGTCCTTACTTCCACCTCACATAAGTAATACACTTGCAGCAAGAGACCGGGCATGGTTCCAAGCTAGGCAAACAGATAACCCGGTGGATTGGGAGCAATTCCGCCTTTTAGCTGCGAAGTTTGACAAGAAGTTAAGAAATGAAGGCCTCCGAAATATAGAGACGGTTTTTCCCATCATGGAAGACTCGGTTTGGTTCCACGCGGAAGAAGTTCTTAACTTGCTCTTGTGATGGCCGCAGTCAGAAACTCTTACACCTGATTACATTCCATTATCGTTTATTAAAAAGGTGGCTTTAACTATAAGCGGTCCGCTGGCCTTCATTTTTAATCTCAGCTTCATGAGGTCAGAGGTACCAACTCGATGGATCTCTTCCATTATCACACCTGTTCCTAAAAAACCTCCGTATGACCTGCCCACGAGCTACAGACCTGTGAGCATCACATCTACATTTGCGAGACTCTTTGAGAAAATTCTAAAGAAAAGAACTGAGGATCACTTACGACAACACCTAGTGATATCTAGAAACCAACATGGTTTTCAAAAAGGCAGTTCGGCAGTCACCGCAATGATTCAAACGCTCAATCACTGGACTAAATGGATGGATGAGGGGAAAAATGTTGACGTTATATATTTTGATTTTAACAAAGCCTTTGACAGGGTCTCTCATCGTTTACTACTCTCCAAAATGAGTGCTGTCGGTATCATCCACGTATTATCTCATGGGTAAAGTCGTTCCTATCCGGTCGGAAGTATGTCGTCCGAGTAAATGCCTCGTTTTCAAGTCCAAAATCAGTGCATAGTGGTATGCCTCAGGGTGGGTACTTTCTCCAGTTTTGTTCAACATTTACACTCATGATCTGCTAAGACTCCTTTCACGGAACGGCGTTGATCATTGTGCTTTTGCAGACGATTTAAAAGTTTACCGTCCAATAACTAACGAAAATGATGTCAAAGCTCTTCAAGAGGTGGTGAACCTTGTACAGAAATGGTCCACTAATTGGAAACTGCCAGTATCTCAGGATAAATCCAAAATACTCCATTTGGGCAAATGCAATAAAAAATACCAGTATTTTGTGGATGGTACTTCTATTAGATGCGTCAAGGAAATAAAGGACTTGGGGTTTGTGATAACAGATAATCTAAAATTTGACAAACACTGCCAAATGATTTCCAAAAAGGCTACATGAGTTTTATACAATTTATTCAGAGCGCTGTCGCTGTCGCTGTAGCGCTGTTCTCCTTCATGTTTATAAGTCCTATATCAGACCTATCCTGGAATACGGCACCCCAGTCTTTAATCCCTACATGAGTTAACTCATTAATATGCTGGAAAAGGTTCAAAATATGCTGTTACAGGATGTCTTGTTGCGATCAAAACCCTTGCGCCAGGCGGGACTCGAACCCGCATCTTCTGCTTCCTGGCAGCGATTTTCGCCTTACACCACCGGCGCTGTTTGACCGCACGTAACATCCGCGATATCCTCGAGGTCCATCAGCACCCACCCGTCATACGGGGATGAGCCGGCCGTTGATATCAGCATGGAACCGGTTAAGCTGAAGACCTTACTAGTAACATTGTTACTAGGTTCAAAATAATCTCACTAGGAAACTTATGATACATGCTGTTGGTCTCACTTATAACCTAATTCCATCCAGTTCTGTTCGTAATCTGAATTTTGGCTTGAGGTCACTTGCCATCAGAAGGAAGAGAAACGATCTTTTGCTTTTTCATAAAATCGTATCTGGTAAGACCAGCATCAAGATTGGAGATCTTCTTTCCCTGAGAACCGCAATAACTCGAGGAGGCACCGTCAAATTTGACATCAGCAGAGCCAAGCTTAATTGCCGACGTTACTTTTCACTGCTAGAACTGTTTTTTCCTTTGAGACGATCTGTATGAAGCACAAAATCTTATTTAGCTTCAACACATTTAAGAAAATACTCAATTCAACTCTAGGCTCCTTTACCTCAAATGTGTTCCGATTGCATTTTCTCCCGCTCTTGAAGTATCTTCGTTATTTTCTGTGCTTCGACTTTGTTGGATACCTCTTCTCAAACAATCAGGTCGTTATTTATTTTGTTAGTTCCAGTTAAGCTTTATTTATGATGTTGCTAGTGTTTTGCTGCTACTGTTAGATGTTTGTTCTTTGACTTTACTATGTATCCTTTATGGAATCACACAAGATAACTTGTGTAATAAATAAATAAATATATATATATATGATCACGAACATGACAGTTTTAGAAATTTCGACCGATTATTAAGATAGACTACAGTAGAGGAAGTAGTGCTCATCATTTTATGCCTACCATTGCCGACCTAACTAGGGAAAGGTTTCGACCTCGGATGGAACTTCACGTTGAGACCAGGATCATTAGAAGGAGCTTGGAATGCTGATTACGAACACGAGTGTCAAAATTGGAAAATGAAATTCCTGAGCGAGTTATGGCCTGCCGAAATCGGGTGCCCTCACCACAGGCTGGTCGTGCGACACAGCTGGCGCGAGAGTGGTGAGTCATTAGGGCTCCGTAAGGAGTGTGGGCTAGCTGCGGCGGTGGCGTAGGGGTAATGCTCCTTCTCGTCAGGTGCGACGTCGTAGGTTCGGTTACTGTTGTAACTTTCTTTCAAATCATAAATTATCTTCAAAATGACCTTTTATTCTGAATTATGACATTATCTGATTAAGTAGCTGGGGAAACCATCATACACGTTTGTTGCTGGTTGTAGAGAGGCTGCGTTTGTGAGAACACGTCCGCTTCACACATTTTTTTGCCCTGCTCCACGAATGCTGTTAGAAACACCTCTAGTTGTTCAGTATATGACTTGGACTCTATTTGTGCAAAATGGTAAGCAAAAATGTCACCATAGCAGTTTTTTGCCTTCAAGCATTTCTACAAACATGTATGGCAGTTCTCCCGGCTATTTAATCAGACACATGTCATAATTCGGAGCAAAAGGTCATTTCGAAAACAAATTATGATTTGCAAAAAGACCGGCAGCAACAGGAGCGGAACCTACGACGTCGCACCTGACGGGCGGGAACACTACCGCACTACCCCCGCGCCACCGCCGCACATAGCCCTCGTTACAGAGCCCAATGACTCACCACCCTCGCGCCAACTGTGTCGCACGGCCAGCCTGTGGTGAGGCCATACGTTTTCGACAGGTCATAAGTCGCTTAGGAGTTTCACTTTGTGATTTCGACGCACACATTCGTGATCAGCATTCCGAGCTTTTTCTAATGATCCTGGCCTCAACTTGAAGTTCCATGGGAGGTCGAAATCCTTCCCTAGTAAGAACGCACATCAAATCCGAAATCAGCGCCCATAAGAACTCTCCCCTCCTAGATGATTTCCGACGAAGTTTGGACAAAACAGTTTACTTCGACCGGAGGAGTCCAAAGAGACCTACGCTGGAGGCACATGTTGAGGAACTAGCTGCGATTAGAGGGAGCTGCAAGAAAATGTACGGGAAAAAGTTAGCTAAATGTGGACTAACTTTTTTCGTAGATTTTCTAGGACACTTTATACACTAAACGATAGAGCTTGTGCTGATGAGCTCAAATTTGCGTTTATTTACGCGAGTATCTGACAAAAAAATTTATTAAAATTATTAAAAAGAGCCACTTTGAGAAAAAGGAGCGCAAGTTGATTTGCGCTTTCTTTTCGATCAATGACCAAAAGAATGTCCGTTGCTGTACTAATAGATGGATGTGCATGAGGCTGCGTTGTCATTTCCCCTAATTAAATACATTTACTTTTTCGTTACTTAATCTAAACGTAGGCATGGCGTAAACGACCAAAGAATGACAAGGACGCAACAACGTACGAACTCATACGCTATAAAAGGGGTAGGGAGGAGAGTTCCACCTCCATGATGGTCGGCGCACTGAGGGTAGGAGCAGACCCACCACTCGCACGTGGTATGTTACAGACCGCTATGATGTTCTCAACATTAACATATCAATAGTAGAGGCATTTCTCAAAGAAATTGAGAAATTGAAACTGAATTATTCTGGTCTTTGACAAGACCTAGAATTAGAAACAACAAAAAACAACTAAAAACCAACATATGGATAAAACTTTGAAGTCGAAAAAATTGGAAGTTCAGCAACCGGGTCTCCCTGCTCAGGACCGTATTCTTTCTCGTTCTTCACAATGTTCATCTTAACCTCTTTATTGGACACTACAACCCCGTTATGGTATAAGAATGCTGTGTTTTTATCTTCGAATCCAATTTTGCATTAAGATCGATTGCAGTTAGGGAAAGAATTGCTAGGGTGGATGAGCGCTGCATTGCAGAGGAACGTGAACAGCGCAAGAGCAACGGTGTAGCAGCGCATTGGTTCGATGTTCGAACTCGAAAAGTACTCGAACAATGGTTTGCCCTATTATTCGGATCGAGCTGCATTTGATTTTGAACAATGACCTTAGAACGCTCCTTCTTGACGCTCGATCTGGAGCGATTCAGCAGCGGTTTAGAGCTTCTTGACGACGTTTGGATTCTAAAATTGCTATGTAAGTGGGACGTTTTCTTGGATAATTTCGAAAATTCTGAGCCAGCTCGACAAGCACAAAATTGAGATCGTATGCTGCTTTTGCTCTGGGAAACTGGAAATTTCTCTGACCACTCCTTATGTTCGACGAAGAAATGGTGCAGGCCCCTTGAAGGTGAATGTCATCCTACATGTCGTAAGCAAATAATTTCTTCTGCCACGACAATCAGTCTATGTGTAGATGCAAGAGCTTGTTTCCACCGTGGAACACATTGTCCGAGCTTAACTCTAGTTCTCAGCAGCGCAAGCATGCGGTGGGCTCGCAAAACTCCAGGGCCGAATTTCCTACTGTGGTGATAAGGCAATGGAGTATGGGTCCATCACCGGGAAGGCAGCGAAGTGTCATGCTCCTGAGCGACACCTCTGTAAATGCCTAACATTCTACGAGGACACTCAATGATGCTATGCCACTGTACGCGCTCGAAGACATCCAATTCGGCATGAATTCTCTAGCGCACTATCTAAAACCCGCAGAAATACTCAGACATGTGAAAGAAGGGTGATGTCGCCAACGAATAGACCTAACTGCGTTCGAAATTACTTAACATCTAAACAACTTCAATGATCACCAACATATGGAGCTGCTGCAAGTGAGAGTATGTATCGCCTTCAAGAAAGAAAAGCCGAGGTACCAAATTCTGCCATTCGCAGACAGGAGGGTTTCCGAGGGCCATTTGTTTTTGTGCTATGGACAAGGAATGGCGTTTAATAACCCTGGAACAGAAAGATGCATAAGCCACCGTTCGGCTTGTACATGGCTGCTTCCAAAGGTTCATGTCTTTCGCCATGTAATTAATTAACTGCTGTGCCCGATGATCTGGCGTTCACCACTCTTTGGAGAAATCTGAGGGCAGTTTTATGAGGTATAACCTTGATTTCATTTAGATGATTGATAAGGAATGCTTGAGCCCAAGCACTTCATAGACGGTCGCGCAACTTGAGGTCGTGAGAGTGGGGCTCGCCAGTTCTGGCATGAGCGGAGAGACTTCTGTCGTCGCCTAGTCCCTCAGATTGCCCGCGGTGCAAGAGCCATCGCTAAAACTGTCTTCTGTGCGCCTGCGCAGCCAGCAGGCGGCTCTGGCCCATTGTGCGACTTCACCTGCTCCTGCTCCGCCCCTTCGCGTCATCGAGAGCAGTACCGTACTGGCCCCGCCCCCGCTGGCCGAGGGAGTTCTTTGGGAGGCAAAGGCGGAGCTATCTTCGAACCGACTTTCATTCTTCATGAGCGGATCTGCGACCATCAGTCTGATGTCGGTTCGCCTACCACTGCTCCTAGTCGTCGCCTTGCTCTCGCTCCGCACATCCGCCGCTCAACACCGACTATACTATGTGAGTGCGTGCTTCCTTGAGCCTGATGAGCCCGTGAGTGTGAGTGGTGGCTTAGCGAATAAGAGCTGCAACGATGAATCTGCTGCCTACGAATTGTGTCAGTCACTGATCCTAGACATCTGACCTACTTGCCAATGTGTGCTACTGTCCGCTGTTTAGTTGTCTGTCTGTTTTCGCTTGGAACTGGTTAAGGAATCGTTCCACATTGTAGTCGGAGGACGATGAACGTTTTCGGTGTTACATCCGTTGAATTTTTCGAATTGCTTTCTCTCAACTCTCTGATAATTAACTCATGACATGCGTTTGCTTCTAGCGAGAAGGTAGGCAGATCTTTTGGTTTCACAAAAGCTTGAATTATTTATCTGACGTGGATTCATTGCTTGAATTTCGGATGGCGGGAAAGCGGCAGCCGATCGGCTTAAGGAGATTGAATGAGAAGGCGAAATAGAAGCCTTTGAATGAGCTGCTTCGAAATTCATCTCGTCTGGCTAGGGAAGTTTGCCATTCCGCACTCTACAAATCTGCACTAAAGCCATAGTTTGTGATCACCCTGCATTACCATTAGAGGAAAACCTATAAAGATTCAGTTGTACTACACTACACGTCAGGTAGCTCTTACGAGTTGCGACTTGCGAATTTTCGCGTTTCATTTACGCGCACCCTTGGAGGGGAGCCCCCTGTGTACGGCATCCACTGGCTCTTCGGGGCGCGACGGATGGCAGCGTTGCTTCGAGGGAGGCTCGATTCAGAGGTTCACAATTACCGACAACGCCTACCTCTTGTCTATCAAATTACCGTTGTAAGCGAGCGCTCGGAAGGAGTATGCCCTTCAGTTTTATCTTAACCTTTTCTTTAATTTTGGTCATTTTTGAGTCTGAAATAGTTGGTTGTTTTCCAGTTATTTGCTTCTACGGTGTCTATATCTACTTTAGTATACCTAGTTTCTCTTGATTTTGATTTTTTTCACTTCTACCTGCGGTAGCTGATCAGGTGCCTGCTGTTCTTTGATGTATAAGCGCGCCCATTGGCGCATAAATAAATAAATAAGCAACGAATCAGCGATTTTAACGAATTGTCTTGGTGCTGGGAGAGCCTGCTGTGGCCTCTTCCTTGTCCGCCATCCCCCTTCCGAACCTGCGCGAGAGATCGAGGGATCCAGGGCAAATTTAGGAGCAGTTTGGAGTATATACATATATACAATTTTCAGGCCAAACTGATCAACTTCAAAATCGCACAGATTTCACTAAGCAGCCTCTCGTGAGGTTGTCACAAATCTCTATTTTAGTAATTTTGTCGGGGATTTTATTCGAAATTTCATAAACCATTCGTTTTAAAAGTGAGTGCTATATATTATATATTAAAGTACGATAAAAAAATCAAAGAAAGACAACCGCTCATGCTTTTCATGTCATTTTTTAGTAATTTACATGAAGAGATGGTCTCCTGCACTCGTCTGCGATTTTCATCTGATTGATAGTGCAAACGCTACTTACCCGGAGCTCTGGAAGTCAAGGAGGTGAAGATATGGCTGTTTTCTGAATTTTTTCTGTTTTTCCGCTTACTACTGCATATCTTTCACGCAAAAGATCTTTTTATACACTAAAACGACAGCCGCACCGTGCTAGGCGAGCACGGTTTTTTTCTTGAAGCACACTTGGAAAATTGCCGGTCGCAGCTCTTCGGAATAAGTTCATAACCGTTTTCATAGCCAAAAGAAAAATTATCATGATTCGAACTCTATTTACGTTTCGCGCAAGTGAATTCAAAAATTTCAAAGAAAATCATAGCTCATCATTCAAATCTACAGTTCATCTTTACACATCTAAAGAAAACGTAGTTTAGTTTGGAAGACGATCGTGTTTATTTACAAAGTGCTCAGTTTGTTTTCAAAAGCGTAAAATTTCATTCAAAAGTGTGCAGTCTGACGCATGTAGTTTTTGTACATTTAACGTTTCCACTCATTTTCTAATCTAAAACGCAGACAACGATATTATTTAAATAGCTTTAATGATTTACCGAAAATTTGCGAAAAATTTTTCGTAAAAAATTCGTTAAAAATTTTAAACACCAGGAGTACAACGCACACATCTGGCTCGGTTCCCATGCAGTACGTTTTACACTTTTTCGTTTTCGAAGTTCTGTAGCTCAGTTGCGATGCCAGGGAATCAGACTTCTGCGCACATTTCGGTGCGTTTGCCGCTCTTCGCGCTAACGCTGTGAGTAGTTTAGTTATTCCGTTTCTAGTCCAAGGCAAAAAAAGAAAAAGAAAATAAAAGGGAATTTAACGGAACGATCCACGAGTGTCCAACACCAGTGATATAAAGGCACGAAGTGCTCGAAGAAGTGCTTGAGCTAGGTCCAATCCCGGTCGATTCGAGGAGATCTGAAGTCTGTCTTCTGCGAGGCTGCTTGTCGTAATAAAAAGCTTCCCATAAAATTTGTCAGCACGAGGAGCGGCAAACGCATCAAATCGTGATAGACTCCCTTAAATCACTGTTGAACAGGAAAGAGGCAAAGACCACGCATCTGCATTGGAACGAACCTCCCGTCCCCCTCATGAAGAAGAGCTGCTATCCACTGCGCTGTGAACCACCGAGGAACCACTGCAACAGTGACTCACTGCCTGGCGACAACCAGGGTTGCATACTTGTGCATGAATTGAAAGGGACACCGATTTCTTCTGTACGACTCGTTTTCCCCGTTCAGAAATACACTTCAGATCCTTTGCTTGGGAGGGCGACGGTGTGCCATCGTGTCATCCAAAAGCGATAGTGAAATACCGGCACCCATGGCCAGAGTCCAGAAAGCACTGCAAAGAATCAGTTTCCGTTTTGCTGCAGACAAACTGTAGGACTGAAAGATGCGCACTCCGGCATTCTTGGTGGAACTATTATATTCATAAAACAGCTTGTAGGAAAAGACAGCACTGATAGACAGAGAATCGACTCATTTCCAACGGGTGATGGCAGAGTATCTGACGTGCCAAGTCATTCTGGTGGACCTTAGCTTAATAACCACTAGCAGGGATGAGTCTTTTGGTCAGACCTTTGCGGGAACGTGATGGCCAAATGGCGAAGTTGCACTGCAACATCCGACTGTTTTCGACCGAATCCCAACGCTGCTGAACCCTCAACTCAGTAGTTACAGCCCGTGGCAGAAGGCTCGACTCGCACCGTGTCGGCCTAGCTACCTGCTTTCACGTCGTGAGGCTTTAAAGGAACTAGGGCCACCAATGCAGCCCGCCGGTCACGAGAGACACTACTCCCGATTGTGCAACTCATTTCTGTGCCGCGTAGCAGTGGAGAGTGCCAGACGAATGAACCACAAAACAACAATAAATTGCCAATTGAAGGGGAATAATTCACATTAAGTGCGAATTAAAGTGAATTATACATTCTGCGGCTTCTGCTCTTTCTCGAAATGTTGAGAGGGGAGTGGACTTGCTCTGTACAATGTGTAGAGAGCGACTGTGCGCTTTTCACTGTGTTTTGCTCTCTTCCAACGGCGGACGAATAGAGTGACACGGAGTGCCACATCTTTACTAAACATCGTGAACATGTGGTATTCTGCCTACTTCTTCGAGTAGGTTTCTGATAGAGACAGGGCCCACGAGAATGGCCTTTGAAGGTCAACTGCTCTTCCCGTGCCATATATAGCCCTCCCCCGACTGACCTGCCTTAAGGCCCCTATAGGCCCATGCACACTTCTGCGACAGCGCGGCACGGCCATGATGAAGGATAGGGCCGCGACGGGCGCGGCGCGACATAGCGACACGTGCCGCAGAGGGGGCATGCACACTTTTGCGGCTATCGCGGCGGCTATCGTCGGCGATGCCGCGCTGAATGCCGCAGGCTGGAGTGGTTCAAATCATTCCTAGCGGCGCGACATGCACTGGGACGTCGGTCCCGTTGCCTATAACGATGCTCTAACGCGACCGCCGGATTTCGCGGAGGTGACTGTCGCTCCTCTTGCCGCGCCGCGGTGTCGCAGAAATGTGCATGGGCCTTATACACTCCTGCGGCAACGCCGCAGCCATATCGTTAACCCTGGGGCAGGGAAGCAGAGCTCGCCGCCGGCGGCGAGCGACAATAATGATCCACATCATTATTGCCGCCGTCGCTGATTTCGCGCAGATTCGACACCGGCAGATACTGTTTGCGCTCTAGTCTTTCGCGGCAGGGAGCGGCCAGAGCGCGGACAGAAGGCTGGAAGGCGAATAGCAGCAGTAGGTCCCGACCAAGAATGTGCGGAAATTTTGAAAATTTTCCCAGAAAACAGAAAATCGCTTTCGTCAGAAAACAGAAAACTGAAAAGCCAAAAACGCCAGAAAACAGAAAATTTCGAAATTATCATACGACATAATTATTCTACCCAAAGACCCTTTTTCCAGTAGCAAATGCTTTTGTATGACTAGAAATGTGGTCGGTGTGGACAAGCCTCTTTACTTGCAAGCATTTATAAAAATTTCTAGTGAGCTCTAAATGCAATACAATGAGTAAATTGTAACTCGTGACTCAAAGGTTTTAGGAATCTCGACATTTGAAGTATGCAACATTACTCACCAGCTTCTGTTCACAGCTTATGCCCCAATTAATGTAATTGGCATAGTTTCCGCATAGCTAAAAGGTTTCAGGCCAACTCACCATATAGCACCCAGTTACTCCTTAGCGAATTAAAAATGTTGTGTAATGGCTCTACATTTCACAAAACAACAGGAAATTGTGGCTGAAGTGGCTCTCAACACAACAGATTTTGAGTGATTGGTGAGCGTCCGACCTATTGCTAGTCTACAAGCTGTTTGTTCACTCAAGTCATCCTGAATAGGATTAGTAGAACGCTGGACGAAGGACAGCCATGCGATCAAGCAGGAGTCCGGGGAGGATTCAGCACGATCGACCACATACACACCATCACGAAGCTCACCGAAGTATCACGAGAGTACAAGCTGCCGCTTTGCTATACGTTCATCGACCTGAAGAAGGCATTCGACTCTGTCGAAACGAAAGCGGTCGTCGAAGCCCTGCTCACTCAGAGCATTCCTACTCAGTGCATCAAAGTACTTCGAGAGCTGTACAGTGGATTCACGGCCAAGATCTCTCCATTCTATAACGACGTCGTCATCGAAGTGAAGAGAGGGGTTCGGCAAGAGGATGCCATATCCCCGAAACTCTTCAGCGCCACCCTCGAGAACATTATGCGCGAACTAGAATGGGAAGACATGGTAGTGAAAGTCGACGGCCGGAAACTGCATAATCCTCGCTTCGCTGACGATATCGTGCTCATAACACCGAGCATCAGAGGCAGCGCGAATGCTGGCCGACTTCGATCCTGTATGTGGGAACGTTGGATTGCAGTTGAATCTTACGAAGACGATGTTCATGAAGAACGGATGGGTTTCTGATGCCCCAATCTCGCTCAACGGAGCGAACTTCTCCGAAAGATCTAGCTACGCGAATCTTCGTCGCTGTCGCATGGGCCAAGTCGTCGAAAATGAGGTGGGCCGGACACGTAATGCGCTTCACAAACACCCGCTAATCGAGAGCCGTCACCGACTGAATTCGGCGGGATGTCAAGAGATCACCGGGACGCCCACCAACGTGTTGGTCGGATTCCATGAAAACCCCGAGCGATCGATATGACGCTCTTCGTGCCTCATCGAGCGAGGAGAATCCATTGGGGCATTCTGGCATGCGACAGGGGCGAATGGAGACGCTGCTGGCACCCGATCCAGCAGCTCAAGGCTCAGACAACAGGTGATGCGGAAGTGGGAGTGATGATCGACGTTCGGCCACTGCACCATCTTCGCTTCGCTGACGATACCGTGCTCATAACACCGAGCGTCAGCCAGGAGGAGCGAATGCTGGCCGACTTCGAACGGGAACGTTGGGCTGCAGCTGAATCTTACGAGGACGATGTTCATAAGGAACATACGAGTTTCTGATGCCCCATTCTCGCTCGGTGGAACGAACATCTCCGAATGTTCCAGCTGCATATATCTAGGTCACGAAGTCAACATGGCGGACGACCTAGCGCCAGAGTTGAGCAGAAGGAAACGAGCGGCTTGGCGAGCTTTCAAGAGCGTCGAACAAGTCTGAGGAAGACGAAGAACGCCCGACTCCGTGCCCACCTATCCGGCTCCACTGTTCCCTTTTGTGCTAACAAACGCCTCAGAGACCTGAGCTATACGAAGACAGGATGAACACGCGATCAGCGTCGCGCGGCAGAGAATGGAGTGAACGATGCTCGGAGTGGGAGACGAAGCTCGGAACTTCCTCGAAGTTCGATAATCAGAGACGCTGTCGCCGAGAGCTCTCAAAAATTAGGTGAGCCAGCCACTCAATGCTCTTCTCAGACACCCGCTGGATGGGAGCCGTCACCGACTGGATTCCGCAGGATGTCGAAGGAACACCAGGACGCCCATCACCGCGTTGGTCGATTTCTTCGTGAAAACCCTGAACGAACGATATGACGCTCTTTGTGTCCCTTGAGCGAGGATTATCCATTGGAGCACTCTGGCACGCGACGGGGACGAATGGAGACCTACTGATGCCCGTTTGAACAACTCGATGATTAGTAGGACGACAGATGATACAGGTGACTCATGAAAATTTTAATGTACTACAACCGCATCACTACGTCAGCAAAATCAGAGCTTAATAAAACTTTTATGTCTCCACATAATTTTTGACAACTAAGAGCTGAGCAATGTTCAGAGTTTCAAAAAGCAGCTTCGCCAAAGGCTCTGCAGAAAGCGATCATTGGGAATGACCGGCCAACAGTTTTCAATTTTCAAACGGAGGCGGAGAATAATGCTACCCACAGTTCCGTTCCGACTGCACCGTCGCCAGCAGAGGCCCTAGTTACTATATTCCAAGCGGTTAATTATTAGATAATTAAATACCTCTCAGAACACTAGTATTGTAGCGTTGATATAAAGTTGTAAATAGTCGTAGATGGTCCAAACTACTGCTGAAATTCAAAAGAAAATGAAAGCCAAATTATGAAAGGCGAGAAATGTCCTATAAAGGGACTCCATGACAGCAGCACTTATAGAATCAATCAAACAAAGCGGATTAATTCATGAGTGTATGGTGCAATTTCTACATGGGCACGTCCTAGAACGCCACATGCCTTCAATTTAAAATTTTCGAGAAACATTAATTTGGAATGAAGCTTATGACTCTATAGTTCTATGATTTTATGACGCTTTTTGGATACTTTCTATTGGATTTCCGTGATATAATTTTGTTCGCCCCCCCCCCCAATTTCTGTTTTCTGAGAACTTTTTGTCCATTTTCCCAGAAAGCAGAAAGAATTTGCCCAAAATGGCTAGAAAATCAGAGAACAGAAATTCGGTCCATCCCTGGTCCCGACTAGAAATACAGTACCTCGCCGCTCCGTTCCTCTGTCGCTTGTCGTAGGCAAGATTACGGGAGCGGCATGTCTCATCGTTGTCGCCGTCCGCCGCAATAGTGTGTGGAGCAGGGGTGTGCGCAAATGAATTTTGAAGGCTAGAACTCGTAATAAATCGTAAGAGTCACCGGACGTGTAGTGCAGTACAACTAACTTTATAGAGGCTTTTTCCATTAATGTTAATCAGATGTGATTCAGTATTTATTTATTTGTCATGTTATTTTCAGCTCAATCTGAACAGTTTTCCTACCAAACTGTTTCACTTTTTTTCACCTTCGTGCTAGTAAGACACCTTTCAAATCAAACTTTACACGTTTCTAGAATGTCGAAAAACTGTAAATTCAAAAACTTAACTTAAGCGTTTGCATGGTATTCCAACAAAAAGCCTACATCGTTTGAATACTCATTAAATTCCAAATTTACTACTAATATTCGCTTGGCCTAGAATTTAGCAGAAACAACATTTTCAACATTCAACGAAAAATTCGCTGGCAAAGCTAAAAATTAAAAAAACATTTCACTACTGAGCGATGCGGCGAAAACAGCAGCTGCGCATGTAAAAATCCAACAAACATACTAGGCCATACGATGGGATGCGCCTTGCGTTCTAAATGCATGGTGCAATTTCATCGTGTGTCACACCGAAAGATCTACGCCTTTCAACATTTTGAAATAAATCCTGAAGCATTCCCATGGCAGAAGGATAAAAACTTTGGGCCGAGGAACAGTGTGGTCATATTTCTTGGACATCTTTGTACTCCCTTAAAATGTAGAGGTTAACGTATAATGTTGAATTGTTCGTTCGTGAAGCTGAGCACCGAAATTGTTACAACACTTTATTCGGCTTACGTTTTGGCGGTTTCGCCTTCTTCGGAGCCTTTGTGATGGAAGCGGAGCTCTACCAGTCACCGTTAGATGGAGGTGAACGTTGGTGAATCATGAATTTCGTAAGCCCAATAAAGTGTTGTAACAATCTCGGTGCTCAGTTTCACGAACCAGCAATTCAGCGATGCATCATGCCGAGATTCGTGGAAACTCAGACATGGAGTTAACGTATAACTTTCTTGAGGCATCTTAAGCTTGACATCTTCATAGACGGACAATTTTTATTTAGAAGGCGTCCAGTTTGGTTTGAAAGTAATCCTATTTCAGTTGTGAGTTGGGGAGAACACGGTTGAAGTTAAAACTGGTTCAGTTTGAGCTTGCAGGAGTCCATTTTAAACGCAGCAAGTGAAAACGGTATATAGATAGCAGCAGGAAGGAGTTACACATCCACTGCTCAGTGAAATACCAGGTACCAAGGAATAACCGCAGCGCGATACTCGAATTCAGAAGCTCTGTCAATTGTAGAGATATTGCAAAGAAGACGTTTCTTGACTGTAAAAGTGCTCGCATGTTCCGAACCATCGATCTACAACATCATCGCGGTAACCGAAACCTGTTTAGAGCGCAGATTTTCTACGCAAGTTTGCCTGCATTTTCCCAATTTTGAAAACTAAAATATAATATTAGTATTTAATATTTCTCGAACGTTTGCTCTCCGAGAGTCTGCAGCAGCAAGCGAATCAGGGTAAATGCAATAGCCTCAATCAAACCACTGAAAAGTGAGAACAAAGGTGCCGGAACCGGTCTGACCTTTTCTTGAAATTTTCGTTTTGACCGCACTTTATGTAGCAATTTGCACTGCCCTATGAAGTGCAATGTGAACCGATAAAAACGCCAGTGGCTTATGCTTTCCACATGAGCATAGCAGCGTTCTAGACCGTGCTTCCGATCAAGAATGATACTCGATAGTGGACTTCCGCCGATTCTATTCACCCTTCACGCAGGATTAGAATGAATCTATCGCAAACAAAACTGGGCGTTATTACCAAATAGGACGTGGGTTTTTTCTCGAAATTTTCTCGAAAAGAATTCTCGTCCCTCTCTCTCAAAGAAACTGCTTTCAATGTCTTTCTGTAAGCTGGGATGAAACGGCCTTCGACTGTAGGAGTGCGATCTGCCTTGCTAGCTCTCGGATGGAAACGGAGAAATCCAGTCTCCTAGAGTGGAGATCATTTTTTAATGATGTATTGCACTTGTTTCTCTTCTTGCGCTTGTCCGGTTCCAAAAGCCATCCCTTACGATGTTAGAGAAATGGAAAAGTTAGTTAACCGAAGAGATAAGTCGTATTTGAGAAACCTATTCATAGAACTGTGCCTTCTACCATTAGAAATCAAAAATAACTCTAAAAGGAAGTGCGAATGCGCTATAAGAAGAGACCATTGGGGTGGGTACGTCTTTATAACCAGGTACACATAAAATAAGGCCCAGTTGGTTGTTGATCGAAGATCACATTTTCGAAAATTTATGACACGAAATGTCGTAAACCGTAAATTGAAACGGTACTTGTGAAGCAAAGGGCCCGTGGTGCCGTGGGGTTGCCGGGAAACATGTTAACGCGGCAAACCCACGGCACCACGGGGCCGGTACTTATGAAGCACCCGTCCTCGGGTGCCGTGGGTTGCCGCGTTTCCGTCGCCGTTGCCGCCTTAACATGTTTCCCGGCATCCCCACGGCACCACGGGCCCTCTGCTTCATAAGTACCATTGAAACAATTTGGCAAAAATAGCCGTAAGTCGTAAAATCCTAAATCGTAATTACGCACACCCCTATGGCCGGATTCATGAAAGCGGCCGGAGGTAAATTCTATCCCCACTTACCTCGACGGCCATTTACCCGCCACTTTCCCCGAACTTACCTCCGTTTTCTGATTCATGACGGCCAAGAGATAAGGTTTTACTCCATGGCCAATTTCTGTACCAATGTGCATGCCTCCGCTGGCCCGCTGGCTAACAGCGAAACCAAGCAGTCATACTTGCTGCTGTGACGTCGCTGGCACCACACTAGCGGCATCATATTTAGGGGAAATGAAATGTGAAATGTGGGGTTGGGCGAGGGGGGGGGGGAAGGAGGGAGAGGGGTGGAAACTAGTAGCATGGCAGGAAGTACAGAAACAATGATAAATGTGGGCCTACATGACTAATAATGGGTGCCATCCACCACAGTAGCCTCCATAGACAACATATGCTAAGGAAGGCTAAGGTGGCGGACGGACATAGTCCACCCACGCAAATCGCAAATTACGATTTGTGTGGTGGACTAGGCTCTGGTGGCCGACCCACAAAGCCACTAAAGGAAGCAATTCACTTAAAAATAAGTGGCACTGCGGGCCGCCATGGTCCGTAGAGCCCAAAAAATCATGGAATGCAAGCCTAATAGAGAAAAACAAAAGGTAAAACAACTCACTGAAGTGCGGAGAAAGACGTACGCATGGCGACGGCAACTGGGAGCCCCTGCCAGGCATTGAATTTGCGGCTGGCGGCCAGCACAGAGTTGGCTAAGGGCCAGCGGAGGCATGCATTGGGTCATAAGTTGGCCGCGGAGCAAAATTCTCGCCTTGGAGGTAAATGTTCCCCGACGTGCTGACGGGGTAGCATTTACCTCGACACTTACCTCCTACCTCGATTTTTCCCGCCGCGCGTTCATGAATTGCGCGTAAGTGGGGAGTGGGGGTAAATTTTGCACTTACCCTCCGGTAAATCGTTCATGAATCCGGGCCCTGGTGGGAGGCTGTTGGGCCTCGTCCATGCTTCCCGTCGCCGCTATGGAATCGCTGCGATGTGTTCTGCAGAGAGACTCGAAAGGATTTGGAATTCGCATTGCTCATCGCTCTGCAAGGGAGCGCAACGGTGATCCGCTTAGGACCAACGCTGAACACTGATCTCCAAAAATTCCGCCACGCGCGAGCGGCGACAGTCAGATGAGCAGAGTAAGCGCGGACCTTCGTTGCGTCCCCGCCTTCTTGTGAACGGTCGTCGAGTGCTGTACGGCCAGTCACGGTAATAGAAAGTGAGTCGGGTTATGGCCGCCTGCACACTCAGCAGCGGCAGTGCGGCAGCCACTCTGAAGCGGGGTCCCACTGCGGCAGTGGAGGCCGCAGTGGGGGGGGGGGGAGGGGTGTGCAAACTTCCGCTACCGCAGCGGCCGCCGCGGCCGTGGCAACGAGGAATGACTCAAACAAAATTAAGGATGTACATCCGCCTCCTGCTGGGGGCGTGGCGTCCGGAGGTACATTCACTGTTCTGCGGACCGGGAAATTTTGTTTTGCGTCTCAAAGGCTTCCTTAGGCAGCCGTTAGACTCTCGGTGAAGCCTAGGGTGTTGGGACGGTTGAGCAAAGGGGGTGAGAGGAAGACCGCATGCCCCCGGCGAGGAGCATGGCCATACTTCGCACATCCTGACCGTCTCCCTGTCACCCTCACTGCCGCTGCGTGCGGCCGCGGAGCAGTTCCTCAGCGCCGCAGTGAAATCTGGGCGGAGAGTAGCTCCGCCCACAGACGTTTTTGGCTTCGGTATACTGCGGTAAAATCTCACTTTAGTATTCCTACTCCAAGTAAAACAACGGTACGATTAAAAACTGAAGGAGCTGCGGATGGGGGGGGTGTAGTATTTCAGGAGCCTAGAAAGCTCCTGCTTTGTGCCACTAAAGCTGTTCAAGAAGAGAGGAAATGCTATTGAAATCAGGAACCAATCATGCACAGTTTCCTGTAAAAGTGAGCCAGTCTTCGCTATAACACTGTTCTAGTCGAAATGTCTTGTCGGATTAGATACCAACAATGGATTTTGGGTCCGTTCGCTTTTAAGTGCAGTGAAGCTCTTAAGCGGAGCCAGAACACAGACATAATGCCATTCATGAGATTCCAATGTGCCTTTTCTGCACCAGATTGTCTTTCTGTCCTCCCATGCTGGCCTTTCCTTTACCACCTGGAGCCAGATTCATCAACGATACCCGGTATCATCTTGCGGCGATTTCCCCATATCGGCCCACGTAGTATGTGATGCAAAGAGATAAGAGATACAGGTACGATAACCAATATACCGTTACCGGCCGGTAAGCGCTTGATGAATCCGGCCTCTAGAAGCTTCGGTATAACCTAAGGAAAGATAGTAAAGATAGTAATTGTATCTTTGTCATCGTCCTTTGATCTCATGAAGGAAATAGGTGGAGCGTCGCGGGGCTTGAACAACAACATTTATGCCTGGACACCGACTTCCACAGTCTCGGCACTCGCGTCTAAAGGGATAGGCACACTCATGCCGATTGACGCAGCTCCAACGATGAAAGAGAGGGCAGAGACACAGAGTACGTGTCTCTGCGTAAAGGCTCCCCCAGACTTCTACGGCGTTGCCGCTGCCCTATCCTTCATTATAGGTCAGGGACGCAGAGCTCGCCGCCAGCGGCGAGCCCAGCGGCGATTGATTTGAATCATACGAGACCGCGCCACTCCAGCGGCGCCGGGAGAGTCTGTCTGCGCTCTGCCCTTTCGCACCGGTTGGTCCCGACTAGAAGGACTACAGTACCTCGCCGTCGCCGCTGAGCAGCGCCGCTGGCCGGCCAGTAGCCGCCGTTGAGCGGCGTGACTCATCGATTTTGCCGTCCGCCGCCCGCCGCTGACCGCAGAAGTCTGGTGGGCCTTAAGGGGTCGAATAGTGTGTGCGCTACGCGATGCCATGTGTAGTAGCCGAATTGATTAATCGCATCGCTCGATCAATTTGGCCATTACACATGCATCGCGTCGCGCGTCGCACACACACTAAACGATCTTTAAGCTCTAGTTTATGCTTGCGCCGCTGCGCGGCGCGGCACGATGGTCGAGATAGATATTGACCGGGCGGCTCGAAAAATCGCTAAAAAAAATGGCAGTTGTGGTGCCGCGCCGAGTGGCGGCGCAAGTATAAACTATGGCTAAGTGGTGGCGCTGAGGGCACACTTCGCTTCACATTTGGCGACCGGCATAAACAGCGGAGTGACGCTCGGCAGCGACGCTTCAAGGAATGAGCTCAGTCATTCCGTGAAGCGGTGCTCCGTTTTTGATGTGCAGAAGTCGATGCCGAGTGTGCCCGACCTTTAGAGCGACACAAGTTTTCCGGGGCGGGACTGAACGAGTTTTCGCACCGTACGCAGACGGTCGCCGTGCTCCAATCAATCACTAACCAGGGAATGCCGTCAGCTTCCCATGGAACTTCGGATGGAGAACGTGAAAGAGTCGAGACGCTGATCACAGATATGTAGACCAAATTTGCTAAATGGATCTCTTAAGCGAGTTATGGCCGGCGGAAGCCGCGATGTCCTCCATGTGTTAGGCGCGCTCAATCAGCGTTGGGCGCAGTATTGCGCGGAAATCAGCGGTTCGGCTATCAGCGCCGTCAGCTGCGGCGGCGGCGCAGAGGTAGAGTGCTCGCTCCACGTGATTGGGTTCATTGGTTCGCTTCCCGCCGCTGACGGCTTTTTTGCATTTTGTGTCCTATCTTCGACGAGGACCTATAACCTCATTTTTAGCACATTTTTGAGCGAACGGCTAGTGGCGACTTGCATTTACGTCTATATGAAGACGGAAACGTGTTTCAGGTAAAATGTTTTATTCATGACGTGAAGCAAGTCAGAAATTCAAATCAAACCAAAATAAAAAAGTAAAAACAAAATCAAAAATCAACAAAACTTAATAAACATAATGAATAAAAAAACAAAGGCACTAGTTAAAAGTTCCGACTCCACCGACACGACTTCGGTTGAAAAAAAATTCCGCTGAAACTTCGTCTAGTGGGGTTATTTGGGGTGCTGACCACGAACCTGACATCCGTTTTTCAAGATTCGGTCGGAGACCACCCATACCTTTAACTTGGGTGGTCCAGGCAGAGTCACCGACTTCGCTGTGCACTAGTTAAAAGTCCCGATTCCACAGACACGACTTCGGCCGAACGGTTGTAGCAACGGTATGGGTGGTCTCCGACCGAATCTTGAAAAACGGATGTCAGATTCGGGATCAGCACCCCAAATAACGCCCCTAGACGAAGTTTCAGCGAAATCGGTGACTCTGCCCGGACCACCCTTGTTAGAGGTATTGGTGGTCTCCGACCGAATCGTGAAAAACGGATGTCAGATTCGTGATCATCACCCCAAATAACCCCCCTAGACGAAGTTTCAGCGAAAAAATTTTTTTCGACCGAAGTCGTGTCGGTGGAGTCGGGACTTTTAACTAGCGCCTTTACTTTTTATTTATTATGTTTAATAAGTTTTGTTGATTTTTGATTTTATTTTTACTTTTTATTTTGTTTTGATTTGAATTTCTGACTTGCTTCACGTCATGAATAAAACATTTTACCTGAAACACGTTTCCGTCTTCATATAGACGTAAATGCAAGTCGCCACTAGCCATTCGCTCAGAAATGTGCTAAAAATGAGATTATAGGTCCTCGTCGAAGATAGATCACAAATTGCAAAAAAGCCGTCAGCGGCGGGAACCAAACCAATCAACCCAATCCTTCGGAGCGAGTACTCTACCACTGCGCCGCCGCCGCTGCTGTCGGAGCTGATGGCCGAACCGCTGATTTCCGCGCAATACTGCGCCCAACGCTGATTGAGCGCGCCTAACACATGGAGGACATCGCGGCTTCCGCCGGCCATAACTCGATTAGGAGATCCATTTAGCAAATTTGGTCTACATATCTGTGATCAGCGTCTCGAGCTCTTTCACGTGATATAGGTCTCATTCCGAGGTTCCATGGGAAGCTGACGGCATTCCCTGGTAAGAAACGGTCGAGCGCATACCAACCTTCATATCGCTGATAGGCACTACTTGATATCATTGGCGCGAACTGTCTGGAGGAACTGTCTGTCATACACCGGTCCAAGAGCCGTATTCATCAACGACTTACAGCAATTTATCAGAGAGGTATACAGCCGAAATCCTGATAGCGCGGCTTATCAAGCGATATGGTGAGCGATAAGCCGCGTTATCTGAGTTTTCCGCTGTGAATTATCTGTTGAAGTTATTTAAGTCGTTGATGAATCCGACCCCTGATTGCTTTATTCATGGCGGCCATCCCATTTAAGCGGAGCTTTGCAATTGATAATGGAACGATTTTCTTAACACATTGAAGACCGCGCAATTTTCGCGCGTCGGGCCCGCGGGACCGCGCGTATTGCGCGCTTGTGACACGTGTATTTCTTCTCCTTAACTTAGCATAACTTAAATTTTCAAAATGCATGCCACGAATCTGATATCCATTCTCGAAATTTTGGTTTTGTTTTTGCAGTATTCCCTAAATATTTTCTTTTCCGCAATGAGCTTACATCCTTTCTTCATTTTGATGGTCTAATTGGAAAATAATTGTTTTTGATGCTGAACTTAGACTGGTGGCGACTATACCTTTGTTCTTTTCGAATTTCGAATTTCGAATATTCGAATATTCGACTATTCGAAAAAAGTCCAATATTCGAATTATTCGATTATTCGAATATTCGAGAAAGTCCAATATTCTAATTATTCGATTATTGAATATTCGAGAAAGTCCAATATTCGAATTATTCGTTTATTCGAATATTCGAAAGTGGCCAATGTTCGAATATTCGTTTATTCGGATATTCGAAGGCTTCGAATATCGAATATTCGAATAGTCGAATATTCTTTATCAGTCTCTTAACAAGTTAGTGGCACTCTTCTTCGAAAACCAGGGGAGTCTGACCTTATGATAAAAAACGATGTTTGAGTTTCGCGCGTCGCTCAAGGAATTGTGTGTACGTAATCTGACAAGAGAAGTCAATGAACTTCCCGTGGAGATTTCCAAAATGACCTATTGCTTGTTATAAGGGTGTGTCTAAGAAGCACCGTAGTGGTCTTCAAATGTCCTGCGGGCATCTGGGTAGGTCAAAAATTACAAAAAACTGTAGCACTTCAGTGCTGGTTGATAAGGCGAAAGTGACGCATTGAATGGCCTTGAAATACTCAGAAATTAAAATACAGATGCTATAGAGCTTTAATTATAGTTAGATGTTAGAAATCTGACAATTTATTAGGTCAAATGAATCATTCACTGCAGTCGGGGCGTGGATAGCGGGGAGAGGTCCAGGTTCGAATCTAGGAGAGTTGTTTGCGGATTGCTGTGCGTTTTGGTAAATGTAGAGCATATTCTCATTTTAACCGTATTTACGAACATGATCGAAATGTGTTGCTTCAGTCCATCTCTGGGATGTGCTGATCAGTCTTCGGGTTCCTATAAAGAACGCTTCTCTTGTAAATTTTACTAATTTTAGCATCTCTTATAAAATGAATCATTTTTGACCCACTCCGTAGTATTGTACTCCGTAGTATTCGTAGCATTTGCATATAACACCAAATACATTACTAACAACTAAATTAATTAGTCACCTTCTTCACTGACGAGCCTCGGGGTGACTAATTATAAACATGTTTTGTATGAAGGCAGAGGCGAAACAAGACATGTTTAGTGTTGTTGTTACCATTGTTTTAGTTATTGCTTGTTTTCCACTTGTGTTTGTTATAGTACAGAGTGATTTAGAGTTCATGTATACCCCAGGTTATTTCTAATTCTACTTCGTTGTTTAGACATTGAATTTAAAACTGTTTGAGTATTAAAATTTACATATATGATTAACTTATTCTATTGGTCTTCTTGCAGCCTATTCTTCCTCGGCCACTCTCCCGCACTGACAGGGGGGGGGGGCTTTGCAAACGTAGGTACTTGTAATAATCCCCATGACTTCGTAAGTAGATAATAAAATTTCGTACAAATGTTGTCCTGAGGGTTGACTGAGGTTCTGATCACGAAGCTGGCAAACGCGTTCGGTGTTACCGTCGACCACAATAGGCGACGGTGAGTATGTGCGAGAAAAGGTGCAGAATAACCGGCCGCGTTGTACTATTGTGACTCCAAAAGTGGAGTGGAGGTCGATTTTTTTCGCCCAAACATCGCCTGTACTGCTACTTTGGATGCTGAGCACGAATATGGTATCCAATTTCGACAATTTGGCCGCTTACGATATTTCATAGTGTGTGTTCGTGAGTAAGGATGGGGTTGTCATGACCACTGATTTCGTCCTTTCCTCGCCTTAGGAAATTATTTAGGCTGCTGCCACGAATCTGTCATTTCTTTTTCTAAATTATCCATTTTTCGTGCACTACTTTCCATCTCAAAGTCGAAGACTGGAAAGCGAGTCTGATCACATATGTAGGTGAAGAAAGCGATTCTATGTACTCAAACTGATAAACTTGATCACTCATGAAAATGTGTAATCACGCGATCACGCGAAAACGTTTACTAGATTTGCGATCAGCACCTCAATTAGCCCTCTAGACGACGTTTGGGCGAAACCTGCTTTCGATCTCCGGAGTTGTGGGAGTACAAGTCCCTAAACCTTCGATTAGCAGAGAGTGGTGGGGAGGCGATGGGCAGCAGGGGTGTGCGTTAGATTTTTTCGGTAAATTTTTAACGACCACTTTTTAACGAAGACCAAAGGACAATAACAGCGGTATAATGGCAATGAAGCACGCTTTGCTTCTCTAAGAATTCGTGCACCGAGAAGAGAGAAACACCTTGGGTAGGCAGAGCTAGATTGTTATAGGTCTTTCTCTATAGGTTGCTATCTTTCCTTATGTTATAGCGAAGCTTTCAGGTGGTAAAAGAATGATTATCATGGGCGGAGAAATGACACAAAGGCGATCTGGTGCAGAAAGGGCGCACTGGAGTCTCATGAATGGCATTCAGTTTGTGTTCTAGCTCCGTTGAAGAGAAACGTATAGTATACTGAAGGTAAAAATATCTGTGTACAGGCATAACCCTAATCACTTGCGATTCACGTGAATGGCCACAGCACGCTCGACGGCCGTTTACAAGGAAGCAGGTGCGCAGCAGAGGGCCGCGCTTGCAGCGCTTACTTCGCGTCAACTCACACGGGAGGTCAATGAACTTCCCGTGGGAATCTTATAAGTGACCTATTGAGCGCTGTGGGGGATTGTCCGAGAGGCGCCCCAGTGGTTTAAAACTGAATGCAGCTAAGGGACATTTTATTTAACGAATTTACCTTTTTAACGCGAAAATTCGAGTGGCTGCTCCATCCATTTCCTTCACAGTGGGTAATAAAAAATAATTAAATGTCAACCACTGGGTGACGACAGTAAATAATAGTGTTCATTTGATTATTCGAATATTCGACTATTCGAAATTCGATCATTCGAAATTCGAAATTTTGAAAATCGAATATTATTCGATCATTCGAAATTCGAAATTTTGAAAATCGAATATTATTCGATCATTCGAAATTCGAAGTTTTGAAAATCGAATATTATTCGATCATTCGAAATTCGAAATTTTTTCCCAAGGACAAAGGTATAGTGGCGATGTCCGTTCCACCACGTGGTGCCACTGGAAACAGTTCGCTCTGCGATCTAAGCCGATCACGGACACTCGATTGCAGGCGACAGGCCCTTGTGACATGCCGGCCTACCGAGACCCATGTCACATCACATGGTATATGTCAGCTCACGTATTTCGAGATAGTGCTACGGCGTCCGCGGGAGCCGACGTGCACTTGCAGAGCCCGGCAAGTGTGAGAAGTATGCGATGGTCCCTGATGCGAGGACGGGATCGGACGGAAAACGAGCTAGTTCGAAAGTCACGTAACGTAGGCAGGTCTCGTGTGGCAACGCTGAATGTGGGTACGTTGACGGGCCGCTCGTGTGAGTTGGTTGAAGCACTGGAGCGTAGAAGAGTTGGTCTCTGCGCGGTGCAGGAGACGAGGCGGTCCTGCAGCAAGTCAAGTGCATAGGACGTGACTTCAAGGCCGTTCCATGTGGAAGTCCCAGGACTACCAGCGGTGTCGGAATAATCGTCTCCGTACGATTTCGTGACTCGATTGTAAGCGTCGAGCGCTTTGATGATCGATTGATGAAGATCGTTGTCGCCGCTACCTTGGAGCGACTCTATCACTTCTTCTCTGCGTATTCTTAGACTGGCTGCTCGATCAAGCCAAGATGAGTTTTGGAACCTGCTTGATGAGAAGACAGCAGAGGTACTGTCGAAAGATGTCATCATAGTCGCTGGTGACCTTAACGGGCATGTCGACGCGACGAAGACGGTACAGCTGTCATGGTGGATCCAGCTATGCTGAGCATATCCTTGATTACGCAGATGCTGAGCATATCCTTGATTATGCGGAATCGCATAACCTCACCATAGAGAACACCGTCTTCAGAAAACGCGAGTCCCACCTCATCTAGTTTCATAGCGGAAGCACCAGTACTCAAATAGACTTTGTCCTTGTGAAGGATTGTGACCGAAGTCTCGTCACAGACGCGAAGGTCGTGCCGTATGAGACGGTCGCCCCACAGCATCGACTGCTGATCTGTACTTTGATGATCGACCTTCCGAGGTTGAAGCAGGTCGAGCGATGCGGTGCACCAAGAATCAAGTGGTGGGGTATGAGAGAGAAGGAAGCAGCTGTGGTTTCTCGCGTGCGGTTACCGACAGTCACGATTGTAGACGAAACTTGGAAGAAGGCGACGGACGCGATACGTCAAGCTGCACAGTCGGAACTCGGTATTACCTGGAAGCCTGGGCGACGGAAGGTCGACAAGCAGGCATGGCTGTGGACAGATGACGTGAAAGTCAAAGTTTGAGAGAAGAAGACGCTCTATCACGTGTTTCTCGGCGAAAAGACAGCCGATAATTGGCGGAAGTACCAAGAAGCGAAGAAAGCTACAAAGAAGGCCGTGGCTATTGCAAAAGCCACTCATTATGGAGATGTCAATTAGAAGCTCGAGTCACGCGATAGTGAGCGGTATCTGTACCGACTTGGCAAGAATAGCCATCTGCAGACCGAGTACATTGAGAAGTTTTTCGGCATCAATGATGGGGACAGCCATCTTCTAATGGACCGCAAGAAGGCATTGAAGCGATGGCGCGATTACTTTGAGGAAATTTCTACAGTAGAATTTCCTCACCCAGCCATCCCCTCATCGGCTCCAACCCACGGCACCGATCAGAAGATCACCGTGAAGCGGCTGTGAAGAAGATGAGGCCAGGCAAAGCGCCTGAGCCCGACGACGTGGCAGCAGAACTGTGGAAGTCGAAGTTTTGGTACCCTGCTAAGTGGTTGACGAAGTTATTTAATCAGGTTGTAGCGGAGAAGAAGGTGCCTGAGTGTTGGCTCTAAAGCACGACGATTCCGATTTGGAAGAAGAAGGGCAGTCCCGCAGACTGCTCCAATTACCGTCCGATTCGCTTGCTTTCGCACAGCATGAAAATCTTTGAGCGAATTGTCGATGGACGACTTTGTGACATCGTCTAGCCTTCCAGCAATCAATGCGGCTTCGTAGCTGGCTGTGGCACCATTGATGCCATACATGCCGCCCGCCTCATTGTGGAGAAGCACCGCGAGAAACAGAAGCCGTGCATATCGCCTTTCTCGACTTGGAGAAGGCCTTTGACCGCGTACCGCGTGAAGTGATGTGGTACGCCTTGCGACATCATGGAGTTTTCGAAGAGCTCATAGAGTGGGTGCGAATTCTCTACTCTTGCCCAAAGAGTTCAAGCTGCAGCTGGAACCTCGATCGAGTTTCCCATCTCTGTTGGAGCGCACCATGGTTCTGCGTTTTCCCGACTCCTCTTTGTTGTCGTCATGGATGCCATCACACGAGATCTTCAGGAGCCCGTTCCTTGGACGTTGCTTTATGCTGATGACGTAATGCTAGCTAGCGAAGATAAAGATAAACTCGAGCGAGAGGTGCAAGCTTGGTGTGATCGCTTGGAGCGGTTTGGACTCAGATTGAACGTGAAAAAGACCGAGTATTTAACGACGGACGTTACCGAGTCCAGCTCCATCAAGGTCAACGGCATCGAGCTTCCACGCACTGCGGTCTTTAAGTACCTGGGATCAGCAGTCGCGTCTGACGGCAAACTGATGGTTGAAGTGAATTCACGCGTGAGTACAGTTTGGTCCAAGTGGCGCTCGTTGAGTGGGTGCTCTGCGATAGGAAGGTACCGGAGCGCTTCAAGTTGAATATATATAGAGCCGTCGTCCGGCCGGGAGCTGGGTGTTGGCCTGCGACAAAGGAAACGGAAGGTCGCCTAAGCGTAATGGGAACGAAGATGCTGCGCTGGATCGCAGGAGTTATGCGCCTGGACCGCATCCGAAATGATGCTATTCGGCAGAAGTTCGGGTTCTGCGTGGAGGGAAGACAGCGTCCGCAGGATAGGCCTTAATTTCGAGGTAATAGGAAAGCGTCCTAGAGGGCGGCAGAAGCAGCGCTGGTTAGATACGTTACATACGTACTTGAAGGTTATTGGTGTTCACCCTGATCTGGCGCTGGATCGGGAAAGGTGGCATCATAACACCAGAATAGCGGGCCCCACTAAGATGCGGGATAAACGCTGAAGAAGAAGAAGAAGAAGAAGAAAAAGATGCTGAACTTAGACTGGAAAATTTTAGAATTGCCATCAGAAATCGCAACCGACCGCATGGAATCTAGCTGAGAGGATTAAGAGAAAATGCAGTGAATGCAACAAATTCTGTTGCTTTCTGTTGACTGCATCCAAACCACTCATAGCTGTTGATTGTCGATTAAAAATGTCTGTAATTTATTTGTGAAGTTGATCACCTTATGACTTTTGATAACATCCAAGTGGTTGTAGTTTGTAATCGTGCCTGTTGGTTACCTTTGAATGAATTCTCAAAAATAGCTCCGAAGTTGATTGGATGAGTTCACTCTGGTCGATGCCATAATAGATAGCATCTGATATATTCCCACCTAGCCATGCCACTCGCAACTTATCGTAACCGAGCGAAATTTGAGAAGCGGATATCAGATTCGTGACCAGCACCTCAAATAACCGCATTCAGGGAGTTTGAACAGAGGTGGTGACAACACTAGTTATCGATATGGGTAGTAACCGGTCGTAATTTACCAAATGGACATCGCCACTGTGTTCAGCATCTTAAATATCCTCTCTAGGCAACGTTTGGACGAAGGTAATTCCACTATGGCCGAAATAATACTGTCGCGCACCATTGCTCGACACGGTCCCATGAGACAGACTGGCTGTCGCGTACCATTGCGCGACATTGTCATCAACATGTTAATTTGCTTTAACGAACAATTTTTACAGCAGAACGCTCGATTGCTTTGGGCTGCACCCACAACTTATGGTTAGTTTGAAACTTACAAGAGCAGCTGAAAATTTGATAGCATACGTCTCCAAATAACAGTGGAGTTGATCGTTCGCGCTCCTAAGTAACGTTTGAAACATTTTGTAGTCAACGCTTTTCTTCTGTGTTGGCATGACACACAGCGTTGTAACTGCAAGAATCACAACAGAATCTTGATTGAATTCGAATCAAAAAATAATCCTAATCGTTTAGTGATGATGAAGGCCCTTTTCTGTTCCCACCTGCAGGTCCAAAAAAAACGTAAAATAGGGATCTACTTAAGAACGACGGAAACCAGTTTCAGCAAAGGCGTCGTCCCGCGTTTAATCCGAACTCTCAACCCCTATCTTTTCCCTGATGGTACCTAAAAACTCGAAGTTTCAGCCACATAGGTAATAAACGTGTGTAGGCATTTATTATATTTACCTCCACAGAACACCACCATGCACTCATCACACCCAGCAATCGTTTCTGTATAGTCATAATAAGAAGCAAGCAAAGCGGAAGTCAAGGGTGAGATCTGCACTTTCATGGTTTTCAGCTTCAGAAATCATTTTCTAGTACTCTGTGCGACACTTGCCCACTCTTGACCGAGTCAAGGAACAGATCTGGTCAACGAGGTCTTGGCGCACCGCGACCGGACCACAGCCGGCAGCTGATCTCGCAACGACCGTGCGCATACGGTGCGAAGACTCGTCCAACGCCGGCCCGGAAAACTCTTCGCTGCTTGTATCGCTTTAGACGCGACTAGTCTCGGCTCGGTCTTCAGCTCGCCCTCGCCTCGCTCGTCGCGCTCAGCCTCGCACTAAGTCCTGCCCTAACAACCACTCCCCTTTTCTATTAATCCACTCCCTTCCCCATGGTTGGCCTTCTCGTTGAGCCACGTTGCGCTCTACGTGCCACTGCTGCGAGTTGCTGTCTCCATTCTACTTTTCTGACCTTCCTATATCTTCTCAATGCCTTTCATTCAAGGTTTATTTAGTTCTGGTGGTATCTTTATAGCATTCGTTTTACAACATCTTAAACTTGCTTGTTTACGTTTAGTTGCTGTTTCCCAAGTCCAACGTCAACAGAAGAAGCTCAGGTTAGTTTACTAGTTTGCAGCAGCAACTCCTTCCTTCCTTTCCTTTTCTGATGAGCACAGGGGAAGGATACTATGCCTGCTTGGTTCTCGTCTGAGAGCCCGTGCGAAACGAAAACTAAACTAATTCTTTGTTTTCATTACTTTTATAATTAAACTGTCACAATTGTATGGCTTTACTCGTTCATTATTTATGAGCTTGACGGCAAATCACTCAAGTTTACGATATATTGGGCGGGCAACGCGTGAGTGTGCGGATGGAGATCGTGAGAGCGTTGGGATTCACAAGGGAAGGGTCTGAAGCGTATGTCTGAACGAGGAGCGAGCCATATAGGGAGAATGCTCACCCCCCAAAATGGTTTGAAAATGTGTTTATTTTTTGCTATGTTGCTAAACCCAAGGAGTACGGGGTTACAAAGGGTTACGGCGCAGCACGCGTTTGGGAGTCTTGTACGCCCGCGATGCTTCTGCAGCCAGTGGCTCGGAGCGCAGGTGGGTAGAGGGTTGACTCCTGCGAGGGAGGTCAGGGGTTTGGTTCCTCTGCGCTGCTGCATTTTTGCATTTCGTATGATTGGTTGGGATTGGGTTATTCTGACGTCTATACCATTTTCAGACGTTTCTGCGCATTTTCCAGCGGTACGCTGTGGTATTCAACATGGTGATAAATGTTCAGCACCAGTGATACACAGGTACAGAGTGCCTGTGTAGTGAATCGCGGTGTCTTCCTCCATGGTTATGAGCACGCAGCCGAAATCCAATTGAAGATGTACCCTTGCCTCCGAAACAAGAGTTCCACCCGAAAACGTTATCATATGCCTACGTCTTGCTTGCTACTCCACGTCAATCAGTTCATCTTGCGGATCCCAATCTTCCTCTTCTTCTTCCACCACTTCCAGCTGTTTGTCTTCGTCAACTTCAAGTTGACGTGCATTGAAGTCCTTGAGTATGCTGGCCATCCGTCCGGCCAGCTTGATTTCTTCCCTCGAAGATTCCTTGTCTAAAGGTGGGCCACACTTCAGCGTGAGCAGGTGGATCACCACTCGATCGTCGGCGGACATTATTGGTGTTAGCTTCTAGAAAACCTTCAGCGAATTTCTGATTTTCAGGTGACAGGCAGACATGAGGGAAAGAGTGTGTCGATGCCGTTTAGCTTACTTTGCGGGATCCGCACACTTTGCTTCCCATTTGAATCACCTCCGACGTCACAACGTGGTCTCCTTTGAAAATCCGAGCAGGACGGTTTTTCCCGAGTCCTTTGGTTCATGTATGGAAACAAACTGTGAGGAGCTTAGCCTTTATACGCTGACCGTATTGTGCCCAGTGTGGTGCCTCATGCACTTCGTACCTGTGTATTACTGATGTTGAACATTTATACATCACCATGTTGAATACCACAACGTACCGCTGGAAAATGCGCAGAAACGTCTGAAAATGGTATAGACGTCAGAATCCCCAAATCTCTACAAATCAGTTGAAATGCAAAAGTGCAGCAACGCAGAGGAGCCAAACCCCCGGCACCACTTGCATGGGTCAACCCTCTAGCCACTGGCAGCAGAAGCATCGCGGGCGTACAAGACCCCCAAACGCGTGCTGCGCCGTATCCCATTGTGACCCCCTTCACCTTGGATTTAACGACTTGGCAAAAAATAAACACATTTTCAAACCAATTGAGGGATGCGGATTCTCCCTATATGGCTCGCTTCCGTTCAGACATACGCTTCAGACCCTTCCTTTGTCAGAAGACATGCTGAAGACGCCTTTCAACGTGCGCAGCAATTCAGGAGACGAGCCCCAGACGTCGCTCAACGTGCGTCAGGATTCAAACAACCTCCCGCATGCGCTGTGGTTTGGAAGACGCACTGGACCCCATTCGGAGAGAGATAAACTCACGTTTGATTCCCTTAAGAGTGCTTTCGCGACTCTATGTTAGTGCGACCGAGCGAGTGGGACTTACTAGGCAAAGCCGTATACGCAAAAGATAACGACCCCGCATACGCCCTTTTTATCCTATAGCTCGCATTTTGGCACAAACGGCAGAAAATCATTCGTGATTGACGGGCGCTCGTGACGTCGTTCATTCCTGGATTTTTTGCGAAAATCCTGAATGCTTCCAACGCCTTTTTGTTGAAATTTCCGTTTCCAGTGTCAAAACCTTGCAATTAACGTCAAAGTCGCTACTGCTGTGCTCATCAGTTCTGTGCTTTCTCAAAAGTGTTCGAATATTGATAAATTTTAACTGTGTTTTTGCAGAATAGGCACTTCGAATTGGGACTCCCATGGTCTGTCTCTCGCCACATACAGTACCGCCTCTTAACATTCAACCAATTGACGTTTGCGACGCAAAAACGCGTTTTTTCCGTCGCATCATGACAACCTTGTTCAAAATAAAGGTTTTCTTACCGAAATTTATAAGGGCTCCCGCCGCCACCTTACCTACTACCAGGCATGCGACCGCCATTAAAAAGTGGATGGGAGCCTGAAAACCAGTGCCGCAATTAAGGAGGGTCCTAATTACTGTGACCCGACCCAACACCGTCCCCGAGTTTCGCCTAATTATGCCCCCAGGCATAATTACTGCTGGCCAGTTAAATTTTAAAATTCTTAAACCTAATTATATTTCATTTTTCTGCCTCTTATGATCTTCCCCTGACTGCGACGATTCATTTGGTACCAAATTTGGCAGGAAGATATGCACTGAGAGTGCTTCAACCGATTTCGTTTATTCCAACGGAAGAATTCTCAGTCTAAAACCTGTTATTGTGGCTTGCTATCCTCTCATCTTTCAGGAATGAAAGTGACATAGAAATTTAGGTTTTGAATTCATTTTGAGCATTTGCGTATTGGTTGCAGTTCGTCAAAATTGCGAGTGAATCTTGGTAAAAAGCACTCTCCATCGCCGATTTTGGCTGTGAATATCAATGTACTAAGCGAGTGAGTTAGTCTGAAAATATGTCGGCTAACCATACATAATGTAGAGAGACCAATTGTCAAATGTCGAGAAGCCAGGTGAACAGATGGCAGAATTTCAACTGGTTAAAATGACGACTTCTTTCAAAAGTGCGACTGAGCTCGCTCAGCGTTTCATGTCCAGTCTTCGCAGAATGAAAGATGGAAAGCCCAGTATTGCAATTATGTAATTTTTCGCTCAAATTTTTTCAACCAGCTCGGATGCCAATATTTTGCCGCTTCAGATCGAGTGCTGATGTGGAGGCCTTCTTTGATCATAATGAGCTGACATGCTCTACAGAGGCATTGCACGACCACATGACCAACGAATCGCTCATTTCTCTTTCTCGTATAACGGACTGGTTCACTTTAAGCAGCTCACCATTATCGATCCATGTTGCCAAATCTTGATGAGTTTTTGGGTTTTACGGATTACGTAGATCGCACTGATTCCGTAATTCTTAAAATTCTTTCCCCATTCACCAGGATTTCTAAAAAATATAAGCATGTATACATGTTTCATTTTCACGCTGAGCTGGACACTTTTCTAATCAAAATGAACACTTTTCAAACCAAATTGAACACTCTTCTAATTGTAAGCTATAGACAGAATTTTAAATCCAATTAAGCGTCTTCCAAATTGACATGCGCTTCTTGCAAGCTGGACTACAAACTCTCTAACAAGGGTAGAATAATTTTTTGTTCAAGAAAAATTTGCTATAACTTTTTTTTGAGCTCTCGAACGAGTATAATAATTTTATGCAGTTTTTGTCTTGTTTAAAAAAATTAAGCTAAATTTTATTTTGAAGCGCAAAAAGGCATTATTTAGTACATCAAAGACCAGATTGCGCCGCCGTGCTCTTGAAAACCTCGTCGCCATTTTTATTTGATTGATAGTGTGAACGCTGCTGACATGATGTATCAAAGTGAGAATATGTGTGTTTTTACAATTTTCTTTGTTATACAGGCGTGAAACTGCATGCAAACAGTAATTTTGCTATCAATTGAATAAAATTCGCGACTTCTTGGACAACTGCCTGGAGCAATACTTTTTGGCATTAAAAATTGCCGCTTTTTTGATCCTTAAAACAAGCTGTAAACGAATATTTTCCACAAAAAATGGAATTCTATAAAGCTTCAAAAGAACTAATTACTTTTTGGATAAGTGAATTAAAACTTCGAAGGGGTTATACTAAAAGTTTCCTCAAGCAAATTTTTTTCTATTTTTTTGAAGTGTTCAGTTTATTGTAGAGGAAGCGCTTTTCGATTTGGAAAAGTTCGATTTGGTTTCAAAAGCCTTAAGCTAGCTTAGAAGAGTGCCCAATTTAACGTGAAAAGTGTCCAATTTGAATTGGAGGGTGCCCATTGTAAATTCGACATGGAAATTATATATCGAGGTCAGCTTTTATGCTAATTAGCATCACCACTCGTAGTAAGAAGCTAAATAATCGTAAGTAACTCGTTGTTTTTTACAAATATTATTTTAAATAGAAAAATAAAAAAAGAGTCGATCGGGCTTGACAATAGCTGCTGAAATTTATTTTTTGTGAAGCTTACACCCTGGCCAACAAATTCATGCTATGATCTACGCAATCCGTAAAACCCAAAAACTCATCAAGATTTGGCAACATGAATCGATAATGGTGAGCTGCTTAAAGTGAACCGGCACGTTATTACGAGAAAGAGAAATGAGCGATTATTGGTCATGTGGCCGAGTGCAATGTCTCTGTAGGGCATGAAGCGGCAAAATATTGGCGTCCGAGCTGGTTGAAAAATTTGAGCGAAAAATTACATAATTGCAATACTGGGCTTTCCATCTTTCATTCTGCGAAGACTGGACATGAAACGCTGAACGAGCTCAGTCGCACTTTTGAAAGAAGTCATCACTTTAACCACTTGAAATTCTGCCATCTCTTCACCTGGCTTCTCGACATTTGACAATTGGTCTCTCTACATTATGTATGGTTAGCCGACATATTTTCAGACTAACTCACTTGCTTAGTACATTGATATTCACAGCCAAAATCGGCGATAGAGAGTGCTTTTTACCAAGATTCACTCGCAATTTTGACGAACTGCAACCAATACGCAAATGCTCGAAATGAACTCAAAACCTAAATTTCTATGTCACTTTCATTCCTGAAAGACGAGTGGATAGCAAGCCACAATAACAGATTTTGGACTGAGAATTCTTCTGTTGGAATAAACGAAATCGGTTGAAGCACTCTCAGTACATATCTTCCTACCAAGATCATAAGCGGCAGGAAAATGAAATTTAACTAGGTTTAAGTTTTAAAATTCAACTGGACAGCTATAATTATGCCTGGGGACATAATTAGGCGAGAATCGGCGACGGTGTTGGGTCGGGTCACAGTAATTAGCACCTCCCTTAATTGCGGCACTGGTTTTCAGGCTCCCATCCACTTTTTAATGGCGGTCGCATGCTCAGCAGTAGGAAGATGATGGCAAGAGCCCTTGGGAAATTTGGAGAGAAAATCTTTACTTTGGAGAAAGTTATCATGAGACGACGCAAAAACGCGTTTTGCGTCACAAACGTCAATTGGTTGAATGTTTAGCAGCGGTACTGTAGAGAACGGGCACTTCGGAGAATAAATTGCGTACATGCGACAGAGGGTGGATGGGCTTCATAGAAGAAATGTAAATTCTGCGCTACCCTATCCTGCTGCACTGATCTATATGGTAAAGTCGTCTTTTTTTACTGAAATGAAAGTAAGGAGTCTAAGAAGAGAAGAAGACGGTTGCGGTGTTCTATTCTCGGGGCTTGGTGGCGAGGCCCCCAACCTGGTCACTATATAGAATAGGATAGCCGGATACAGTGGGACAGGATCCTTCAAACAGCTTCCATGGAGCCTGTCCACTCTCTATTGCATTCGCATGATTTATACTCCGAAGTACCCGTTCTCTATGCGACGTGAAACAGATCACGACAGTCCCAATCCGAAATACTCAATTTGCATAAGCACAAATAAAATCCATCGGTATTAGTCGACCAATCGATTCTGCAGCAAAACTTGCCCAGTTCATGTAGTCATTCTCCTGCCCTCCCTTCTTCTCGAAATATTGCGGTTTCCTGGTTGTGTCTTCCTAATCGGTAAATCTGAGTTCTTCTAGAATTGGACAGCCCATTTACGACCAAGATCTTACAAATTGGCAACGATGTTGTCCCAACGTGAAGAGTGTTTGGGTTGAGAGGGTTCGGCGAGAGGACACTATATCCCCGAAGCTCTTCAGCGCCTCTCCAAAAGTCATGCGATACCCGGAAGGGGAAGACATGTAAGTGAAGAGAGACGGCCGGCACCCGCACCATCTTCGCTTCGCTTACGACATCGTGCGCATCATACCGAACAATGCGAAGTGAACGCTGGCCTTCCTCGATCGTGTATGTGGGAACGTTGGACTGCAAGTGAATCTGACGAGGACGATGTTCATGAGAAACGGGCGAGTTTCTGATGGCCCATTCTCGATCAGCGGAAGAACATCCCCGAATGCCTAGGTTGCGAAGTCAACATGGCCAGCGACTTAGTGTCAGAGTTGGTCAGGAGGAGACAAGCGGCCTGGATTTGCTTTTAAGAGCGTCGAAGAATTCGTGAAGAAGGCGAAGAAAGACAGACTCCATGCCAACATATTCGACTCCACTGTTCTTCCTGCATTGCCGTGCACCCCAGAGATCTGGGCCTAGGAGAGCGGAATGAACACACGATCAGAGTCGCGCAGCGGGGAATCGAGAGGACGATGCTCGAGAATGACACGACTCACGCAAGTGAGAGAAGGCCTCCGGAGTTTCGAGCTTCATCGCCCTTCGAAGATCAGAGACACTGTCGCATGGGCCAACTCGTCGAAAATCAGGTGGGGGGGGGGGGGGGCACGTAATGCGCTTCGCAGACACCCGCTGGACGAGAGCCATCACCGACTGGATTCCGCAGGAGAACATCAGGACGCCCACCAACGCGTGAAAGCCACGTACGAGCAATATGACGCTCTTCGTCTCCCTCCAGCGACGAGGATACAATGGGAGGCTCCGACATACAATAGGAACGATGTTAGCCGATGAAACAGCTGATAGAACACTCTATAATTAGTTCCAGTCTCGACCTGCTTTCTTGTATGCGTGAGCAACAACCGATGATACCCCTGCCTTCATGAAAAGACCTAGCGGAGCAAAGCTGATGCAGGCTATCATTTTCACCGAATTTCGGTTGAAAGTGGTTTTCAAAGGCCTATGGCATACCACTGGCGACGGATCGTGGCGACAGCGTTGCTCGGGTACCGACGCAGTTCGTAACTACCCGCGGAACACTGTCGCCGTGACCCGCCGCCGGTGGTATGCCATAGGCCAAAGGGGGAAAAGGCTTACAATGTTCCTCACTCAGGCTCCTCCCTATCCCCAACCGGTGCCTCTGATCAATGAACTCTGCGTGCCTCAATCCAGTCATAGACATCCAGTTAAGAGCAGGTCTTCGTAATGAAGCTCAACTGCTCGTTGGAGTGAATCGAGTCGAACAGCCAGAGGCGAAGTATTAATGGTGTTTACCGGCTCCGTTTCTCGAATTGTGACATCGTCGCCGACGTCAACATGAAAGAAACCGTCTCGCCGCTGGTGTTCGAGGGATAGCGACAAGTGGGTGAAGGTGTTTGTGAAAAGAGAAGAGGATCGGACACCGGATTTCTTTGCATCGGAATTCCTTCATTGCCATTCAGTTACGCTGTGTGTAAGTGCTACTTCTCGTCCTTGGTGAGGCACTCGCGAAGCAGTGCTAGAGAAAGCTGAAGGTAATAATTGGACACCGTTGGAATCAACGTCACTGAAGCGAAAAATTGACTTCAATGGTCGTGTTCGTGTTGTCCTATAGACAATATAGTAGGAAAGGAATTGCGGCACACTGGTCTTTTTCGGGACTGCGCCACGCCTGCTTCACGGCTTCACATTTCTCGCTCATTTGTACTGCGTGTAGAATACGTACGACTACTTACTACAAGCGATATCTTCTTCGCTGCACCGAAAACCTTGATTTTCGGCACTTTTCCAGGTTCGATGTCCTGGGAAAGTATCTGGTTTCTGGGTTTGATTTCTGAAGTTCTGTTCCAATTCCTTCTGCTGCTGAGTGGGGAAGATTGCCTTCTTATAAGGTACCAGGTGCGATAGGTAACTGCTTATCGAGAGGCTGATTCGAAGGTGGCTGCAGCTATCATCTCGCTTATAATCGTTTCTTTATTTATTCATTCATTTTGTTATTTATTAATATTAAATATTAATATTAATATTTAATAATTTTTTATATCTTTTATTTATTATTCACATAGTAATTTAATTATCCGTTTTGTATTTAATTGTGAAGCAAGTGTTGATTTAAGATCCCGTTATTTGTCATCGTGTAATCTGTCTTCAATGACCTTCGGACTTCATGCTTCACTGCAGGCGGCGACGTGCCTCACACCCTTTCTCTTCTCCCTGCTACACTTTTCAGCGCTTCCGTAGCAGTTTCCAATTGGCAGAGGGCACATGACAGTAGGAGCCGGGAGGGTCCTCGGGATGAGAGCGCATGTGGGGATCAAATCCCACAGCGACAGGGACCGCGGTGGATGCGAAGGTCAGGTGTGCGATCAAATGCCTCGTCCTTTTGGATAGGCAGAGCCACGGAAAGGCGCAAATGTCGGGATTTCTAGACGTCTTCAAACTGCGCTACAGCTCGCTCTTCCACTTAGCTTCCGCGCCGCCGTGTGAATGCTTTTTGAGCTGCACTATGTCGTGAAAGGGCGACGGTAAAGTTCGGCACTAGTCCGCCTTCTGCTTCTGCATGACCTTCTGAAGGAAGATGAACGTGCGACAAGATTCGCAGCGTACGCGCCGCTATGTGACGTCATGGGAGGCGATCTTGGAAGCGTTTTCAACTGCCCGAACGAAAATGTGTGCAGCGAATTGGCAACTTCGGACGATAGGAGGACTCGTTTTAGGAAAAATCGTGACCGTCGATTCCTCTCCTCATTCTAATTTCTGGTTATAGATTGTCTCCTCAGTGCTCTCTCACTTGTTTATATGTATATTGTTTTTCGCTTTTTTAAAAGACACCTCTAGTGTCCAACCAGTGCCTTTGAACTGCGTTCTTGTTCCTGATTGGTAGCGTTTTGTGTCAATCTTTTTACGTGAACTTTTTACATTGTCTGTTCAAGTCTCAATTAGCTAAACAAAGGGATTGTTCAGACGGGCATCGACTAGACTTAAATAGTGTTTGTCATCCTCCAATAGCCTTCTTGATTCGGTAGACCTAGAGATGTGTTTAGGGGGGGGGGGGGGGGGATTATGTCACACTAGAGAATGCAGATGCTTTCATGGCGAGTCTCTCCCAGGCAGGCCTGATGTCGATTCGCAGCTCTCGACTCCTCATACGAACTCAGGCCCCGAGCGTCGGAGCAACAGTCATTTAAGTGGTCTGTTATGCTGCTTGATTCTCAGCGCGAGAGCTCGCTAATCTAATGAGCTGCTCAAGCGACAGCAGGACGATCTCTGACATCATTCGAACGAGACGCAGAATCACGTAAGCGAAGCGAACGCGCCTGGTGGCGACGTCTAAAAATCCAGCTGCTTTGCATCATTTTCTATGTTCAGGTCCCCTGAGCTTTCACGCGCGCTAGCAAGCCGATACTTGACAAGGTAATCCTATCCATACAAACAGAACTCTGGACCAACTCATCAGAATAATAAGCATTTGGTCGCAAGGTCGGCGCGAGCAAATCTTCTGCCTCTTTTTAATCTCTCGGGGGAAAAATTGGGGTCGGTGCTTCACCTTCACATCGACGCGGTTACGGCTGTACTTTGTAGGCTTCCTGCTCACTGAATGCGCATGCGACTCACATGCGACGAGATAGATGACGCTGGAGGTCATGCAGTCTCCTCAGATGGGTAAACTGAACGGTTTGGGGTAACGCATAGGCGGTCGTATAGGCGCACCAGCTGTTGTTTCAAACTAGGTGGTGAGATTTCCACCACTCTAACAAGGTGGTCCAGGCCCCGCTTACTCAAGGCTTCCTCACCGCTGTGCTCAAGGCATCCGAGATGTAGGGAAGGCAAAAAGAAATTTTGTCGTCGTCTTGGGCACTAGCGACGTTCTGCCTCCCAGTGAAAGGTCCATTTTTAAGTCCTGGAGGATGCTCGCCGAAACGAGCAATATGACTTGATAAATGTGTCGTGCCAGATTTGTTCTGAATGGTGAAGGAAACCATCCTTGCAGTTCTAAACATGTTCCTAGTGGCAGTCAGCTTTATTTTTATGGGGTGAGCCTACTGAGAGTTTATTAGAACATTCTTAGTGCTATGTTTGAGGTGTTTCGAGGAACCCTCTTTTGACGTAGACCTGTACATTAAGAAACGGTAGCCTGCCTTCCATTGGCTTCTCCCTTGTAAATCGTATGGTTCTCTCTGACCGCAATCGTTGGCCGTTTGTCATCGAAACCTGTGTCCTTAAGTGGAGCACATGATGGAGCAATCATAGTTGTGCAGGCATAAAGTGCAGGTCGGGGATCCAGCAGTGGCTCTTCAGCCATTGACATAAAGGCTATGGCAATATTGGTGCAAGCCTTTTCGACTTTTCAGAATCTCTTGGCGACACCGAATATGTTGAATCAGAATGTCTCGTCCATCTCTTAGACAGTTGGGTCTCTCTCGTAGACAGTTAGGTTCTCGATGTTTTTCAGCTCTAATTTCATACGGCCATAATTGTCCTTTCTTCATTGTCAACCATTTACATTAAGATAAAAACTGTTACACCTGCATTACCACTGTCCGCGAAACCGGCTGGTATCAATCTTTAAGTTGTGAACAATTGGACATTTAGAGCTCAAGAACTGTCGGAAGCATCTTTGCGCCACTCTTGTACACGGTGGGAGTTTTTCTCTGAAAGCAATGCAGGTTCCTAGGTACCTACCAAGGCTGCTACCTATGTGCATTTTACAAGCGACATAAGTGTGCTTCAGATAGGCAAAATTGGCTTTCAAACTCAAAATCCTTAGTTTTCGTACGAACTATTTTAGCGATGTGTCATTTGGAGTTGTCGCACGGAATGGTGGAATGTTTTCTTCATCAGGGCAGAGTTTATTTTCGGCAGATTTTCGTGCTTTGTTCTCATGGTCAGATTTTCGCCACTATATTCACTCTGATTCACTAGCTTGCTCATGATAGCACACCATTGTGATTTATGGCAGCAACAGGTCATCAAGTACCAAAAGTGACCTCCACTTTTCAAATCAAGGTGGACACTCTTGTAGGCTTTGAACGTTAGCTAGAAACTTCGCGATGGTTTTGGAAAGCTGTAGTGGCTCATTCGCAAGTGCTTTCCAAACCATTCTATACCACTGTTCTCGATCCGGTCTTCATAGTAAACAATGACCATATATGTATTTCGAAAAATGTTCGCTCTTGTCCCACTAAAATAAGGATCTCAGGGTTTGTCGTTGGCACACCCATTTGTCAAGACGCCAGACCGAAGAACTCAGTCTAGGCGAACTTCTTGCTTTCCCTGCGCAAGAAGGCGTCTCTGTAGGATATTGTTTGTACCTCACACCTCATGCCAGGCTATGGGAACGCCGCTTAGGAATTGCTTCTACCCATTCCTCTGTGCGATCATCAGTTCTGAGCACGGCTTTATGTCATTTTAAGGTTCATTATTTATATATCATCTTCGCGTCGAATTGGACACTTTTCAAATCAAAGTGGGCATTCTTCTACGCTAGCTTAAGACTTCTAAAATCAAAACGAACTCCTCAGCATCGAAATGAGCTTCTTCTTCTGCGTTAAACTGGAGAATCTCCAAAAAGGTTCAAATAATTTTTTGTTCAAGGAAGATTTGAATATAACTTCCTTTCGAGTTATTGTCAATAATATGCCAGCGAGATTTTAAGGCGGATCTTTATCCCGGCCTCGCGTTTCGACTAGATCGTCGGCGTCAGAGGCCCGAATGTGGTGCAAGGTTCTTGATATGCAATCTATACCACCGACCGCCTTAGCCGCACTTGCGGGCTTGACACAAATCTACGACCCAGCGTAAAAATCCTAGGAGGAGAAATAAACTCACCCCATAGATCCACCAAACTTGATGAGCGCAATCGCTCTTGACCGATGAGAGCGAATGAAAGTCTACCGTGTAGCTAAAATTCCTAGACGTGCATTTCTTTCGAGTTTTAATTCATCTACCCACCAAGTGGACATATTGTTTGAAACGTTATCTTCTTCTTGTTCTTATTTTTCAGCCTTTGTCCCGCTTAGTTGCGGGGTCCGCTTTCCTGGATTGTTGGCGCCACTTTTTTCGATCAAATGCCTGATCATGGTGCAACGTAGCTATCTTTAAGTCCTGATGCAGCGTATCAAGCCACCGCTGTTTTGGCCGCCTACCGGGCACTCATTGCATTGTTTGAAATGTTATAAAAAAATTTAAAAAACAAGGCATTATGCTTGTTTTAAAGAGTAGGAAGGCGTCCATTCTTTAGTGCTAAAATGATTGCACTATGCCCTCTCCGAATACGTAGCGATTTTTATCCGATTGAGAACAGAATTTCTGTTTGTATGGAGTTGATTACCTGTAGACGATACAATAAAAACAACTGTAAAGTGCACACATATCCTCACATTGGTTGTTCGCGTAAGTGGCATTTACTCCACCAATGATATAAAAATTGCGGCGAACTTTTTGAGTGCATGGTGCGATGTGTTGTTATAATTCGCTATATTCCTGCGTCTTTGCTGTGTTTTAAAACAACTTTTGTCTGATTATTTTTAACTAAAATTTTATAAAGATATTGCTTTTACTGGGGCAGGTAGACTAAAAATTTTAAAGAAAGTTATACAATTTTTCCTTGAATAAAAATATTCTAACCATCTTCTTGAGTAGTAGTTCAATCTGCCTGAAGGCCATTTCGATTTCAAAGAGCTCGCTTTGGTTTGGAAAGACTTAAACCTGCCTAGAAGAGTGTCAAATTCGACGTGAAAATGGTCACTGCATAATTTTTAAACAAGTGCTTCATAACATAGAAACTCAGTTTCGATATAATTCCAACATTTCCGAGATGCAAGCCATAAAGCTCCATGACACGAAAATCGGGCTTTTCTGCTGTCACGGGATTCTTCACTCTATCATTCTTCACTTTTGGGAGCCCTCCTATATATTTCATATGTATGTAAGACTGATCTTTTCTTCATAAGGGTATCAAAATCTCCTGTGAAGTCATGAAGCGAAAAGCTGGAACAATAGGGAGTGTTCAAGGCACTAAAACGTCGGGAACTTCCGATACGACCTAATACTTCTGTGCGCACCTTCGTCATGGAGTGCCCTTTACCAGAACGGCTTCAGGACCGCTTCCACACCACTGGTCGACGGACTCGGGACCTATCCTCTCTTAATGTACGGCTGCATCGCTTCAAATCAAGCCACAGCAGTGACACGAGCACGACATGAGGGCCGGCGGCTATCCGACTGTGCTCAGCGATCTGTAAGTAGGGAGCCCGAGCACAATGCTGAGTAATTCTGACACCGACAGAAGCAATTGGCGCTCGTAATGGGTCATGAATTATGCCTCCTGTCCATTACCTGCTTTTTCTGATCTCGGCGTTGTTATTCTTGATGAGCATGATAGACTGCTATTAAATCTATCTTCCGAGAATGCGGTATGCTCTACTTGGCCTCCTCGGCAATCTCTCAGCTTTTGCTCCTGAATCCTGTTCAGAAAGCACCCTTTCAAGAGTGGTGATGTTCACAAGGGGTTCAGTATGCCAGCATAGCGCAGTGCGGATTTCTGGAAAATAGGTGGAGGACTGGTTTTTGAGTGGGGTCTCTATCCAACTCCATTTGTGTAAAAATTGCTAAGAGTGGTTTAGATGAATTAAGGGCTATCGTGAAGTGAAACGAAAACCAGCAGAGTGTTTTTTTTTCTGCGTGCGGCACTCCCCTATTTCCTTTTCGTTAGCGTGTGCTTCTCTTCCATGCTAGAAAGTTTCCAAAATTCTTAAAGTTGAAAAGGAAAGAACGATGAAGGCGATTAGTTGTCGAAATATCCCGCTCCGCTGCGGGAGAAAGCAGCATCGGATCAGGATCGTCTGGCTTCACAGATGTTCCACACAGGGCTTCTCGCCAAGGTGGTTGAGCTGATGACGTACGACATTAGGTCTCGACTGCAGGCCTTCGTGCAGCTGAGATGTGGAGGGAGTCGACACATTTCCCTTCACTTCGTAGCGGCAGCTCCCGCCTGCGCACATAAACAGCGGGACAACGCGCAGCGCGAGGATGACGAAAAAGACGCACCTTCAAAGAGTTGAAACCGGTACAAGCCACCTTCATCTAACATATTAGGTTGGTTGGGAAGTCTTGATAGCGTTTTCATTCTTCTTCTTCATTTCCTTATTCAGCACACAAAGCAGAGCTATCAACAATATAATCGCCATTCTTAGTCACCACAGTGGTCCGCCTACAGGCCAGGTCAGCGATCCCCTTTTCCCAGAACTGGAGAGACCGGAAGTCGAAGAAGTCGGCGGCCGCCCGACTTAAGTCTTCAAAGGTTGTGGAACTTTCCTAGTCAAAAAAGCCTTTAGGGAGCGGAACAAGTGGTGATCTGAGCCAGGTCAGGAGAGGATGGCGAATGGGGTACGATCTTCGTGAGTTTCTAGAGCTGACAATGAGTGGGGTAAACGACAGCGGTAACCGTGTGCCCTCGCGGGAGCGGCTCGTAGTAAAGCATGCCCTTCGAGTCCCAGATGTAGTACGGAAGAATCTTCTCGACATTGCTTGAGTAGGCGGATCTTCTCCTCGAAGTAGCCGAGTGGCACGGTGTGCGTTGGACTCGTAGAGAACTCAACTCTCATGTCCAGTAACCAGGTCTTCCAAAAACTGCTTACGAGGCAAGCGGAGAAGGAGAGACGGCAAATGGATATGTGGGTGAGCCGCTTGCTATCGGTAAAGACATGAGGGATCCATCGAGTCAGCACTCTTCCGTAGCCGAGGGTTTGGAGGCGACTGACGACTGTCGATTGGGTACATCCGAGTCTTGTAGCAAGACTGCAGGAGGTAGCCTCCGGATCCTCCTTGACAGCGTCGAGAACGGCGGAGTCTTCCACTGCTTAGGGCGTCCCAACCAGGGTTTGTTTTCGAAGTCCGTTTCTCCTCTTGCGGACCGAGCCAACAAACAGTTTACGGTGTTGATGGTAGCGGTGTTCTTCCTCAATGTCATGCTGTGTACCGCTGCTTTCGCTCCAGTGCCGCAGCGCCACTCGTAGAGGACGATTGCTGGAAGATGTTCTCGTGAAATTGACATCGCACTGAAGCCCAAGGAAGAGCATGTCCAGGAAGTGTTGCAGAGAAGTTGCAGAGTAGAGAATGTTTTACGACCGCTGCATGGCAGATCATGGATCTCAAACGGAAGTCGGATGTTCTGGACTTCAGAAGGAAGACCTGTCAAGAGTTTCCGATTAACCTAATAAAATGGGTGTTTACAAAATGGGTGTCAGCGTCTTAAATAGCCTCCCGAGGCTACGTCTAAGTTTTTTTTCTCACGGCCATTGTCGTTGCGATTTTAAATAGGTGTGTAAGCCTACCTCTCTCTCCCTGGTTTCGTGTTAGTGTTTATCGACTTACGTCAGAATTGCTAGAGCAGTTAAGGCCTTCGCACATTTTTGGCAAAGTGGTGGCCCTATCCCTAACCATAAGGCAGGGTCGTAGAGCTTGTCGCCGGCGGAGAACGGTACCGGGCGGTGCCGTGCCTCAGCCCCACACTTCTGCGGTAAGATGTCGGTCGACGGCAGCGGCGGCACCGCAAGTACAGCAGCGGCAATGATCTACATCATTATTGCCACTGCCACTGATTTGCCGCCGCAGCGTTCTGCCTGTCTGCGTTCTAGCCGACCGTGACCGGATAGAGTGCAGACAGAAGGTGAGAATGCGAATAGCAGCGGTAGGTCCCGAGTAGAAAGAGTACAGTGCCTCTGCCGATTGCCGCCTCGAATGTGCGTGAGCGATACGAGTTTCGCAGCCTGTCGTATCCCTTTTGCCGGCTCATCGCTGTGCGCGGCTCAGTGATGAGCCGTCACCGCTAGTCGCTAGCGACAGCGCGGCACAAGCGATAGGCCTTGTTTAGGGACGCGCGACGCGCGATATATGTAGTGGCCAAATTGATCGAGTGACGCGATTGATCAATTCGGCCACTACACATGGCATCGCGTCGCCGTCGCCCGCACACTAAACAAGGCCATACAATGACACGTCGCTAGCGATCGCATCGTATCACGATACGTCGCTAGTGGCAGGATGCACAATATACCTTTGTCCTTGGGAAAAAATTTCGGATTTCGAATGATCGAATAATATTCGATTTTCAAAATTTCGAATTTCGAATGATCGAATAATATTAGATTTTCAAAATTTCGAATTTCGAATGATCGAATAATATTCGATTTTCAAAAAGTCGAATTTCGAATGATCGAATAATATTCGATTTTCAAAAATTCGAATTTTGAATAATCGAATTTCGAATAGTCGAATATTCGAATAATCAAATGAACACTATTATTTACTGTCGTCACCCAGTGGTTGACATTTAATTATTTTTTATTACCCACTGTGAAGGAAATGGATGGCTGCTCCATCCATTTCCTTTACGAGACCAAAGGACAATAACAGCGGTATAATGGCAATGAAGCACGCTTTGCTTCCCTAAGAATTCGTGCACCGAGAAGAGAGAAACACCTTGGGTAGGCAGAGCTAGATTGTTATAGGTCTTTCTCTATAGGTTGCTATCTTTCCTTATGTTATAGCGAAGCTTCCAGGTGGTAAAAGAATGATTATCATGGGCGGAGAAATGACACAAAGGCGATCTGGTGCAGAAAGGGCGCACTGGAGTCTCATGAATGGCATTCAGTTTGTGTTCTAGCTCCGTTGAAGAGAAACGGACCCGCATTGGAATCTAATCTGACAAGACACGACGACTTGGACAGTGTTAGAGCGAAAATGGGGATGGCTCACTTTCATAGGAAACGGAGTATGACTGGCTCTTGTACTCCATAGCCATTGCTCTTCCTCTCTTCTTCAACGTCTTTACTGGCAGAAAGCAGGAGCTTTCTAGGCCCCTGAAAATTCAACCTCCCTACCGCAGCACCTTCGGCTCTAATCGTTCCCTTGTTGTAACTGGGGTAGAAATACAAAACGAAGATTCTCCCGTAGTATACTGAAGGTAAAAATATCTGTGTACAGGCATAACCATAATCACTTGCGATTCACGTGAATGGCCACAGCACGCTCGACGGCCGTTTACAAGGAAGCAGGTGCGCAGCGGAGGGCCGCGCTTGCAGCGCTTACTTCGCGTCAACTCACAAGGGAGGTCAATGAACTTTCCGTGGGAATCTTATAAGTGACCTATTGAGCGCTGTGGGGGATTGTCCGAGAGGCACCTCAGTGGTTTTCAACTAATTGCAGCTAAGGGACATTTTATTTAACGAATTTACCTTTTTAACGCGAAAATTTTTCGTTAAAAAGTGATCGTTAAAAATTTACCGAAAACATTTAACGCACACCCCTGCTGCCCATCGCCTCCCCACCACTCTCTGCTAATCGAAGGTTTAGGGACTTGTACTCCCACAACTCCGGAGATCGAAAGCAGGTTTCGCCCAAACGTCGTCTAGAGGGCTAATTGAGGTGCTGATCGCAAATCTAGTAAACGTTTTCGCGTGATCGCGTGATTCCACATTTTCATGAGTGATCAAGTTTATCAGTTTGAGTACATAGAATCGCTTTTTTCACCTACATATGTGATCAGACTTGCTTTCCAGTCTTCGACTTTGAGATGGAAAGTAGTCCACGAAAAATGGATAATTTAGAAAAAGAAATGACAGATTCGTGGCAGCAGCCTAAATACTTTCCTAAGGCGAGGAAAGGACGAAATCAGTGGTCACGACAACCCCATCCTTACTCACGAACACACACTATGAAATATCGTAAGCGGCCAAATTGTCGAAATTGGATACTATATTCGTACTCAGCATCCAAAGTAGCAGTACAGGCGATGTTTGGGCGAAAAAAATTCCGACCTCCACTCAATTTTTGGAGTTACGATAGCACAACACGGCCGGTTATTCTGCGCCTTTTCTTGCACATACTCACCATCGCCTATCGTGGTCGACCGTAACACCGAAAGCGTTTGCCAGCTTCGTGATCAGAACCTCAGTTAACCCTCAGGACAACGTTTGGACGAAATTTTATTCTCTACTTACGAAGTCTTGAAAATTACTACAAGTACCTACGTTTGGAAAGCCCCCCCCCCCCTGTCAGCGCGGGAGAGTGGCCGAGGAAGAATAGGCTGCAAGAAGACCAATACTACGGAGTGGGTCAAAAATGATACATTTTATAAGAGATAGTAAAATTAGTAAAATTTACAAGAGAAACGTTCTCTATAGAAACCCGAAGCCCGATCAGCACATCCCTGAGATGGACTGAAGCAAAACATTTCGATCATGTTCGTAAATGAGGTTAAAATGAGAATGTGTTCTACATTTACCAAAACGCCCAGCAATCCGTAAACACCTCTCCTAGATTCGAACCTATCCACACCCCCAGTTTGTCGCACTTGAATGTACCCTGCAGTCCCTTTCGGGAAACCTAATAAATTGTCAGATTTCTAACATCTAACTATAATTAAAGCTCAATAGCATCTGCATGTTAATTTCTGAGTATTTCAAGGCCATTCAAGACGTCACTTTCGCCTTATCAGCCAGCACTGAAGTGCTACAGTTTTTTGTAATTTTTTACCTACCCAGATGCCCGCAGGACATTTGAAGACCACTATGGTGCTTCTTAGACACACCCTTATAACAAGCAATAGGTCATTTTGGAAATCTCCACGGGAAGTTTATTGACTTCCCTTGTCAGATTGCGTACACACAATTCGGCGCACTTTGAGCGACGCGCGAAACTCAAACGTCGTTTTTTATCATAAGGTCACACTCCCCTGGTTTTCGAAGAAGAGTGCCACTAACTTGTTAAAAGATTGATAAAGAATATTCGAATATTCGACTATTCGACTATTCGAATATTCGATATTCGAAGCCTTCGAATATTCGAATAAACGAATATTCGAATATTGGCCACTTTCGAATATTCGAATAAACGAATAATTCGAATATTGGACTTTCTCGAATAGTCGAATATTCGAATATTCGAAATTCGAATTTATTCGAAATTCGACTATTCGAAATTCGAAAAGGACAAAGGTATAATGCACAACCAGCACGCGCGTGTTCTCTTTCCATAATTCCCTCTCCATAGGCTCTCCATAGGAACATAGGCTTTGTGAAAGTCTGATACGGTCCCGCCACGAATTGCGTATGTTGTGCACGCCATCTCTTACGATGGCCGTTGTTCCTTGACGGTTGGCTGGCGTTTGCATCGGCCATTGGCGCGAAAATTTCGCGTTGGCGCTGGAGCACGGAAACCGATGCTCTTGTCCATGCGATTTGATTCTTCGACGGTTATAGCGTAAGGCCCCTGTTATACTCCCGCGGGAGCTTCCCCGGATGGGCGGAAATCGCGTCGGGACCCCGCGCCGGGCCACTCGTCGCGGCCCGCCACGCCCGCCTCCGCCGTGCACCATTGGTCCGCGGACGTTCCGCGGATGCTCCCGCGGGAGTATAACAGAGGCCTAAGCAACGACCATGACTCATGTTTTCGTCTATTTGTCTGCCATCCTGACTATGGGTTCCCCTTGTATTGCACCCTACTTCTCTTCTCGCCCGTCCTAGAGTCCGGACAGCGGAACACTCGACACCTCTACTGCGACCGGTGCTGGGTTGTTTGACGAATGCGTTTCATTAACACATTCTTCAAAGCGGAAGGAATCACAACCATTTTTTATTTCGCAAAGCACGCATAGAAGGCATGTGCTAGTTCCAGATAGAGAGAGCTGTGGAACGCGATTTTTGATGAGATAAAAGGGCGATGATTTGAAAAATCTCGTCCAATCTCGTCTCGTCTCGTGTTAAGTGTAACTGGACAGCGAATTAATCAAGGGAACTTAAAAAGAGGGATGTCTATTGGAGGAGCTGGTTTTTCAACAACATCGAAGAAATGGAATTTCAACATCTTCCTGACTTGTGTGGGAAATATTGCTTAGAGGCAATGCACATGATAGCAACAGGAGTTGCCTTTAAAAGATGCGACCGATGTTCCCTTGCTGCGTTAGGCTGGATCCGCGACAGGGTTCTGCTCTTCGAGCGCAGAACCAGGCTAGGAAGGGACTCCAAGGTGTGTGCCATCCAAGCTGCTGGTGTGGAAGCCCTCTTCGTCGCTCAGGGGGAGTCCGCGGCAGGTTTCTGCTCGAAGAGCGGCGAAGCGCATACGGCTGGAAAAATGCCCCAAAATTGCGTACGCGTCGAAACCCTCGAACTCCAAGTAGTAAGCTGAAATGCAAGTATGTCACAACGCAGAAGAACCGAACCCCCGACCTCCCTCGCATGAATCGACGCCACTTCTTCCACTGCACCACGACCAGCTTGCCCGTTGTGCCATCGAGGGCGCACAAGACATTGATCGAATGTCAACGTGGACGCCAATCTCTAAGCTAGGAGGGCGCAGACAGCAAGAGATTACGTGCTCCAGCGCCAACGCGCGCTTGACTTTCGCGCCGATGGCCGATTCAATGCCAGCCAGCCGTCAAGGTTCAACTTCCACCATCTCTCACCTTTGAGCGATTGTATAACATAGTCCTAAGGCGTTTGGTCGAGCAAGTCAAGTGTCATAAACATTACTCCACGTTTAGGCATTTGACGACGTCGAAGCTGTGGAAGCATAAACCTGAATATAAGGTCCGCAGGCGAATCTAATGTATTTATTAATTATTTATTTATTCATAGCGCGGGTACGTGACACACACGCATGAAACTGAATGAGGAAAATAATTAAAACAGTACTGGAAAAGAGTAGAACACAGAACAAAGAGCAAATACTGTACGATACAGAAGAAGGTCTAGCTGTGAAAGCAACTACTACAATAACTTAGTTAACGAAATCTGGAATTTACGCAAAGGTAAGGATAGAAGGTCCGCAAGCAGCAAGTTGAGCTCGCGTAGGCTTCTGTATATCAAAAATGTAGATCTTGTCGTGGACCTTGCAACAGGAACATGTAGGAAAAAATAAAGAAAAAAGTCTCGAAAATCCTCAACCACTTTGAGATCAGTGTTTTGTAACTTATAAACAGGTAATCTTCCCGTATTATTCGTAACCAACAGAATTTCTCCGGAGCAAGCTGGAGTTTCCACTGGTTAGCCCAACGACCTATTTAGTCAAGCGCTGCTTAGATGCTGTGAGTATTCTCGTCTTCCTTTATTGTTTTGTATATTTTTGCATTATTATTTTTGCATTATTTTTGCAGGTACATTTTGCCAAGTCACCCCTAATCCGACGGTAGTATCTTGAAGCTCATAAGTGTATAAAAGGAAAAGTAGAGGTGAGAGCAGTCCTCCCTGAGGAACACCAGTGCAGGCGTTGAACACGGAGGATAGGGCTCCTTCGACCTTGACCTGGTATGTCTTTCCGGTAAGAAAATCCCGAAAATGAATTCTCTGGGGTATGTGTCGGTACCTCGGCAGTTAAGCTAATATTCATACGTCGCTCAACACCGCGCACACAGCTCAAGAATGCCGCGTGCTCCGGGCGCTCGCCTTTTATGGTCATAGGTGAGAGAAAGCAACGCCTCCCCGCGCCTATTGGCAGACCGGCAGGCGCGCTGCGGCGCATCGGATACACGGCCAGGCACATACAAATAATCAATGCAAGACATTGACCACGAGATCCATAACCTAGAAACTACTCAAAACAACCACTAAATATAGCCAATACACACCACAACACATCAAGAACCACAAATGTGAGCACAAACAGTACACTACGATGATCAATACTTAACACGAGTTCATTCGGTTATCATAGGATGAATACCAACCATGTCCATTTTGTGCAATAATTTGTGTATTGGAACCTTATCGGAAGCCTTCGAAAAGTCTAGATATACCACATCTATCTTATTTTTGTCTTCCATAGCTTCAGTCCAATAATTAAGAGACGTGAGCATTGATGTTCCTAGAGATCTTCCTTGCAAAAAACGAAATTGGTTATCTGAAATGTCTTTGTTGTTCTCTATATGCGCTATGATATGTTTTTTGATACTTTTTTCGAATTTCCTGGCAAACACTGAAATAATACTTATAGGACGATACAGGGTGCGTAAAAAGTATTGACGCAGTAAATGACGGTTGTGGAAATAGCATTGCGCAGTAAGTTTTTAAATATTCACTTGAGAAATATGGAAAATGATCTTGCGAACACGACAGAGTAACTCGTGATTGACATTGGCTCCTTTACTGTGAATACAGAAGCGAAAACGACGGAAAAATTCATGAGCACGCGCCGCAAGTACTCGCTTGGATTTCGTCCCGTGCTTTTAACAGGGTAGCCTTCTGCGACTGGTCACTTCTGTTGAAAGTAGCACAGACCTCATTCTCCAAAATCGCTTAAAAAGAGTAATTCAGCGGATTCATGTTTAAGCTGTGTTCGTATGAGAAGCTGTCCACACCTGCGCGCGTTACCTGTTTGCCGTTATCGGACAGAGATTGATAATTTTGGATTCGAACGTTATCGTGCTTGAACATATTGTAATCATTATCTGTTATAACATCAAACGGCGCCGGTGGTGTAATGGCGTAGAGCATACCCGCCCGGTTAGAGGGAGGTGCGGGTTCGAGTCCCGCCTGGCGCTAGAAGTTTTGATCGCAACAAAACATTGTTATGACAGCTCTCAACCTCGATACCAGCCACTTGAGGCTTAACGAAACTGATTTGAATCGTTTCTATCAAGACCATCAGCTTGACTGGTTCCATGCAGATATCAGCGGCCAGGTCATCCCGGATACGGGTGACTGCTGATCGGTCCCACGAGGTGTGGATGTTGCGTTCGATCAAATGGCGCCGGTGGTGTAATGGCGTAGAGCATTCCCGCCCGGTTAGAGGGAGGTGCGGGTTCGAGTCCCGCCTGGCGCTAGAAGTTTTGATCGCAACAAAACATTGTTATGACAGCTCTCAACCTCGATACCAGCCACTTGAGGCTTAACGAAACTGATTTGAATCGTTTCTATCAAGACCATCAGCTTGACTGGTTCCATGCTGATATCAGCGGCCAGGTCATCCCGGATACGGGTGACTGCTGATCGGACCCACGAGGTGTGGATGTTGCGTTCGATCAAACGGCGCCGGTGGTGTAATGGCGTAGAGCATTCCCGCTCGGTTAGAGGGAGGTGCGGGTTCGAGTCCCGCCTGGCGCTAGAAGTTTTGATCGCAACAAAACATTGTTATGACAGCTCCCAACCTCGATACCAGCCACTTGAGGCTTAACGAAACTGATTTGAATTGTTATAACAGAGCCGTGGCTGACGTTTAGGTTGCTGACCTCTTTTCTCACCAACCGTTTCGAACAGCGCCTAATTCTCTTGTTAAGGAATGTTCAGCTCTTTGGGTAACAGACAAAAAAGGGCCACCGTAGCGACGATGGTCACGTTTCATCAGTTTTTTTCGTGAGTGTTTTTTGAGCACAATACAGGAAACAAAAATAACACACAAAAACCTAGAGAGGTAGAAAGAGAAAGCTGGAGCTGAAACAAAATGTAGGTGCGTCAATACTTTTTACGCACCCTGTAGTTTGTCAGATCGCTCAACGGAGTCTTCTTAGAAATAGGCGTAGCGAAAGCGTGCTCCCATCTTTTGGGCCTTTCGGACGTCATGATGCTGAAATTGAAAATGTGTTCTAAAGGATAAACTATGTAGCCTAAAGTGTTTTTACTAAAACCTAGTGGAATCAAGTCAGGAGAAATAGAGTAGGATCTTACCATTTTGAGATAATATGATAAGTCTCTTCACTGTGGAACCATTGTGAAGTGTCCATTTGTGAAAAGTAGCGAACAGAAAATGAATGCGAACTGAACACACTGTGTTCACCCTGTGTTTGAGGTGATGAAGAGTTCGAACTCACAGGTTTTCCAAAGTGCTTAAGGAAGCGCGAGGCAAGCAAATTTGCCTTCTCAGACGGTGATAAATAAGGGAAGCCATTGCTATCAAATAGGGTGGGTACGACTATCTTTTTTCCACTGCGAGAATTAATATATCTACAGAAACTGTTTCTATCCTGAGATTCAAGGATTTTACTCTCTAAATAAACATATCTCAGAATGGCTTTATCCACCTTGTTACGATATGCAGCGTAATTATTCCAGTCATTTACGTCATTCGTTGCGCACGCCACATACCACATGTACGTGCGTTGCTGTTCCATACTCTTCAAGTAGTTCGAAAGCGTCCCCTTTTTTCTCCTCTTTATATTTCCCCTTTTTGTTTTCCGAAGAGCAACGAATATTTAAATAACGTGACTCAGAATGCTTAGAAAAGTGTCATATTTATCTTCCATCGTTTGAAGATGGTAGAAGCTTTCTATCCAGTCAACACTAGTGAGGAAATCCCCAATGACGTCATAGTTTGTATCACCAAAGTCCCTTTTCCATTCCAATATTGGTCGATCAACATAAAAAGAAATGCGGAACGTTACTGTAGAATGATCGCTACTTCCTAAGGGTGGATCAACGCAGATATCATCAAAAAGATCTTGATTGTTGCACATGACTAGGTCAAGCAACGCACTACCTCTAGTTGGGGAAGGCACGAGCTGCTCCAATCCGTGGGATTCGAGCATATCGCGAAAGACCGCTGACATACGACACACGTTCGTTGCGTATAAATCTGGGAGGTTAAAATCACCAAGAACAATGCTCGTAACCCAACATGAGCAAAAATCACTGATGGATTTTACAAGTTGGCCAGAGCCAATAGCGTCACAAATTAGTGCGCGATACACTCCTACAATACGGAACAGGTCAGGGTGATATCCGGGGTCACAAACTAGTAGCTCATAATTATCACCAGCTAATCATGAAAAATTAAATTACACAACAAGACATTTTTTACAAGAAGAAGTGCACCTCCGCCTTTTTGCGATTACGATCACATCGTACTCCTGTATATTGTGAACATGCTATTCCTAAGGCGCGATGATCGCGTCGCTCCCTCACCTCGAATCGCATAGCTATGAACGGCACGCGATTAACATCTGAACATAATCTCCAACATCTCATCATAATCCACCCCATATCATTTCAACACTTCGCGTCGCCCCGTCGCGAGGTGTTCATACCTGTTCTGCAGCAAACACCTTATCGCACGCAATTATCAGCATCGCCACGCGATGAAGATATCGCCGCATTTGCAAGCAGCGATGAACTCATCGCGGGGCGATGCAGTTCTTTCTCTCTTCACCCACAGCTTGCATCAGTCTATGCGAGCGTGAAGCAGGTATACAACTTTATAAAGAAATTTTTTAATTTCAGGTATCTGCTGCTGAGATCGAGGGATCACAGAAAACCTCCAGTAACGGTTATTTCTGGTATGTTTTTTTTTTCTATGCTTTCTACTATCTCGGTTTGAAAGCTCTTACATATGGGTACAATCCTAGTTGGTGATGACGGCTTCTAAATGATTACTTAATATAACAAAACACAATAGAGGGTCAGAAACACGTAGAAATAAATAGATATCGTATTGCGTCGATTATACAAGATTTTTCATCTTCCGAGAACGAAGCCTCCAGTTTTGCTTTTTTGAGAGCTATCCCTAAACACAGGAAATATACGTTCCGGCGCAAAGAGGGTCGGGGGGGGGGGGGGGAGGGGGGGTCACCTCCTAAAAAATGTCACCAACGCAAAAACAAAGCAACAAAACACACTGATAGTAAAGAATAGGTGCAAACAATGGTATAGCTCTGTTCTGTGATCTCCTCCGCGGAGGAGAGCACAGATTTGGGCAGGGGAAGGGACTCCAGGGTGTGGCTCGAGTGACGCGCTCGTGTTAAAATTGTCTTGGAGTTTCCTCCCTTGCCCAATTCGGAAGCACATAAAGCACGGATATGTAATCGAACAAGGCGATAAGACTGTATTTACATTCGCTGTATGTAGCTATCCGCCGCGGCAGGCCATGTTGACCCCCCCCCCCCGTAATTTATTTATTTCTATTATTTTATTTTTTTATTTCTTTCTGTGTTTCTGACCCTTTATTGTGTTTTGTTATATTAAGTAATCGTTTAGAAGCGGTCATCACCAACTAGGATTGTACCCATATGTAACAGCTTTCAAACCCAAATAGTAGAAAACATAGAAAAAACTTACCAGAAATAACCGTTACTGGAGGTTTTCTGTGATCCCTCGATCTCAGCAGCAGATACCTGAAATTAAAAAATTACTTTATAAAGTTGTATACCTGCTTCACGCTTGCATAGACTGATGCAAGCTGTGGGTGAAGAGAGAAAGAACTGCATCCCCCGCGATGAGCTCACCGATGCTTGAAATGGAACGATATCTTCATCGCGTGGCGATGAAGATATCGCATGGCGATGATGATATCGCCGACCGGTAAGGTGTTCGCTGCAGAACAGCTATGAACACCTCGCGATGGGGCGATGCGACGTCGCTCGATCGATATGGGTGATTACCATTACGTCGCGTCGTGTGGCGATGATGCTCTGAACGCCCCCTAAGAGATGATTTAATTCATTTTGAGAGTTCAGCGGTGTTTCAGTCAGGAGGACCACATCAAAGTTAAACTGACAAAAACCTAAAGTCAAAAAATTACAATTCTTCACTAACGATCTATTATTCGAGAGAAGGCAGAGAAGCTTGTAATGTGGTTTCCTGCGAGAGCTCAGCAGTTTCCCGAAAGGCCACTGTGCTGCGAGGGACCGATTCCTTTGTTGGCATTTAGCTGTGAAGGTGGTAACTGCTGAACGTGCTGAGACAGCGAACTGTCTCCTCCACAGTCAACAGTTGACAACCTTCGATTGCTCAGACGTTCACTACGTCTGTGTATTGAAACGGCGCTGATGAACAGTAGAGCACTGATTTATCTATCGGCTTTTCAGTGCAAGTCGTCGTAGCCCTTTTACACCCCCCACACACACAAAGGAATTCATTAGCGCATTCCTTCATCCTTTATCCTTATTACTAAAGAAATGATAAAGCGAAACCCGCAGTTTTTCTAGGTAGCGATAGTTTGTTCATAAATGCGCATGATGGACCTGACCAGGGCGTAGAAAAGTTTACTTACAAGGGAATGGCAGCAGTTGTCGGTGAGACCTAGTAAAGCGATCATCATCTCTAGATTCTTCACAGACGAACTGGTCGAAGTCGAGTGATACAGCTACACAACTCCATTCTGACGATGAGCGAAGCTGAGGGCGAAATTCTGACACCGTGACCGTGTCATCCCCGCAGTTTAGACGGCCAATATACACCATCATATCAATGCATACAAAGAATCATAAAAAGAACGAGCGTTTCTCAATAAGGATTTGACAACCTTTGATTGAAAGGGTTTATTGCTCTAAGCGTTGTGGTTTGGCTGTCGCTGACCCAATTCGGGATGGAGCCGTTCGGCGTGGTGCCTAAACTTCCATTTACCAGTGGCACGACGAGGAGTTCCTTACGACGAGGAGTCAGAGTGGTCTCTCGGCCGCACTGACGGCTTCGCCGTAGTAATAACTTCTTATGATCCATTGCAGCTGCCATCTGTGTCATGGTTTCCGTAGGAAGAACACCTTAACTACGTCGAATGGGGCAAGTTAGAAAGAAACAGAAAATGAGCGACATTCACAAAAAATCGATAATTTGATCAACATCGATTGATGGCGATCGAAGCTCCTATAACGAACTTCAGGTTCGTGTTCAGCCACCTCGATTTCCGCAAAGGCTGAAGTTTCCAACCCGGTTGAACGACATCCTCAAAAAATCAATAATTTGATCAATATCGACTGGTGGCGATCGATACTTTAAAAACGAAATTCAGATTCATGTTTAGCGACCTCAACCACCCAGGGCTGAAATTTCCGGGCCGCTGTTGATCGCTATAAATCATTGAGTATAGCCAATATGCCATGCCCATACTCCAGTTGTGAGGGACGAACAGAAGGACGGAAACACACACACACACACACACACACACACACACACACACACACACACACACACACACACACACACACACACACACACACACACACACACACACACACACACACACACACACACACACACACACACACACACACTCACACACACCCACACAGTTGCTAAATGTGAAAAATCGTTAAGATTCTGAAACCAAACAGTAGCAGCAAGACCTCTTAAATGAGAAATTTCTTCTCTGCCTGGAGCATTTAGCTCGTGGAAAGTCGTCCAGCTTCTAGGATAATTCAAAGTGCTATGCTCCATAGCACGGCTCAACTTTTTTGAGCGGTTTATTTGTCCGGACGAAACTTTAACAAAATTCGTTAAGTGATTCGTTAAGTAGGCTTTTGCAGCCCGAGATTCTTCTATATTGCCAATTCAGGTAATGTGCTGTACAGCTCGTCTCTGGAAGATGTTTGCGAAGCCTTACAAGCCTTGTTAGATCTGCCTGTCATGTTCTTACTGCGGACGACCGCAGAAAATAAAATAAACAGCCACGCGCCGTTCACTAAATTTTAGTTGAATCGAAATTTTGTTTGAGTAATTTTGTCTTCACCATCCAAGTAACGTAGATTTCAATTGTATTTCAAGGAAATGCATGAGGGACAGGGAGATGGATAGTTAAAAGCGCATTTCTCGTCCTAATCTACCAGTAGTCCATCGTGTCTTTATCCTTCACGATTTCTCCTAATAGAATTCCCCACTGTCTGTTCCTCTTTTACGACTTTTCCGCATTTGACTACTCTGATCTTCTTCCTGAAGCACCTTTCTTGCTATTTAGAGTCCGACCTGCATCTTCAAAGGTATACAGCACATTTGCTTGAGGCTCGAATGAGTTTCGGGTTTTTGAATTTCTTCGTATTTTTGTGGAACACATTTTGGATGGATGAGCGATATCACAGTGAAGTTGCAAATTATACGAAAAAACTCACAGACATGAAGGAAATTTCTTGCTATTTAGACTCCGACCTGCACCTTCAAAGATATACCTTTTCCGTAGAACTTAAAGAAAAATCTTCATGCATCAGACTGCGTGTAAAGTTTCACTCTTTATATTGACCTTCTATACAATAACATTGACTGGAAAGAAAATTCCCCGGGTGGTACATCTATGTCTCACAGTGCTCCACTGAATTCTGCACTTCAACCAAACTTGTTCAAAAAGTACGTGAGCCCACTCGGGGCAAACACATACCTGACTCAGTTCTTTGTACTCGACAAAATCTATTCAAAGGAGTCAATGAATCCACTCCTCTAAGCTCCAGTGATCACTTCTGCCTCTCGTATGAAATAATTATACCCATACATCGTCTGCACTTCCGATGGATTAGAGCGTTCCACAAGGCCAATTATGACGCCATTTGCCATTTTTTGCATTATTTTGACTGGAGGAATATCCTGGAAGGGTTTTCTAATATTAATGACAACTATGAAATTTTCTTGTCTATCCTACATTTTTTTTCATTCAGGAATTTGTACCACTTGAGAAGTCATGGCAACGTTCCTCGTTATCTTTCCCGATTAGCTGAACTTAAAGAAAAGGCTTGGCACGGTTCACAAAATGACCCCTGTCTTAAAAAATCACGCACTCCACCAATATTAAACAAAAGTTTGATCGCATTCTTAAAAAATACAGTAGTTAACGTGAACGAAAGCTTTTGACAAAACCTGAAAGGTCTTCACTGTACAAGCTGCTAAATTCAAGGCTAAGGCGATCTGGCCAAATTCCTATGTTAAGCGATGGAAACGGTAACACTGCTTCAAACGATTTTGAGAGTTGAGAAAGCGTCGTTGCTTGCCACTCATTTCAAAAAATCTTACTCTGAACAGGATGGTGATGATACATGGCTTCTCACTGATACTACCGTTCAAAATACCTATCCAGACAGTTTACTGTGGTTTTATAAGGAAGATATTTATAAGCTGTTGAGTAGAATACCACTGTCATATTCGCGGACTCCAGATGAAATTCCGTCTTCCTTCATTCAAAAGATTGCCATTGCATTGCCGTTCGTTTGGAACATATTTTTAACTACAGTTCTTTCTCTCATTCTGAAAACAACGCCGAACAATCTAGCTTCAAACTATCGTCCGATAAGCTTAACATCATTGTTTTGTAGGACATTCAAAAAATTTTGAAAGCAATATTAGTGAAGTAAATTGAGACAAATAGGATTTGACCTGAGAGCCAATATGGGTTCAGAGTCAAGCGGCCAACAGAGATATCGAATTATTGCGTGTATAGAAAGTTTTATCACGGAGAGAACCTTCCAAGTGAAAGTCAATGATTCCTTTTCGGATACGTATACGGTGACCAGTGGAGTACCTCAGGGTGGGGTATTATCACCCGTTCTCTTTATTATCTACACTTCCGACCTACCAGACCAAATAGACAAGTTCAACATGAAGTGTAGTATGTTTGCTGATGACGTAAAACTATCCAAAAATATTAGCAAACTGGAAGATTGCTTGGCTTTGCAAGGTCCCATTAAAGAGATTGCTGAGTGGTCTGACAAATGGAAACTACCTCAATCTGCTTCAAAAACTAAAGTTCTTCATCTTGGTAAATCGAAGTGAGCTAGACACAACTACATGCTTGGTGAAACCCGGTTTCACTAGAAACCTCTGGATACGCTTTATGGGTATGATTACACTACCATACCTTCAGCCTCTAATCGCAACAAAAATTTTGACATCTCTAGTCTTGAGACTCGTAGGAAACAGAGCGACCTGCTGATGATTTTCAAAATGATTACTGAACTGGTAGCATTAAAATTTCATGAGTTCTACACGTTACAAAATTCCAACACAAGAGGTAGCCAGAGGAAAATCCATCTCTCCAAGGCCATGAGCTCCATCCGTGCTTCCTTTTTTACCCAAAGGGCCGGTTCCGAGTTTTTAACATTCTCAAAAATATGTGTTCCTTAATTCATTAGCCCAATTTAGGAGGCTGGTGGACCTAGAGTAACTAAGCAGTTACTATGAGTTGTGTTGTAGTGTTGTTTTTTGCTGTTGAGTGTTTGTGTTTTCACTACGTTTAATTATAATTATTTGCACGTCTAAATAAATAAATAAATGACGAAGAGGGGTGACTTCCTATCCTTTTAATTTAATTTTAATGCTTTCATGAACATATGTTCACGTGCATTCTGACTGTACTCTTCCCAAAGAAAGCTCCCAGGAGAGCACTCGAAGAAGGGAGAAGGTTAAGCAGAAGCATTGACATGCATGGCATGAAATTCACTAAAAGCGAAGCAATGACAATACCAGCAGGTACACTCTAATACTGGTTAGGCGGAGCGCAAAGCTGCCGTAACGTAGCCCTACAGTAACCGGCTGATGTTGCACGAAAAATCCTCCCCCCAAAAACTTGAGGAAAAGAGGGGAGGAGACATTCTCTTTCCATATTTTGCTTCGTATTCTTGATCTCTTTCATCACTTCTGTTTCGTAGCGATTTCTTAGCGTCATACATATATGCCTGATCAATATCACTTATGACACAAATATCACAACAACAAAAAAACTGTGAAAAGGCCGACAATTTGGTAATATGAGGAACTAATCCGTAGCAATCGAACGCGAGAAATGACCTAAAGAGGAAACAAATTGATAAAGGAGCAAGAAAATGTCAACAATTCTCGAAACAGGAGGACGATAACGATTGCCTACAGGGATTCAAGTAAGTGCGTTTTCTCGGTATTGCAACGATACTGCAAAAGCTCATCCAAAAAATTCTTCCGAAATGCATCTACGTGAAGAAGTAAAATTTCAAAATGGTGCTAATATAGAATGTCGTTAATGCAATTTAAGGGAATATTTTGTCGATGAATTTCGTTAAAATGTTTTAACGAAAAATGCAGGTGAATCCGTTAAATCGGCAAATCGTTAGTCGTTAAACGCACACCCCTGGTGCCCACTACGTGGGCCAGTGCTGCTGGGTGCTTCTCCCCGCAGCGGTGAGGCGATCCGCTGACTACGCCGGTGGCACGCTCCCTATGCTTTGGAATTTCGCCCAGAACAAGTCCGGAGTGGCGGCGGCAGCTCATAATACGGACTTCCACTGGCTCGATGATGGGAGTACATCCGTAGTGATCCTGCGAACCGCTCTGACTATTCCCAAGTCAGGTCACTAATCAACTGCTCGACTGTATGCTCCACGAGATGAAGGCACCATTTGTAGGAGGAAATCCGTTGCCGATGTCGCCTAAAGGCAACACACTTTAGAAAATTAAGAATTAGGCGTCATTCTAACTGTCTGAAGTGCGTCCAGCTTCAACTGCGCAGTCAGAGTAATCGTTTCGTATAAATTTCGAAAATGGAAAAGTCTGGGAGCATGCCAATTATGAAAAGCTACAAATTTTTGGACTTCCACACTTTCTGAAAATTTCCAAAGTTTCCAGTTTTTTCTTCAAAAATCGAAAAAGTAAGTCTGGAAATAGATACGCATGGGAAGTTGCAGCGCTTTCCCTGCTCCACATTTTACTTCATACTACTCTGTTTGAACCGACAGTCCTAGCAAAACCTGTGTTCCCTTCATTTTTTGCTGCGTTTTGTTTCCACTGTTTCATTTCCAAAACCAGTCTCATCTGTCAACCGTGGAGCACGGTTCCCATCCCTTTTCCTCCTTTTCTTGCCATAGGAGAGCACAGAGTTCTTGAGATGCATGAGGTCGCGACGCTACTGTAGTGAGATAGAGCAGTGATCGTAGGCGAGGCAGTGTGAGTACAGCGCAGCGAGCCTGCTGAGGGAGTGCATCGGACAGGAAACAGCGCTCTGATGGTCTCCTTTGCAGATGCTCGGCACCTCCGACGACGTGAACCCGCCGGCAGGGCTGCGGGTGCCGCGGCAGGACGACCTGCAATCCATCGTCTCGCAAATGCTCACCAGAGTCAACGCAGACAACACCGAGGCCCGACACGTGCGCAAGCAGATCTTCTCGAGGAAGTTCTGGAAGAGATGACCGCCTCGCCAACGCGGCCCCTCCACTAGTTAGCACTGGCTACTCCATACCGGTTCATTCACTTAAGTGACCGATTGATTGTGTACTGCATGAATTCGTCGCGTTCTCATCGAGAATAAACGATGTGATTGTTGAGAGTGTGTGTGTGTGTCTGCGGCTCTGCGTCAGAGGGACGTTGCCATGGGGGAACCGACTAATCCACGTCCATTCACGCAATGATGCGCACCTGCCGACACTTCCTTCTGCGCCTCAGGGACTGCGAAGCTCCTCCGCTGATTGCACGGTCGAAGACTTCCTGGACATTTATCACTGGTTGTCTTCCAGAGGAGACGTTTGAGTGCGGTGTCGAAGACGTTTTCACAATACCTTTCCGTGATGAGGTGGGAGCATCGGCTTTTCCAACTTGGTAACCACATAAAGTGGCACGTAGGTAGCCAGAAGTGCATAACGATCCAGAGGTGCGGATGGTTGTAGGCTCCACTTTTTGCCGGCTCTTCTCGTCACATTCAGATTGTGAAAAAATCAATCGATAACCTTGATCGGCCCAGTATGGCTGGCATACCGTCTCGACCAGGGCTGTGCTTAAATTTCAGTTTGTAAATTTTTAACTATTTTAATTTTTAAGTAAAAGTAAAAAGTAAACTCAAGTAGATTTCGATTGGTAGGCTCTCTCCTACCTCTCAAAGAAAATTCATAACGAACACACGTATTTGAATGCGCGATTTCCTTCCCATATCAACAGTGGTCCATCTTGCCTTTATCTTTCATATCCCCTTCAAATAGAACTAGTCCCCCTTTTTCCTGACTCCCCAGTAATTGACCGCCCTTACTTTCTTTCTGAAGCACCTGGAACCACACTGTGCTCATTTCCAGCAATGATTTTCAGACTAACCTAATATAATCGACGAGAAGTGTCATCGGCGTCTCCTTCCTTTACTTACCAGGGAAGGGTCTCAGGCGTGGGTCTGAACGGGGGAGATGGATAGCACTGCGAGAATCTCCACACTTCATGTAGTATAAAAGCATGTCTCGTTTTTGCTGAGTCCTTGAATCCAAAGAGCTACGGGCCCTTGAAGTTGGGGGTACGTATTGCACCGTCAGCACGTGCCCACGTGCATGCGTGCGCGCGCGCTGTTGTATGGGACGCGGCGAAAGGATCTGCGACAAGCGAGTCGGTGGTTCAGCAGTTTGCGGGACTGCTTCAAAGGTGCTAGGCCGGGTGTTCGACTCTCGTGCTGTGCACTAACTTTGCATTTTTTCATGATTGCCGCGTTCTTTACCAATTAGCTTCCTACACATTTCCTACATATTTATTTCGCTCTAAATTGTCAAACAAGGATCAGATTCGTACTCAATGCGAAATTTGGGCAAAAACAATGACCATGACCTTACCGTTAATCACCTTTACCTACTGTAATTTAACATACTCCAGGGTAACACGGAAAACGGATGTCAGATTCGAGATCACCATCCCAAATAACCCCTGGGAGAAGTTTGGGCGAAATCGGTGATTATGACTTCAACGGCCTTAGTATGGCTTCGACGACCCAGGGATTATTTGGGGTGCTGATCACGAATCTGACATCCGTTTTTCAAATTTCGGCCGATTACGGTAGGTTATGGTGGGCACGGGTGACGGTGCAATACTGTACCCCAATTCGAGGGCCCGTAGCTCTTTGGATTCAAGGACTCAGCAAAAACGATACATGTTTTTCTACTATATGAAGGGTGGAGATTCTCGCAGTACTATCCATTTACCCCGTTCAGATCTATGCCTGAGACCCTTTCCTGGTTTATTTCAGGCGCATTCGTTGACTGCTTCACGTGTATTCTTGCTTTTCTCTAAGAAAACGGTCAAGAAAGCTGTCGAAAAAATGAGGGAAGCTTACGTAAGGTCGTCGGCGCCCACGACATGAGATTCAATGAAAGTTGAGCTTTGACACTACCAGCAGCCGCGCTCTTTCAGTGCTACACGTAGTTATACGGAGCTCAACCTTACCTTAGCTCTACAATCACCACCTAACACCGCATGAAGAGCCCGTACGACATTCTGAAACCTTGAGCGAAAAGGGGAGGGAGCCTTCTTCTTGTCTTTATTTCGTTTCCTTCTCTTGTTTCTCGCATTGTTTGTGTTTCACTATCGGTTTCTTTGCGCTTTCTATGCCCTTCCGAACCTGTCTATGAATCAAATATGTATACCACTTTTACGACCATCTGGACACCATTCAAATCAAAATAGACACTTTTCAAATCAAGCTCTTCTAAGCCAGCTTTAAGACTTTGGAAATCGAAGCGAACTCCCTGAAATCGAAAAAAACCTTCAGGCAAGTTAAATTGAGTACTTAAAAAGATTAGATTGGATTGGATTTGGATTGGTTGGAATGTTTTTTAATCAGGGAAAAGTGATATAACTTTCTTTGAAATTTTTTAGTTCACCTACCCCAGTAGGAGCAAAAATTTTATTTATAGAGTTTTAGTGAAAAATAATCAAATAAAAATTGTTTTAAAAAGCAGCAAGGACGGAAGAATGGCGAATTAAAATATCACATAGCACCATGCGCTGAAAAAGTTCGCCGCAACTATTATATGATTGATGGTGTAAATGCCATACTTACATGAACCAAAAAGTGAGGAAATGCGTGCTCTTTACAGTTGTTTTTGTTGCATCGTGTACATGTATTCAACTCCATGCAAATATTAGGTTGGTGCATAAGTTCTCGGACATTTGGGGCATGAAATATTTATTATCACAACATACGAACAACAATATCAAATCATTTGACGTAACCACCTTTTACATCAATTGTCATTCGCCAACGTGCTGGTAAGTCATGGGTGCCTTTTCTCCAAAACCTGGCCGGTTGTGACTCGAAAAATGTGAGCAGTGCCTCCTTGACATCCTCTCGGTTCCTAAATTGCTGGCCGTCCAAATAGCGTTGAAGGCTTAAAAACAAATGATAATCAGAAGGAGCGAGATCTGGTGAGTAAGGTGGATGTGGAAGAACGGTCCATCCGTAGTCCGCCAACTCAGCCGCCGTCGCCCTAGCAATATGCGGTCTAGCGTTGTCGTGTTGAAAATACACCTTCACTTGCTCTCCTCGTGTGGTTTGAAGGTGGGCATTCAACTTCCTCAGTTGGTTGACGTAAACCTCTGCCGTCACTGTTATCCCTTCGTCCAGAAGCTCCCAGTACTCTACGCCGGGAACGCTCCACCAAATGCATAGCATCACCTTCTTCACGTGAAGGTCGGGTTTCGGAACGTCCTCTGCCTCTCCAGTTGCGTCAACCCACTGTGCACGCCGGTGATAATTAGAGTAGAGTATCCACTTCTCATCCCCGGTGACAAGGTTGTCCAGCCATCCGTGAGTACGCCTGAGGGTAAGGAGAGACAGAGCGACATCGGCTCTGCGATCCATGTCATGCTGTGTCAAGTCGTGAGGTACCCAGCGACCCAATTTTTGCACCTTGCCAATCGACTTCAATCCTCGAACGACTGTTGATTGACTAACACCAAGAGTGCTTGATAGCTCGCGAGTTGTTTGGTGTAGGTCCGCTTCCACTCTACTGCGCAGGCCATCTAAATCCAGTGTCATCAGGCGCCCTTCTCGTTCATTATCTTCGACGGAGAATTCACCAACTGCAAGCTTCGGGAACCGCTGGTACACAGCACTTCGAGCAGGAGCACTCTCGTTGTAAACATCCTTCAGGCGACGATACGATTCGTTGGCATTGAGGCCAGATTGATGCAGAAATAACATGACGTGCCGAATATGCGTCTCAGTTGGGATGAATTGCATAGCCATAATAGCTGACGTTAACAACGCAGAAGTAAATGTTAGGAACAGTTTTGTAGCTCTTTCCTTTCTCCATCGATCTGTCATTCACGCGTTGATACATGTGAGAAATTTGGCGGGAAAATGCGCTTTCAATTCAGGAGGGATCAAATGTCCGAGAACTTATGCACCAACCTAATAGAAACAGAAATTCTGCTATCAATCGAACAAAAATCGCTACGTCTTCGAAGACGGCATGGCGTAATCTTTTTAGCACTAAAAAATGACCACAACGAAAACTGAGTGCTTCAGAAGAATGAAAGGATAACATGAAATAGCGAATTGTGAGAGACGGCCTAGAAATTCCAAAAATACGAAACGACTGCAGAGAAAAGTGGCCATGGAGCGAGAACAATGCCAGCAATTCTCAAAATATGACAGCGGTATCGCCCGTTTCTTTCCAGTGATTTAAGTGGGCGAAGGGTTTTCTCGGGTTTAGCGCAACGATACAGTGGTTTCGACCCATCACCAACTCGTAAGTTCAGCGTGTCCGGTTTCTATGTGATGTGATCGATCTTGCCGTTCGCTCTCTTGCTAATCCACTTCTGGGATGAAACTGCGTCTGGGCGAGTGCTTCCTGAACCGAGCTCGTCTATTCATACGTCGACGACTGCGAGAATGCTAGAGCGTAAGCCTAATGCGCCGTTGTTGTTCAGCAGCTGTGAACCACGCTCAATACCTCAGAGCTAACAATGTCCAGATTATAGCGAATCGGACGTGGACAGATAACTTGCATTGTTGTGCAGGAACAGACTTAATCTTCTTTAAATTTCGTGACCTGAGCCATACAGTCGCGAGTGCTGTTCTAATATTTTCTGCAAAGAGGTTGAGATGAGTGGGTATTCTAAGAAAATTTCATTGAAGAAAAACAGAAAACCACGCCCCCTCAAACTTGTTGTTTCAACTGCACACCATTATTCATTTTCATAGGTATGCAGGTTTCGATTCTCCTCCAGTATGCTCCTCTCACACGGGGCGGATAACCGGTTGCATTGCCATTTTGGGATGTGATGTGCATCATAGGATGCAGCCTCGAATGCTGACTCCAAATGTGCGTTCCATGTCTGCAGCGGAAATCGGAGACGGAGTTGTGACCCATTTTCACTTCGCCTCGATCGCACTATGTGAGAGTTGACTGCTGCAAACACCGCCGGAGCTGGTAGGCAGTGGACAGGGAGCAGGCTCAAGTGTGGGGTTCCATTTTTGAAGAAAATTTACGGACCCCCCCCCTAGGGAGCGGATTTTGTGCGACCTTCCCCCCCCCCCCACCTACCTTGTCTCCATGACTGTTTAATTTCTTATTTATGTCGATTCTTTCAAGTTTTCATGCAACTTTGTACCCTTAATAGGTTCTCCTTTCAAGTGTGGCTTCGACACTGTGGAGATTCGTTCACAGAGGAAGACATGTTACTTACTGATTGATTATGTCTCCGCAGCGATCATCGATATGATTAGAACAGATCGTATTCAAAATTCTCCTTTTTCTTGAAAATTTAATTATTTTCTACTCTTAGCCTGCAGCAAAACCAAGTTTCATCGCTACGATACTCGATACGATTAGAGCGGATCATGTAAAAAAATTCTCGTTCTTCATAAAACTAAACCATTTTCTACCTGAAAGAAACCACTTATACACTTAAAATTCTATCACAATAAGGTCACTACTCAGTAAAAAAATCATGATTTTTTGAATCAAGTAGGTTGAATCGACCTCTGGTCGATCTTGCACCAACGTTATTGGAGCGACAAAATTGGGGGTTCACAAAAATGATCATATCTCGGCTTTTTTAAGTTGGAGTTCGAATAAGCCAATGGCCTTTTGAAAAACTAGAAAAACTATACAAGAGCCAGTTTTCAAAAAAGAGGTCTTCGTACGGCGGGGTCGAGTTTCTGCTTGTTTTGAAGCCGAAAAAACTTGCAGTAGGACGGGCCCCTGCGCCGCATGAAGAGTTCCTTTTAGAAATCAAATTTCTATAAGGTACGAAGGCAATTTCTTCTAGATTTTAAAAAACCATAAGCTTTTTTGATATTCAAAAAAATTACCGAATTATGATCGTTTTGTGAACGATCATTTTGCAGATAATATTGGCGCAAGAGCGACAAAGGTCGATTCAACCTGTTCGATTCAGAAAATCATGATTTTTTCCTTGTTTATTGAACGAAACCTGAAATTTTTTGTAACAGAATTTTTGCTGGTTTTGCTGTATAGGTGGTCTCCTTCAGATAGAAAACAATTTAGTTTTTCATGAAAAACGAGAACATTTTCATATGATTTGCCCTAATCGAACCGAATATCGCAGCGAAGAAATTTGTTTCTTTTTTGCTGCATGATACACAATTTTTTTTAGAACGCAATTTCACCCTCTGACATTTTTTACTTCAGAACGTAGAAAAGTATTTCCGCAAAAAGGCCTTCCTTCGCATGCGATGGACGAAATCAGAGAACACAGTTGTCACTCGTGAGCTGTCATAACTCGGAGTCTTTTTCGAGCCTCTGAAAAATTTGTAGGGAATTGAAAGCTAGAAAAAATGTAGATGCTATAAAAATCAGGTTTTAAAATTAAAAGCACTCATGTGATTAGAGGGGATCGATTTTTTTGGCAAATGGTACAAAATTGTGACGCCTGATCATACAGAAGATCGTCTCAGAAAAGTCCAGTTTTATCGTTGTGTGTCAAAATATTGTTTCTTGCACAAGAAATCAAATTATTTCATTGACATGTCCATCCTTCCGTTGCTATTCCATCATCGATTAGATGGAGCGTATCAAAAAATCCTCTAACACTTAAGTCATCCTTAGTAATTAACATTTGAAATGTTATTGTGTGCAATTGATGTAGATGTTGCTGATGTGGCTGATGATGTTGAGTGCAAGATGTTGCTCCTTCAGATAGAAAACTGTCGTGTCTATGGCATCCTGAAAAAATCTAAAAAAATTGAGAACCTCTTATATGGTCAAGGTCTTAGAAAATCTTTATTTTTAACTGCAGAGCAATCTGCATTTAGAACTTTTTATTGTTAAATTCCATATTCTTAACTTTAAGAAACAGAGCTGCGCGTGACTCCTCACATTGTCGTAGTCACACCTGAAAAATACAACTTATCAAGAGATAGAAAAACCTAAACCTAAAAAGCTGAACAAAATACGAGGCAATCCTCCGCCAAAACCACAAGCCCCAAAAAACGTTGTCGCAGTGCCTCGGAACCCCAATTCTTCGACTATCGAACATCATACTTTATCCTGGTTCGGAGGCGGTTATACCAACACCGCTGGTGGTTACGGGACTGCCACAACTTGTGTTCCTTGATTTGCTGCAGGACCACCTCGCCTCCTGTACCGCACAGAAGTCAATTATTTTTAGTGGTTTTTCTATCTCTTGATAAGTTGTTTTTTCCAGGTGTGACTACAACAATGTGGGGAGTCACGTGCAGCCCTGTTTCCTAAAGTTAAAAATACTTACTTTGTTGCGATCGGTGGCCCCGCAGGCAGAGGAAATCCCCTGGCCTTTGGAAGCTCCGTGTCGCGCCACAGGCACCGGAGGGTCCCCAGATGTTACCTAACCCAGATGGAAAAGAGGGTCTCCGCGTATTGACCTTGCCCATACGTATTGCCGCCCGTCGTATTGGTCGAACTCCAGCTCTTCGTATTACCCTCTCGCTCGCCTCCTGCCACTGCACTCCGTGCCTCCCCATGCGTCCGTGGTAGGACGGATCCAAACCCCAAACTAGCTAAGGGACATAACAGAAACACACCCACACAATATGTACATGGGCCACCGCGGCCCAACCTGCAGGCGGCTAGCACGCCGTCCCTGCAGTGGCCTGAAAGATATAATGAGGGACTCACCCTTTTCCTCCGGTTGGACACACGGCGAGTCCATAAGGTTTATTGCAGTCCTCGTATAGCAGCATATACCATATATCGAATAGAGAATATAATATGAGCAGAATAGGAGTCCTCCTGCGGTCGCATTGACAGAATATTTCCGAGGCCGCGGGGGTGAGCGTAGTGCTCACTAGACCCCTCGGCCCCCTCCTGCTGCTGCTCCCTCGTAGTGAGCTGTCCGAACGTAGTGCAGATCCGGGGCCCCTCGATGGCTATCCGGCAGGACGGAGTATAGGCGCGGGAGTGGCTGCCTGCGCCGCCGCAGCGCAGGGACGATCGATGGAGACTGGCAGTGCCGGAAGGGCGGAGATTGCGCCCTCGGCTGCTGACGTCAGCCACTTTCCCATGCCTCGGCCGGATTAAGTGCCTTATCGGCAAGACATCGAGGGAAACGGCGCGCCCGGCCAATCACAGGACCGAGGAGCGATCGCGGGGTCGCGACACTCCCGGCCCAGAAAAAGTGACGGCATGGACGTAATCCCTATGAGGGAGTAGCGCCGTCGGCTGCCCCCTGCGTGGCCTATTGCCTTTTGGGGGAGGTTGCAGCACCCTGAGGGGAAGACGCGGGGGTTTGTGAAACAGCTACAACCCAACGCCACAACCCCAGGTGGAAAAGACTGGGTGGCCGGTAGGAGGACTCCTTTACACTTCAGATGATACAGAGATAAACTTACTCAAACTAATTTCCTACCGCTACCTGTAAGACCTCTGGCGAACACATCCGAAATGAGGCCGCTTACCTAGGGCACAGAGTCGATCACAGGAGCGTAGTGAATGGAAGGAAGGGATGAGAGTAACGAAGGAGCGGACTGGCTGACTGACGAAGACTAATTATCTACTATAACCATGTGAAACTACTATGCTACTACTACAAGAAGAATGCTAACATGAAAAGCGGGAATCTACATATGATAAACGACTACCAAATGAGGAACGCAATGCAAAGGACAACAAATATAAAGGAACTACTATAAACTACACATCGGCATGAAGCGCCGAGGTTCCCAGTCGAGCCGACCCATACGGGTAAACAACAAAAACATCAACAAAATACTACTACAATACTACTATATAAGTCTGCTACGTGGAATACTACACAACGACTACAGGGGACACAAGAACGCTGATGCGCGTCATCTAGGGGGCGACGAGGGGAGTCAGGGCTGCTGCGGGAGCACTCCGTCACAAGGACGTACTAGCTCAACTGCGCCTCGACGAGCGGCCAACCTCCACGACCATAACCATCGTACCATCGCACCATCTCGCCCATCGAAGCACATCCCAGCCAGATCGACTCAACGCACTGCCATCGCCATCGCCAGTGGCTAGAATCAGCCACATCACGTGCGTTTGAAAAGGAGGAGGTTGGAACCATCTACCAACTAATAGAGGAGAAGCTACCTGCATGCAACTAGATAGAAAGAAGGGCTACTATAACTACGCATGCAACTAAGAGGAAACTAAAGGTGCACTAAATAGAGAGGAAGAAGAGAAGAACTAAAACTAAATAAATCGGTACGGCGTCTTGTGGCATTGTGCCATGCGCCGGCTTTCCTTGCCGGTTCACCGCATACCGTAATGAGAGAAGTCTGCAAGTAAAATAAAAACCGTATTGACTAGGGGAAGGAAATGTTCCTACTAGAGACGGGCTGGCGCCTGCTGATGTCGCGCGCGGCTGGACGGCTTGTGGTCGGTGTTGTTGACCTGTTATCTTGACGAGCGCGTGGCGTAACCTGCAACACTGTAATATTCCTACATTTCAACTTACCTAGGCGCCACTCCTGCTGCTCGTAGTCGGCCGTCCGCTTGCCCTAGAACTCTAGATTCTTTCGTCTCAACTTCCCTGTAATGATTCAAAGTTGTCGTAGTGAGTATATATGTCTCGTTGGAGACCGTATTGAGTAGCCTGTCCTGGATAAGCTGTGTGTAAGAGCGAGCGGAGGTACGAGCTTAAGGTGTCGCTGGATGGATGCGACTGACCGCGTACGGTGACCGGAGATGCTAATTGGATTGGCACGGTCACTAGGTGACGTCTCTGGACTGTTTGTGAGAGACCGAAGTGGAGAGGTTGTTACCAGAAGAGTGTATGAGAAGAAGAAAGGAAAGATGCTCACGATGGGTAAGGGTTAACTATGGAAGAAGAGGTAGAACAGGAGAATGAAGAAGGTATGAAAAAGGAAAGAGAGAGTGAACGGAGGAGAAGCAGAAAAATAAAAAGTGTTTAACGCTACATGAGAAAGAGTCCTAAGAGCACAAGATAGGTATAGAGGAAAGAGGACTAAAGGAGGAAAGAGAGAAGCAGTCAAGAATAGAAGAGACAGAAAAGGAAAGCATGAACTATTAACCTAAAGCAAATAGATGAGTAATTATGATCGAACGATAGCGAAGCGAAAGGAAAAACAATCCAGACGAAGAGAACAGAGAGCCTAAAGAGAACCTATGAAAGGCTAAGACTAAACGACGGGAACGCAAGAAGGAATGAACTAAAGAGAGCTACACCTAAGAAGTGAAGGATGTGAGAGGAATAAGGACCAGACTGGTTCAATTGTGGTTTCATGCTCGACGCGGAACCTTGTTCCGGCCTGCAAGCTCTTAGAGGGAGTCGGATGGTCTCATTGCACGCATTTTTACAGCTCTCCAGGGGCTCGCAATGAGAATTGAAGACGCATCATGCTATTTGGGGTTCAACCTGTCCACGTGACGGTCTTTCGTGATATCGAAAACCTTGTTTTCGATCGCATAGGCCGTCACACGAGCACGCTGGCAAAAAAAGGGGGGAGGGTCGCGTCTCGTTATTGTATTGGATAATGTAGGTAATGACTTGCGGACCTTACCGCGAGTTAGGTGGAACTCTCCACGGCAAGACTGATGGTAAAATGTCGGAGCACTTTGTCGCAAGCACGCCGGTATGAACCCTTGCGGCTATTTTGACAGCTCCAGTATTCCGTAAGGTGTTTCGCCGTATGTTCGGTCCATGTGTGGACTGCCGCACCTTACCAAGCGGTCCGGGGCACAGGTCAGCAGCAGCCACGCCGCTACTGACTCCGCTAGCCGGACGAAGCAGTAACTTCGAGTTGGAGTTCCTCCGCTTGGGGGTGTACCGGCAGCCTATGGCTGGCCTGTGCAAGTCCCTCGAGCTGGTACCGTCCGTCCATGGTCGGATCGGTCCTCGACGGGCTTGGACACGTCAGCTCGTATTGATGGTACTGTACTTAGTACGGGTTAGTCCCTGCGCCTCGCTGGCGCACAATTTCGCGCCGCTTCTACACCACGGTTCACTGCCGTATTCGGAAGGGGCCTGCCGGTTGCGCTTTAGGCTTGGCGCTCAATCGATATTGAGGACGGAGGGTGATCGTCGGACTCTACTGCACGTATTGATCTTACACGGGCCCATAACATTTACGGCAATGAGCGACCGAACGAAACAGCACGGAGGGAATGATGGAGGTGGAACGCGGTAAATCTGTATTAGACCGAGGAGGGAAGAAATGAAGAGAGTAGACTACTGTTAAAAAGGTAGAAAGACTAGGAAGCTAAAACAGCTATGAAAGGAAAGAAAGTAGAGACTAACTGAAGACAAATAGGAAACTACGGAGAAAATGATTAAGACTAAGAGGATTGAAGTAGACAAGAAAGAGGGTATGACTGCAAACGTACTGAATAAGCCCCATGAACATGCAACTAGGTGTAGGGATGAGGAAAAGTGTGAGACACCAAGTTGAACAAAAAAGATAGAACAGAGAAAGAGAAGTGGGTAGGTGGGTGGATAAAGAAAAGAAACCCCAAGGGCCACGGACGAGAGGCTGCAGCGGAGTAAGCAGCCAAGCCGAGGCAGGGCAGCTGGGATACAACGGGTTAGCGTATTGAAATGTTAAATTTGGACAAGGCTAAAGGGGTAACCGTATTGAAGAGAAAGGGAAGTGCGGGCACTGTGCGCACAAGTAGAGGGACCGTGCGCGTACCTCGCAGAAGAGTACCACCAGAGTGACAGCGGGGCCCAAGCAAGGACAGACCCAACCATAACACCGATCCACACTACCTCAGCGGATGGCCAATCCGCATGGTATAGGATGTGGGAGCTCCCCCTAGGTGCGGCCGGAGAAAAACCCGTTCCGGCACTTACAGAATTTAGCGGTCTAGACCTCACTGTCCTTTTGCCCTCTTGGAGCAGCTCTCGCCCCGTCTGCCATCTGAATGTTCCCCAACGCTGGTATCCTAGGCGCCACGCTACCCAAAGGGACCCCCGGCGCTTCAGATGGCTGGTTGCCACAGCCCAGCCGGACTTCTGCACCAGGGCCAATGGGCGCGAACTAACCTAGTGCGCTTTTGGCCCCAACCCGCACAAAAGTCTCAACCATCACGTTACCTATTCCCAGGGGGGAATGCGGGGGGGATGACCTCGCACAGGGGCGTGGTAGCGCCGTTTTTACGGTCAGGGTAACGACCACTGACCAACGGGATCGCTTACCAACGGCCGATGCACCATGTTGCGATCGGTGGCCCCGCAGGCAGAGGAAATCCCCTGGCCTTTGGAAGCTCCATGTCGCGCCACAGGCACCGGAGGGTCCCCAGATGTTACCTAACCCAGATGGAAAAGAGGGTCTCCGCGTATAGACCTTGCCCATACGTATTGCCGCCCGTCGTATTGGTCGAACTCCAGCTCTTCGTATTACCCTCTCGCTCGCCTCCTGCCACTGCACTCCGTGCCTCCACATGCGTCCGTGGTAGGACGGATCCAAACCCCAAACTAGCTAAGGGACATAACAGAAACACACCCACACAATATGTACATGGGCCACCGCGGCCCAACCTGCAGGCGGCTAGCACGTCGTCCCTGCAGTGGCCTGAAAGATATAATGAGGGACTCACCCTTTTCCTCCGGTTGGACACACGGCGAGTCCATAAGGTTTATTGCAGTCCTCGTATAGCAGCATATACCATATATCGAATAGAGAATATAATATGAGCAGAATAGGAGTCCTCCTGCGGTCGCATTGACAGAATATTTCCGAGGCCGCGGGGGTGAGCGTAGTGCTCACTAGACCCCTCGGCCCCCTCCTGCTGCTGCTCCCTCGCAGTGAGCTGTCCGAACGTAGTGCAGATCCGGGGCCCCTCGATGGCTATCCGGCAGGACGGAGTATAGGCGCGGGAGTGGCTGCCTGCGCCGCCGCAGCGCAGGGACGATCGATGGAGACTGGCAGTGCCGGAAGGGCGGAGCTTGCGCCCTCGGCTGCTGACGTCAGCCACTTTCCCATGCCTCGGCCGGATTAAGTGCCTTATCGGCAAGACATCGAGGGAAACGGCGCGCCCGGCCAATCACAGGACCGAGGAGCGATCGCGGGGTCGCGACATACTTACTTAGATACTTAGACGGCTCGTCCTCACTGGTCAACGCAATCACCATTCGTTTCTTTCTCTCGCAATCGTCATCCACGATATTCGTACTGCTCGATTGGAACGACGACTACAACCATCAGCGGATTCTGAATTAGAATTTGGCAACTGACGCGGCCTTTTGATATTTTCGACGAACACATCTGACCATTTCGTTGGAGGTCTTCCTCGAGGACGCTTGCACCCTCTTGGAATCCACTCGGCTGTTCTTCTTGTCCTGCGGTCATCCGTACTTCACATAATACGACCGGCCCATCGATGCTTCATCTCCGATGCGTATTCCGCCGGGTCTCTTAATTGTGACATCGTGCGTAAATCGGAACTGTGAAGGCCAGCTCGGTGTGTTGTGATAACCGGCTAAACTTGAGAAGACATCTTTCGAGCGCTCTGTAAGTAGGACTCAAGGACTTTGACGTGGACGCAGTTTCAGCCTACGTTTCGGCGGCGTAGCAGAGCGCAGGGAGAACTGTCGAGTCGAACAGGTGGGCGCGTAGATCGGGATCCGAGAGTTGGTCGGTGGCCTCAAGACCCATAGGCCGACCACGCAGCCTTCCTCCTTCTTAATAGTTCTTCCTTCATATCGTTGTCCATGTTGATGCAACGGCCCAGGTACACGTAGGATGTTGCTTCCGTCATAGGAGAGCCATCAATGTTGATCTGGTCCCCTTCGCACCAGGCGTTCTTCATGAACCGTGTCTTCTTCCAGTTTATTCGCAATCCGATTTTCATCCCTGCTTCGTTGAGCTCTTTCAGCATCGTTCGAAAGGAACTTTCCATCCACACAAATGCCGTTCTCGTCCTAGTCGAGCGACTTCATCACCCACTGCAAAGCGGCAGTGAACAACTTTGGCGAGATGGTGTCGCCTTGTCGAACGCCCTTTTCGATAGAGATTTTGATGGGGCGTTGAAACAGTTGTATTGTCGTTGAGCAGTGGTGGCAGCAGTCGGCCAGAGTTCTTACGTAGGACGGGTCCACTTCCTGGTCGACAAACGCTGACAGAATTGCATTCGTTTCCACGCTGTCAAAGGCCTTCTCGTAGTCGACAAAGGTTAGGACAAGGGGCAGGTGGTACTCCCTACATACTTCGATGACCCTCGCGACGGTTTGGATGTGGTCCACGCAGCTGAATTCTCGACGAAATCCAGCTTGTTCTACCGGTTGCGCTTCATCCAATGTTCGCGATATGCGCTCATAAATGATCTTCGTGAATAGCTTGTAGAGCACGCTCAACAAGCATATTGGTCGATAGTTCTTCAGATCTTCTCTGTCACCCTTCTTGTGAAGAATGACGGTGCACGAGTTCCTCCACTGGTCCGGAATCCTTTCCCTCTGAAGATAGGACGTCATGTGTGCTGCGAGAATTGAGTGGTGATGTTGTCCTGCTCGAAGAAAGTAGGCGTGATGTTGTCTATTCCGGGAACCGTTCCTTTCTTCATACTTTGTATCGCAGCTCTTACTTCCGAGGGAAGGATCCTTGGAGCTGTTCCACCAGCGGGGATAAGTGGGTTCGGTACGGGAGTTTTGGAGCGAATCAATATGGTATAGAAGCGCGTTGTTATTGATTGCATTTCGAAGCGGGATATGGTGACGATGCCGTCTTCATTTCATAGAGCCGTGAATGGAATACTGTGATCGGTGAGGTCCCGACGACACTTCTTAAGACTTGATTTTCGCTGAGCGGCTTCCAGCATCCTTTTCTTCCTGTGCTCTTCCAAATCCTTCTGCAATGCCTTTCTGCAACAGATGCTGGCCATCAGTCGTTCTAGGTGAGCTGCATTCGGATTGAGCCTCATTTCTCTTCTTTCCTCGAGTAGCTTCTTTGTTGTTGTCGATATACGATTGAAGCTAGTTCTTCGTAAAATTGAAGCTAATTGAGCACAGGCGTGAAGGCGTTTCAGCAGTAACTCGTAGTCTTCGGTCGAGTCCTCCTCGATGCGCCAGTCATAGCGGGATAGCGATTCGTCTAGAATGGTCTCCTCGCACACGACGTGTTTTCTCCCCTTTGAGCGGTAGTAGGCGCTCTTCTCCATTTTATGATGATTTTGGCTCGGAGGAGGCGATGATCGGATCCGGTACAGAAGGAAGGTACAACAGAAGTGTCTAAGAGGCACCACCTTCTGTTGGACATTATATGACCAATCTCCGCATGTGTCGTGCCGTTGCGGGACTCCCATGTCCAGCGACGATGTTCTTTTTTTCCGGAATAACGAGTTTCCATGGAAGAGTCGAGTCGTGGCTATGAGCCCAGCAAGACGGTTTTCGTTTTCGTTCCTGTCGCCAATCCCAAACTTTCCAATCCTGTATTCGTCCTCGCCTTTTCTATTCTAACGTTGAAGTCTCCTACGACAAACTTTGTGGAACGATTTCTCATTGCGTATCACTACCTCAGCTGTTCGTAGAACGCGTTCAGTTCGGCCTCATTAGCTGCTGATGTCGGAGAGTAGCAGTTGATAATGGAGATGTTCTTCTGGCGCGCCAGCTGGATTCGATACATTGCAAGGCGAGGAGACAGGATTTCATGCGAATCGACGTGTGGGGCGACTGATGAGTGCACGACGAATCCAACCCCACCGACGTTTCGTGATGGAACTTTCTCTCCACGAATGACAAGAGTTCCATCCTTTAGCATTCGAACGTCGGTAGATCTGCTCTTCGTCTCTTGCAAGGCGATCGCATGGTATTTGATGTGACTCGCCGCTTCAAGAAAAGCTTGCAAATCGGCATTGGAAGAGACTGACCTGGCGTTGTAGGTGGATAGCAGGAAACAGTCTCCATGTCGTGTCCCAGATGCGTCGACACGTCCAGAATTGAAGGCGTCCTGGCGATTGGTTGGTTCGGCAGAATCGTCATCATCGTGGGATAGCATTGTCAGTGCGTTCCCAGGCGGTCGAGTAGTCGAGTAGGGTCGGCCGCTTCTCACGGAAGACCGACCGACCGCTCGACACGGCAGACAACGATAATCAGTTAAGAATATAGAACTTAATAATAAAAAGGTCTAAATGCAGATTGCTCTGCAGTTAAAAATAAAGATTTTCTAACGGAAGATCTTGAGTATATAAGAGGTTTTCAATTTGTTATATTTTTTCAGGATGCCATAGACACGACAGTTTTCTACCTGAAGGAGCAAGATCTACGCCCAGAATTGCACTCTTCAAAATTTCCAATGTTAATTACTAAGGATGACTTAGGTGCTACAAGATTTTTTGATTCGCTCCTTCAAATCGATGATGGAATAGAAACCGAAGGATGGAACTGTCAAGGAAATCATTTTCTTTCTTCTGCAGGAGACCAATATCTCGAAACTAAGTGATTAAACAAGGTTTTTCTGAGACGATCTTCTGTATGATCTCAATCTCAATTTCTCAATTCTCAAAATGTCTCAATTTTGCATAATTTGTCGGAAAAATCGATCCCCTCTAATCACATGGATGCTACAGATGAGCATCGGGTATAAACCAAGTTGTCGAATGCACCGTTTAGAGAGTTTACCAACGTCGACGCTACTCGCTGAAGGCCTGACTATGATTCAGATGTGCAAGACCGCAGGGCCGCGTAGAAATTCTGCAGTCAACTCCACAATAGAACATAGAACTCTTACAGACTAAACCTGCTTTAATGGTAGGTACAGCGATATGATGACGATGTCTACACATGCGTGGAGTAAAGCTATTGCTTGTTGAGGCTTCCAAATGTGAATGTACAGCAGCATGTTCTTTAGTCAATTGCCGAAAAAGCCGCTTTGGAGCGTTCCAAAGCGGCTTTTTTAAATAACTTTTCAGAATTCAAGTCCTTCTAAAAATAAACATATATACTATCCTAGAAGCTTAAGCTTTATCTTTTAACACATAAATTTCAGTAGAGTTGAACAATGCATATAGGGCCGACAGTTGCTGAAGACGCATCCGTTGGTGAACATCCAACGGATGCGTCTTCAGCAAATTGTAATAATTGATTTATTACTTTATATGGGGATTAATTCAACACAAACAATAACTCATAGCAGTATATGTACGGAATTCCTAGAGGGGGAGCCTAGAAGTATGAGATATTTTAGTCAGGGAGGCTGATAACCTCTAGTCTTAAAAAGGGTGTACCGCGCCTATTGTATAGAATTTGTGCATTATCTTATTTACCTACATGCGGTATAGTTAGGTCATACCTGTGGATGCTATGCAATGATGCTTGTGCTAATCATTGCCTTTGCCCTCTAAGTTCTTCGACGACGACCCTCCTGATGTCCCATAGCACGGTCCCCCACTTCACTCCAGCGCCACTTTGAGGCACCTTCACTCCTCGTCCTCAAACGGTCAACCTCAGGCAAAAATCGACATTTTCGATAGATACTGAGCGTCTGCTCGATTTTGGTTATACGGCGGAAAGCCTTTTTCTCAGAACGGAAGATTCTCACCTCTCCTAATACAATGCTTGGCGGAAGTTTCCTATCACACATCTCTGGTCTGAACCCATAATACTGGTCCACCACTACTGGTCCCCCCCTACTGGATGTGGTCCCACATTACAGGTACTGATCCTCTACTGGTCCCCTTTACTGGAGCTGTTCCCCCACTAATGGCCCTCCCTTTTCGGAACTGTTCCCCACTACTGGTCCCTCTTTAGTGGAACTCGTCCCCCACTACTGGTACTGGTCCCCATAACTGGTCCCTTTTCTGGAACTGGTCTCCCACCACTGCCCCCCCCCCACCTAAGCGGACGTGTTACTGAGTACCCAAGCATGTTGGGCGGCGTGCTCTACACGTATTCTGAATCCCAGGCACGTTGAGTACGTTCGGCACGTTTTCTGAACCCCCACGCACATTGGAAGACGTCTTCGGCACATCTTCTGAATTCCCGATCACGTCTGGATATCCTCCGCTCTCTTTGCACTTCGTAATTTCCTATATTTTTTCCCTATTTTCGACAATCGAAACGAGAACGACATCCACAAAAAAAATGACAAATTGATCAACATCGATTGATGGGGATTGATGCTTCAAAGACGAGCCCCAGATTTGTGCCCAGCAACCTCGACTACCCTCAGGGCTAAAGTATCGAACCGTCTGAACGATATCCACAAAAAATCGGTTATTTGGCCTATATCGATTGATGGCGATCCGTACTTCGCAAAAAACTTCAGATTCGTGTTCAGCGACCTCGATTTCCGCAGGGCGGAAGTTTTTTGGCAGGTAGAGGGCGTCTGGGTATTTTCTGCTATTTTCGCATCCCTTAATTTGATCAATATCGAATGATGGCGATCGATACTTCAAAAATGAACTTCACATTCGTGTTCAACGACCTCGATTGCCCCAGGGCTGAAGTTTCCAGGCAGGCAGAAGGCGTCTGTGTATTCTCCGCTATTTCCGCGCCGTAATTCCCTCCCCCCCCCTGTTTTCCCCCTATTTTATGACTAATTTCTGTGGCGGCGGCGCCGATCGATAGTATGACTTATCGCTTAGCGCGATAATATAGAGCATGATACTATGAATTTATATAATCAGATGTAGACCCAGTTGGGCATTCACAACACTGAGGCGAGGGGCAAGTAGCAGTAGCGATAAAAATAGAACATTAGGATACAGAGGAAGCGCGAGAAAATTGGTGAACATGTTTGGACAGATAAACAATACCGAATTTGGTAGAAATTTCAAAGAATCTTCCTCTTGCCGAAGTCCTTTTGTGGAGCTGAAGTGCAGCACTTGAAGTTGGTAATTCTCCTTCTGGCCCGTCGTTTCCTTGAGAAACTTCTTAGTCGTTGCTCGCTTAGCCAAATGACTGAGCCATGGCTTTCGTTAGCGCATTGTGACGCGACAATCTTCGCAAGATCACCTTGACGAACCTGCTCTAACCAGACGGCTACAGTAACATGTGGACAGCTGATGAGTTCCAGATTACCAGTCGTTGAAATCTTCGTTCGCTGCTTAATTTTCGGTAGTGCGTTAGTGTTGTGATTTATCGAAGAAGACTGGAGAAACGGCTGAGATTCAGATTGATAGTGTCCGTTTCGCCGTTTGGGTTCTTTGTCCCTTTGCTATTGTACTTCACGAATTCGTGTGGACGTTGAATCACAAGTAAATTGTGTACATTTCCAGTGAGGATCTGCAGTTTTGAATTGGGAACACTATCATGCTTAATTCGTATGCTTTGTCGCTATTCGTTGTGAAGTTTGAAGCTGTGGGCTCTTCGAAGCTTTGGTCTCGAATCTTGCTCTGAGCCCATGTGGCTGCTTTTAGAAAATATTCTTGCTTCTGCTGCGAGAAATACATAGCGCTGAGTTCCTGGACTTTTCCTTGTATGTAGAGCTGTGTGCGCCACTGATACCGGATATTGTGTAGCCAAGAATGGTAGGCGTGAGAACCAAACCAGATGACAGTCTCATTATAGAAATGTCGTGAGGGATGATCTGATTCAAGAGATCCTGTCCAGCTGTTACGTCTGGAGAGCACGTCGTAGAAGCAAGACTTCTCTGGGCAATAGAAAGCTTCTTCTTCATAATGAAGGCCTTGTCAGCTGATGATAGCTTTGCGGTACTTGACGGCGCGGTCAGCTTTTCTTTCGTGAAGACACTCGCTTTAGCTTCATACCGAAGCGCATGTTCTTCAGAGTAACGTTAACTCCCGTGGATTCGAAAGTTTCCTGGAGCTCTCCCATTCCTGTCGTTGTGAATGAATTTGAGTCCTTGATTGAAAGCTTCATCTCTTCTCGGAGCTTTTTCTTTACAAAACTTCTTAAGCTCCAGAGTCAAGAAGGACAGTTACCTGTTGATTGTCCACCTCTGACTCGTTGAATATCAATGCGGAGGCGATTTCTATGACGCACTGGATTCACAATCGGTTGTTTTGAACCGACTAGGCTTCCAGGGGTCGGATTCATCAACGACCCACAGCAATTTAACAGAAAACTACTGCCAAAATTCCTGACTGTGCGCTTATCAAGCGATATGGTGAGCGATAAGCCGCGTTATCTGAGTTTTCAGCTGTGAATTCTGTATTCTGTGTGAATATTCTGGTTAAATCCTGTTTGGGAGTGGTCGGATCAGGATCACCGATCACCCGCAGTTATCGGTATGGGCGGTCTCCCGCCATAATAAACCAAATGTACTTCGGCATCGTGTACGGCACGCTGAATAATCCTTGCCCTTAGACGAAATTTGAGCAAAATCGGTGGTCTCGACCCGACCACTCCCAACTATCAAGGAGAAAATCCAGATCCTACCAAAGTCAGCGTAGTTTTCAAAAACCGGCGTCGGATTCGTACTCAGCGCGCCAAATAACCCTTAATTTTGGACGAGGAAATTTGGACAATTTCGAAAATGTCTATTTTCGATGCCGTCATCGTCCGCGCAGGCTCGGCGTAGAGCGCCCACGTTCCCGATGTGAAACTGTCAAAAAATCGATCTTTCTGAAATTGGTCGATAGTGACACCTTCCGATAGGGCTTTTCGTGCTGAGCAGAATGCTGTTATTGCGAGTGTCGAGAGCTCAAATGTGGGCGAGTAAGGGCGGAAGAAACTTCAATGCTGCCCGCCGCAGCTCTAAAATGGCAGTCACTATTAAGGTAGGTTAGGCAGCTGGGGAGTTGTGGGCACTTCGTCGTTAAGCAGCTTAACTTGTCTGTTTGCCTAAGCATTTGTAGATCGTTAGCACCTCGCGTCTTCCCGCAGTGATCGACTGAAATCGGAAAAAATTGGGCCACACAAGCCTCACCTGAATTTCGCACCGCTATAATTTCGGCTGTTTAGAAGCTGCGACTTTTTGCTTTTGCGGCGTACTAAAGCTTTCAACTGCCTACAAAATCTACAAGCCGCTGCCGGAACGATTCGATCTCAACAAGTTATTGCGCTCCGAACACGCGCGCGGGTGCAATTTGCGACTGTCGCGCATACTCGATTGATAGGTTCTATTCTGTATGCATTGTTCAACTATATTGAGTTTTATTGTAAAAAGATAGAGCTGGAGCTGCTGAGCTCTAATATATGTTTATTTTCACAAGTACCCGATTTTTAAGAAAGTTATTTTAAAAGCCGCTTTGAAACGCTCCAAAGCGACTTTTTCGACAATTGACCAAAGGATATACGCGGTACTGTAGTTGACCAATGTGTGGTAGCGTGTTGCTCTTGTTTTTTCTTTGCTTTGTGCTTCTATGCGTGAATCGAATTCGCCTTTCGAATAAATAATAAACAAACAAATAAATAAATCATCCAACTAGTTACAAGTTTCAACATGGTTTTTGTCGAAAAGCGGCGGGGTAGTGTTCTTCCCCTCAGCGCGCAGCGGGACGGTGCTAATTGCGCGAAGAGCGCCCATCGTGGGCGAGTTCATGCGCTCGGCGGGCTGGGGGAAGAACGGGCCTCCTCCTCAGCCATCAGCTGTTATTATCGATGGGATCGACAGGAGGCCATTCTGCGCGGTATTCTTTCTGCTTCTCCCATTTTAGACGTCTGCTTTGTAATCACTTGCTACTTCATGGAGGTGTAGTTGTGCTTCTAGCTTCAAGTACCCTTCTTGATAAGCAAGATGGTACAATGCCTTCGAGGGGTACTCAGGTGAGTACAAATGTACAAATGAGTACAAATGAGTGATCACTATGATTGGAAGTTGTTTCCCTTTGTTTGTTACAACTTTTTCAAGTTATGATATTTTTCATGGAATTATCATCATATTCATCTTGGCTATGACATTTTTCTAAGTCCAGACGAAATTAAGACTATTCACTAATCATTTAACATGTAAAGAACTGTTGGCGGCCTGAATATAATGTAGGCACAAACTAGTACCACGCTCCTACACATTAGGATCTACCGTTGCCTCTAATATGTCGTGCCCATAACTTTCCACTCAACCACCGTGTTCAATAGCAAAACAGATGAGCCGACCACCTCGATCATTGTTCTTGCGCCCGCCCTTTAAACAGAGACGTGGCAAATGTCTGCGTCTCCACTAGCTCGTAAGGCAGCCACTGGACTCTCGAGCAAGCCTGGGGGGGGGTTGGTGTGTGGGCGGGCCAAGGGGACGAGCGGGTGGAACTCTCGACCCCTGGTCCTCGATGGGCGCTCCTCGCGCAATTAGCATCGCCCCTCAAGGCCTAAGGCCTATGTCATACCATCGCTCACCCTGAGCGACGTCTAATGATATGCACCCATATCGATCCCATCGCGCCGCCCGATCGATATGGGAGCATATCATTAGGCGTCGCTCGGGGTGAGCGACGGTATAACATAGGCGTAAGGCTGGCAGCAGCGTTTTGCGGGTGCCGCGGACCCGCCATGACAGCGACGAGTGGTGCGGCGCCGCGAGGCTTACTGTACGCAATACTGCGTACTTTTGCCTGCAGTTGCGGCCTCTAAGAAGGTCAGAGATGTAGTAAGCAAAACGCTTTGTTTTGTGAAGAAGCATTTTCTAAGCCAAGTTAGGAGTTCTAGAATATGAGCCCGAAATCTATTAGAACACTCCTTGTAACTCAACAGTTCTGCACCTTGCTATCACTTTTGCAGTTCTACCTCCACTGAAAGTTCCTCGGTTGACAAGCAGCTCGATGATAATGTGGTAGCCCTTGTGATGACCGCATTCCCTACAATGCCTTGTTGAATCCGGGATGTCTGTCCGATGTAGTTATAGCTCATTCTGAAAAGAACGGTCTGCATTGTTGTTGCATTTCTGTGCAAGGGTTTTCTCTAAACCTCACCTGGATGACCATAAAGATTTGTAGTGCAAATAAGGTTATCTAATATCGTGCCTAGGTTTTTTTTTTCGTTACGTTTTGAGTGCAGGATTCCATATGCCTCCATTTTTCGACACATGGTTGTTGGTTGTCAAGCTCCTTTATGGACAGAAATTATGCACCAACCTATTATATTCCTAGCATGTAGATTCGTTTAAAAAAATGTTTCCAAATAGATGAACCATAATCGACACTCATCTATCAGGCCCCCGGCGGGTCTCTCGCAGATTCTTGCACTGCGGGTGAGAGCCGCCGTGAACTGCGGCAGCCCTCGGGGGCCTTTGCGTGCGGAGGCTCCGCGACAACTCGTCCGCGCCGCGGCTTCCACCACAGTGGCAGCTTGGGTTCCACGGCGGTGGGAGCGATATGGACGAGTTCTCGGGGTGCTGCCACGAGACTCTGTAGAGGTCCTAAGGGCGGTGGGATGAACGCCACTCCACCGCTTGTCCCGGGCCACGTGGTGCGTCCCCGGGTGGTGGATAGGGAATAAACCACTAACCAAATGCGACCATGTACTGCCCAGAGACGCATGTGGGATGCAGGGGATGGACTCCCGTGTTGGTTCGACTCGTTCCTTGTGTGGGAGCTGCGTGTTCATGCACAGTGTGCGTGAATGTGTTCGCGCCTGCGCGCATTGTAACAGTGTCGACACGGCCAAATGCTTGCACTCGGTAGACTGGAAGTATATTGCACGGCGATTCGAGGCCGCCTTAAGTCTCGGTTCGTCCCTTCAGGAAGTCTTGCTGGCTGCCCGAGTTCTTCGCCCGCACAACAGTGCCTGACTCTACCGTGTGTACTCCAGTCAAACACAGCACCACTAAAGGGTCTCATTCCCCTGACCCCGAAAGAGCCCCCACTTCTGCAGCGATGGGAAGGACGAGTACGGAGAGGCTGCTAAAATCTCAGGGCCTGACCAGGCTGCGCAAATTGAAAAGGACTATGATGACGATCTGTACTTACAACACCCGCACGCTGGCATCGGAAGCAACTGTCGATGACCTGATGATCTAAACCAAGAAGAGCAAGTTCGACGTCATCGGACTGGCCGAGACGAGAAGACGGCACCCCTACACGCCGCCTACAACTCCAGAGAAGAACTGTTCCTCGGAACATGCGACAGCAGAGGAGTAGGCGGCGTTGGTGTCCTCTTCAACACGCAGATGGCGATGAACATCGATTGGTACGGGTCTCCGACACCCGAATCGGGCGTCAGCGACTGAGGCGATACGGTTCCGGGCCAGTTTGGCCTGTGTTCGTCGCGTATGGCCTATGTTATACTTCGGCGACGCGTCGCCAACTTTGCGACCCGTCACCGACAGCCCGTCACCGACGTCGCCGACGTGGCCACAGACGCGTGGGCGACGTCGTCGTCTGTGGCAGCGTCGGGGACGTCGTAGACAGGATAGCATCGGAGCGCGTTTTCAATGTCATCATTTGGCAACCAGTCTGCCCATAGAAAGGCTAGGTGATCACATCTGCCTCGAATTTGCATACATTTTGTGCTTTTCTTAATCTTCAAAAGAAATTTTAATTCTTAATTCTTCTTAATGCTTATTTTTTTTCTTCAAGATGCTTATACTTTTTATTTTTTCTTATTATTTTTATATATATTTTTATTAATGCTTCCATTTTTGTGACCAAAGTTATCACCTTTCTAACAGTGTTTACATTTCTAGAGACACCATGTATTATTAGAACTAGGCAGTATAAAAAAAGACTCACGCCATCTATTAGGTAGAGATACGTATACTTGGAGGCCTTCTTTCTGTTGAAACTCTATATCTGTCTCAATTTCGTTGCTTGTTGGAGAACACGCCAAAGAAACTTTTTACATATTTTTCTGCAAGCCTTAAAGAAAACATTTCACTTTTTTGTTGGCATAGAACTGCTACCTATTAAAGACCACAAGAATCCTGTGATGCCCACATCTTACTAACCTTAAATGAGCGTTAAGTGTAAAAAAGGCACCATTTGTGCCCGCAAGACGGGCGTTTTTGCACTTTCGATTTCGTAATTCGAGTTCCGCCGAGGATGTTGACAGTGCCGGGAACAGAGAACCCACCCACAAACAAAATACTCCCTCGGAGCGCATTTTTTCCCACCCTAGGGTGAGGTCGGCGACGGCCCGTCGCCGTGCACAGCACGGCGACCGACCCACGGACGACGTCGGCAACGCCCGTCGTCGACCCGTCTGTGGCGACGTCACGGACGTCGACGACGCGTCTGTGGCGACCGGCGTCGCCGACGTCGGCGGCGGAAGTATAAGGCCACGTGCACACTCCGCTGCGGCAGTGCGGCAGCCACGCTGAAGCATAGCGCGGAGGGGCGGAGTTACACTGCGGCAGCGGAGGCCGCAGTGAGGGGGGTGTGCACACTTTCGCTGCCGCAGTGCTTCCGGCAGCGGCCGCAGCGGCAGTGGCAGCGAGGAGTGACCCGGGCATTACTCACTGTCGCTGCATGCGCCCGCGGCGCAGTCCAACAGTGCCGCAGTGTGCGAGAACAGCTCCGCCCACATCCACTGCCCGCTGCTCGCTGCAAAGTGTGCACGCGGCTTAACACCCCCTGCTGAGCTCTCGCCGACGCCGCCGGCGACGCTGTGTTGGGTGGGCTGCTACGCATTGCGAGAGTGTTATACTTCGGCGACGTCAGTGACGCGTCGCCGAAGTATAACATAGGCCTATGCCCGACATCCGACTAAGACGACGAAGAGGTCAAAGGCTTTTAAGCGAAGCTGAAGAAGTTCCACAAGGAAGATCACACCTTCTACAAGGTGATGATCGTCGATCTCAACGCCAAGATCGGGCCACGAAGGTCACCGGAAGAAATTCACATTGGAACACACGGTTTGGAGTGGGACGAGCAAGGCGAAGGACTGCCGAGTTCACATGTCGACCAAGGCCGCCGCGGAAACTCACAGTTCCAGAAGACTTCCGCCCTGCGATGGACCTGTGAATCCCCGGTGGCCAGTTCCACAACGAGATCGACCACATCATTTTCAATCGCAAGCATTGCCTGACCGACGTCTCCGTTGTCCCCAAGTTCTACACGGGATCGGACCACCGCCTCCTTTGCGCGAGGTTTCGCTTTTCGCGTCAAGGAGAGAAGGCCGCGAAGTTCAAGAAGAGGAATACCAGAACGACCATCAACTGGGACCTTTACACCTCTCTTGCCGGCCTTTGGGAAGATGCCGTCATGGACAACATCGACGAGGAATACGACCGCCTTCGTGACCATCTCCGCGATAGTGCTAAAGGAGCTAAGAGCTTGAAGACCACCAATAGACGTCTTTCTTCAAGCTGATACGCCAGAGTGGAGCAGTAGAGCGTCAGGTAACTACCAACCGACGTGGGTGCTTGCGAGAGAGAAGGGCGGAATTGTTGGCTGAAGCTGGAGAGGCAGTGTTGAGCATCCGCAATGCCCGCCGGAACTTCGCAAACTTCAAGACTAAGATGACGAGGTGACGGAACCGTCACCTCTTCCAGAAGGACCCATGGAGAAGGTCATCCACGACTTCTACTCCGAGCTCTTCGATAGCCACGTCCACCTGCCCCACGCCATCTTCCGCAGGATGGATACGTCGTTCACACTGTTCATCCTTCCGAGATCCGACAAGATATTTGTCGGTGAAGAAACGTACAGCGCCCAGCCTCGACAGGAGCAGACCCGAACACCTGAAGAACCTCCCGCCAACGCTCATCAACAGACTGGCGCGGCTCTTCACACGCTACCTGTGTCGGAGTGCAAGGTTCCATCTCAGTGGAAGACCAGCAGGACCGTCTTGCTGACAAGAAGGGAGACGTGCGCGACATTGGCAACTATCGCCCGAGCTGCCTGCTGTCCGTAGTCTACAAACTGTCCACTCGAGTGATCCTAAATAGGACCAGCAGAACGCTGGACGAAGGACAGCCATGCGAACAGGCAGGATTTCGGAGAGGATTCTGCACGATCGACCACATGCACACCACTAAGAAGCTCCTCGAAGTATCGCGATAGTACAAGCTGCCGAGGTGCCTTATGTGCATCGACCTGAAGAGGGCATTCGACTCCGTCTAAACTGAAGCGGCCGTCGAAGCCCTGCTCACTCAGGGCGTACATCGGTTCGAGGGCTGTACGACCAAGATCTCACCATTCACAAGATGTCGTCATCGACATGAAAAGAATGGTTCGGCAATGATACCATATCGCATAAGCTCTTCAAAGCCATCTTCGAAAACGTCATACGCAAACCAGAATGGGAGTGAAGGTCGATGGCCGGCAACTGCACCATCTTCGCTTCGCTGACGACATCGTGCTCATAACACCGAACATCAGCCAGGCGGAGCGAATGCTGGTCGACTTCGATCGTGTATGTGGGAGCGTTGGACTACAGCTGAATCTTACGAAGACGATGTTCACGAGAAACGGACAAGTTTCTGATGCCCCACTCTCGCTCAACGGAACAAACACCACCGAATGATCCAGCTGCGTGTATCTGGGTGGCGAAGTCAACATGGCTAACGACATAGCGCCAGAATTGGGCGGTAGAAACCGAGTGGCTTGGAGAGATTTCAAGAGCGTCGAAAAGTGGTGAAGAAGACGAAGAACGTCCGACTCCGTGCCTACCTATTCCACTCCACTGTTCTGCCTTCCTAACGAGGAATCGAGAGGACGATGCTCGGGAGTGGCACGATTCACGAAAGTGAGAGAAGGTCTCCGGAGTTCCGAGCTTTGCCGACGTTTGAAGATAAGATACGCTGTCACATGGACCAAGTCGTCGAAATTAGGTGGGCCGGCCACGCAGTGCGCTTCGCAGACATCCGCTGGACGAGAGCACCGACTGGATTACACGGGATGTCAGGAGAACACCAGGACACCCACCAACGCGTTGGTCGGACTTCTTCATGAAAGCACCCACCAACGCGTTGGTCGGACTTCTTCATGAAAGCCTTTAACGAACGATAACGCACTTCGTGTCCCTCTAGCGAGATGTATTGACTGTATTGAAGATGTTTTGAAGCACTCTGGTACGCGACGCAGCTCGATGATAAGCGGGACGACAGGTGACACAGGTGACAGGTGAAATGTTAGTCCTTTGGTGACCACAGAAAATAAGGGTGTTCTTGAATTTAGATTATTCGAATATTCGACTATTCGAAATTCTAGCTTTTGAAAAGAAAAAGAAAAGAGAATGATACTCGATTATTCGAAATTAGAGTTCTTGAAAATCGAATAATATTATATCATTCGAAATTCGACTATTTTTCCCAAGGACAAAGGTATACTGCACACCCCCTAACTGCGGCCTCCGTTGCCGCAAAGCGACTCCGCCCCTCCCAGCTATACTCCAGCGTGGCGCCGCACTGCCGCTGCGAAGTGTGCATGCGGCTTAAACGAACCAAAAAAAAAAGAAAAAAGAATGGGGAATAAAGATCAGCGACCTATTCTACGGACGACATTTAAGGCTGCAACGGTATCATAGTCTGGCTTCTCCAACGGCTTCACCATAGTAATAGCTTCTCATGCTCAGCTGTCAGTAGCTGTCATCTATGTCATGGTTCCCACAGAAAGGACACCTTAGCTACGCCGAGTGGAGCAAGTTAGAAAGGGTCACGAAGAGAGGCTGTTATTCTAGAGATATTGATTAATACCCAGAAACGACTGGACCAACCAACTATAAACCCACACGTAATTATTGCGCTAATATAATGGCGCCACGCTGAATTTTTTTTTTGAAATCTATGAAATATTTAGAGAATCGTCAGTTTACTATGACCAGGCAAAGATATTAAAATGCTTATAGAGACTATAACCAGAAAACGTTCATCGGATACCCTTCAGTGACCCCGACTACTCCCAGGGCTGAAACTTCAACCCTGGGAGAAGTCGGGGTCGTTCCATGAGACACTCTTTTTCTATTGTTTTACTTTTCTCGGGTACTTAGTACTTTGGTGGTTCACCAGCACCTGTTTCTCTAGCAGCTTGTAATAATTGGTTTATGCACCAAAGTACTAAGTACCCCAGAAAAGTAAAATAACAGAGAAAAAAGAGTGTCTCATGGAACGATTTTCTCTAGAATAGCCAATTAATGTCAGAATATTCTGTTCAATAACGGACATCCACCATGACGCCACACTTTCGGAAGTGAAGGAGACTGCATGACGTCGGGGCGACGTACCAATTACCTGCAGTCAATGTGGAGAGAGGTATATGGGGAAACGGGCAGACCCCTTTGAACGAGGGTGAAGGAGCACTTGGATGGCCTAAGGAAGTCCAAACCTCCACTGCTTGAGCGGAGCACAGGGTCCGGAGCAGGGGTGCACATTTAACGGTTAACGGTTTAACGAATTTAACGAATTAACGGCATTTTTCGTTAAAATCTGGCCTAACGACTTAACGGAAATTCTTAGAAACTTAACGGAATTATTAACGGACCGTTTTCTTAGTGAGTTTATCACATTTACCCCTAGTTTTCGTTAATTATTATTATTATTTATTACATGGCTAAAATCCATGTGAAGAACAATATAATTAGAAACAGTATACAACGACATCCACACGACATTGGCCAACGATCCAGACCAAAGTGTAATAGAATGATTAGAAAGTACATGCGATAACAAACACCCGGAGAATGAAGAATAGAAAGGAGAACAGACCAAGAGGGACTCTGCCACAAGATCTCGTTATGTCCTAGAATTATTTATGAATCGACTTGCATTCGTAATAAATGGCTTCAGGTTGTACGGAATAACTGAGTTTTTGGCAAGTTTCATATAATCCGAACCTGTTCTATTGACAAAAAAATTATGTCGAATTGAAGATTTTGCAGTGCTTAGTGAAAGCTTCTCTCCTCCACCTCGGGTTCTAGATGGTCTCACCATGAAGAAATCACGTTTGTCAAGTCCACAGAAACCATGGAGAATTTTGTGTACCATTACGAGGTCGTATATTCTTCGTCTGTATGAAAGTGTCTGCAGCCCAAGTTGTTTGTTTCTTGTATCACTGCTGGGAATAGCATGGTAATCAAAACCACATTTCCTAACAAATAGTTTTCTAGTGAAGCTATTTTGGACTTTTCAAGTCGAAGTATATTTTTCTTCTTAACTGGGTAAAAAATTGTTGTTCCATACTCAAGTATCGGCCTAACGTAAGTCTTATAAGCTTTGACAAGGACAGATGGGTTTTTTGGAAAGACTTCTAAAGAGATTGTGTATCACAGCTATCGCTTTATTTGCAATTTGTTCACAATGCGCGTCCAAAGCTAAATTTGCATCGAGGAGGAACCCAAGATCTGTTGTTTGATCAGTGCTTGTAATCTCATTTTCACCTAACTTGTATGTGTAACCAGGATTTCTTCTTCCTAAATGGAGCACCTTAGTTTTTTCTTTTCATAAAGAAAGGAAGCCGCCACTCGTGGGACCAGCGATCAACAGCATCTATAGCTTGCTGCAGAAGGTTTTGATTATGGATTGGTGCTATGGTAAATTTTCAAGTCATCAGCAAAAGCTATGCATTTCACTCCTGAGTTCGTTATTAGTGACGGTAGTTCGTGGGTATAGATATTAAATAGAATAGGTGATAGAACGCAACCTTGTGGAACGCCACTAAGAGCCAGTTGTGGTGCTGAATAATTGGAATTCACGCGTACAGTAAAAGTTCTGTGATCTAGAAACTCAACTATCCAAGAAATTTTTCGAGGATGTATGCCCACCATGATCAGTTTAGCTTTTAGTCTCTTATGGCATACCCTATCAAAGGCTTTTGCAAAATCAAAATAAATCATATCAAGCCATCCTATGTTATCTATGTCATTGGTCCAGTCATTCAAGGCCTGTAGCATAGCTGTCTCAGTGGATCCTTTTTTCTGAAAACCATGTTGGTTTGTTGAGATTATGTTGTGGTGATCCAAGTGTGCAACAATTTTCTTTTTAAGAATTTTTTCGAAAAGACGGGCGAACATAGATGTGACACTAACCGGTCGATAATTTTGCGGTGTCGTAAATGGGGGCTTTTTCAGTATTGGAGTAACTATAGCGCTCTTCCATCTATATGGAACTTCAGCTGTCATGAAGCTTAAATTGAAAATGAATTCAAGAGGCTTGACAATACTTGCACTTACTTGTTTTACAAAGAAAAACGGTATCTCATCAGGCGTTTGAGAGTAAGACGTAGGCCATCTTGAAAGTTCTTCGTACAATTCATCTGCATGAAACCAAACAGAATCTTCCATGATGGGGAACGCATTGATTGGGGATGATACATTGTCAAGACCATTATCAGTGAAAGCTTTTACGAAAGTGTCCGCTAATAGTTGAGCTTTATCTAGGTCGTTTCTGACAATGCTTCCATCTTCTGTGACTAAAACTCCAATACTTTTCCTCTCTTGAAGTCTTGACCTCATGAATTTGTAGAAAGCTAATTTGTCTTTTGCTTCAACAATTTTCTTTTCTTGACAGCGATTGTATTTTGCAAGTTTCTTAGAAAATTTGAGATTTATATGCTTATAATCACTCCAGCTATCAGAGGAATTGTAATTTACTGCTTTATTCCATGCTGCATGTCGGAGATTGAATAAATTTAGGAGATATTTGGGTAAAAATTTACCGCAGGCTGGGACTTTCTGGACTGGAACAAACAACTGAATGGAATGTTGATGTTGAAGATTTCATCCTCCTGCTCCTGAAAAAACTATTGAAATGAAGAAGAATACTTTAATGTTTTCATGAATTTGTTTTAAATTTTTGGAAATAATGCGATTTGGGGCCGCGGGTAGCTCAGTCGGATGAGGTGCCGGCTGTGGTGTGCATCCGATATCAGGTTCTTGGTTCGAATTTTACGCTCAGGCCAACCAAGCCTTCTATCCCTCCGAAGTCGGAGAATTGGTACCAGACTTGTATGGGGACGATACAGCGCTGACTTCTTCATCGGCTGGCCACTACAGGCCATTGTATGGCCAAATACGCATTCAAGTCGCCTCGACGATATCCCGTATAGGTAGAATGCGTGGCGCATTCCAAAAACGATTGAGTAACACCGTTTTCTATCCTTATCGTTTAATGCATCTTAGAGCCAGAAATTTCTTCGCCGATCCCCCAAAACGAATCCGCAAAGATACTGGTCTAGCCTCCTCTAAGATATGCCTATCCTCACCTTACACTTCTTATCCCCGAATACTTTCGCTCGCCACCTGGAGAAGTCGAGACAGAATGTTTTCGGCCGCTGGACGTATTTTAAACGATTTCAGAAAAATGCTAAAAACAAAAATTACGAAAAATTAAAAACTAGGAAAGCTACTTTTCCTGAACGTTAACACGTGGACGACGGTCACAGCTTTTCGGTTGTGTGGGACTGTGCAACACGATGACGTTACATGGACCCGGCAAAAACAAAAAAGGTTTCAGGTTCTTCTTTCTCGTATAACAGCCACACAAAACGGTTTCACAAAGAACTAGGAAGGGCGGGAACTTCGGGTTTTGCCTGATCCGAAGGTTTGTTTATTTTTCTACATTTGTTGATGCAGAATTGCTCATTTCATATTGGAGCGTTAAATTTCATGCTTTGAACTTTAGCTGCTGATCCTTTAAAGTTGAAACGTATAAGGTTTTGTTTGATTCTTTCACATGAAATAATGGTTTGCAGCTAATTGTATTTTTTAACGAAATTTAACGATTTACCGGAAATTTAACGAAAACAGTCCGTTAAAAAATTTCGTTAAAAAATTTAACGCACAGAATTTTGTGTGCACCCTTGGTCCGGAGGCATGGTGGCGCAATCGGTGGGACGGCCGCTACGATCATGGTATGTGAGGGCAACATCACGGCGCTCAGAACACTCGGGCCGCTTCGGGTCGCTGCCAGGAATCCAAGAATCAACCACAACGACGAGTGCATTGCCGCAAGAACTGGTGTCCTACGTCGGTCATTGACTCACGAGGTTGTGCTCAGCGGAGTCCCTTGGGCGGATGCCCCTTGAGTGTAAGCTCGCAAACACACCCGAGTTAGCCTACCTCCACCTTAAGGGCGACTGGTGGATCAATTCCGCCTCCATCTCTAGGAGGGCGTTTTTGCCTTTTTGTTTCTCCACTGGCTCCTTGTTTGCTTAGGGATTAGATCCTGAGAAATATTTAAACGAGTACTATCTAAATGTTAGGTGGCGATGTCCGTTCCTCCTCGTGGTGCCACTGGAAACTGCTCGCTTTGTGAGCTAAGCTAAGCACGGACACTCGAATGCAGGCGACAGGTCCTTGTGACAGACCGGCCTACGAAGACCCATGTCACATCACATGGTGTATGAATAGTCATGTTTTTCGAGATTGTGCTACGGCGTCCGCGGGAGCCGACGCGCACTCGCAGAACCTGGCGAGTGTGGAAAGTATGCGAGGGTCCCTGATGCTAGGACGGCATCGGGGGGCAACTGAGCTAGTCCGAATATCCCGTAACGTAAGCAGGACCCGCGTAGCAACGCTGAATGTGGGCACGTTGACGGGCCGCTCGTGCGAGTTGGTTGAAGCACTGGAGCGTAGAAGAGTTGACCTCTGTGCAGTAGACGAGGTGGTCCTGCAGCAAGTCAAGGGACATAGGACGTGGCTTTAAGGCCGTTCTATGTGGAGGCCCCAGGACCACCAGTGGTGTCGGAATAATCGTCTCCGAACGATTTCGTGACTCGATTGTAAGTGTCGAGCGCTTCAACCATCGGTCGATGAAGATCGTTGTCGCCGCTAAGGAGCAACTCTATCACTTCTTCTCTGCGTATGCTCCGCAGACTGGCTGCTCCGATCAAGCCGAAGATGAGTTTTGGAGCCTGCTTGATGAGAGGACAGCAGAAGTACCGCCGAAAGATGTCATCATAGTCGCTGGTGACCTTAATGGGCACGTAGGTGCTACAACGGACGGGTACAGCTGTCATGGTGGTTTTGGATACGGGTCACGTAACGCCGATGGTGAGCGTATTCTTGAGTATGCGGAATCGCATAATCTCACTATTGTGAACACCGTCTTCCGAAAACGCGACTCCCACCTCATCTCATATTATAGTGGGAGCTCCAAGTCTCAGATATACTTTGTCCTTGTGAAGGATCGCGACCGGAGCATTGTCACAGACGCGAAGATCGTGCCGTATGAGACGGTCCTCCACACCATCGACAGCTGATATGCACCGTAAAGATCGCCCCTCCGAGGCTGGAGCAGATCGAGCGATGCGGTGCTGCAAGAATCAAGTGGTGGCGAATGAAAGAGAAGGAAGCAGCTGTGATTTCCCGCGTACGGTTGCCGACAGTCACGATTCTCGACGAAACTTGGAAGAGAGGAACCGACGCGATACGTCAAACTGCAAGGTTGGAACTCGGCACCACGAAGCCTGGACGACGCAAGGTCGACAAGCAGACATGGCTGTGGACAGACGATGTGAAAGCGAAGGTTCGAGAGAAGAAATCGCTGTATCATGTGCTTCTCTGTGATAAAACGGCCGACAACTGGCAGATGTATCAGAAGGCGAAGAAAGCTGCAAAGAAAGCCGTGGCTGTTGCGAAAGCCACTCATTATAGCGATGTCATCGAGAAGTCGCGTCGCGTGATGGTGCGCGGTATTTGTACCGACTTTCTAAAACCGTCCATCGCCAAACCACGGATATTGAAAGTTCTTTGGCATCAACGATGATAGCGGCCATCTTCTGGCAGACCGCAAAAAGGCGCTGAAGCGACGGCGTGATTACTTTGAGGAAATTTCCACCATGGAATTTCCTCACCCGGTCATCCCTTCTGTGGCTTCTGTTCACGGTCCCGTTCGCAAGATCACCGTGGAGGAAACAGAAGCGGCTCTAAAGAAGATGAAGCCCGGTAAGGCGACAGGGCCGGATGATCTGGCGGCCGATGCTTGGAAGTCGACGCTCTGGTATCCTGCTGAGTGGTTGGCTGAGTTCTTCAACCAGGTAGTAAAGGAGAAGAAAGTACCACAGTACGACGATTCCGATTTGGAAAAAGAAGGGCAGTCCTGCAGACTGCTCCAATTACCGTCCGATTCGCTTGCTTTCGCACAGCATGAAGATCTTCGAGCGAATCCTCGACAGACGAATTCGTGAAATCGTCGAGCTCTCCGACAATCAGTGCGGTTTTGTGTCTGGTTGTGTGGGACCAATGATGCTATAAACGCCGCCCGACTCCTGGTGGAGAAACATCGCGAGAAACAGAAGCCGGTGCATGTAGCCTTTCTCGACTTGGAGAGGCCTTCGACCGCGTATCACGTGAGGTTATTTGGTATGCCTTGCGACAACACAACGTACCTGAGGAACTTTTAGAGTGGGTGCGGATGCTCTACTCTTGCCCAAAGAGTAGAGCATCCGCACCCACTCTATGAGTGAGGAGTGCACGCTGCAGCTGGAACCTCAATGGAGTTTCCCATCTCTGTTGGGGTTCAACACGGTTCTACGCTTTTTCCACTCCTCTTTGTTGTCGTCATGGATGCCATTACGAGAGATCTTCAGAAGCCTGTCCCATGGACATTGCTCTATGCTGATGAGGTGATGCTCGCTTGCAAAGATCGGCAGGTGCATGCTTGGTGCGACCGCCTGACGATGTTCGGACTCAAATTGAGCTTGCACGCACTTCATTGCTTAAATACCTGGGATCAGCAATAGCGTCTGACGACGGTCTGATGGTTGAAGTGAAATCGCGCGTGAGTGCAGCCTGGTCCAAGTGGCGCTCGTTGACTGGCGTGCTCTGCAAGAAGAAGATACGAGAGCGCTTTAAGTCGAAGATCTACAGAGCTGTCATCCGGCCAGTAGCAATGTACGGCGCTGAGTGTTGGCCAGCGACCAAGGAAGTTGAAACGCGCCTCAGCGTCATGGAGGCGAAGATGCCGCGCTGGATGGCTGTAGTCACGCGCATGGACCGCATCCGAAACGATGTCATTCGGCTCTGTGTCGTGCCGATAGCTGACGAGATGCACGAAGCTCGCTTGCGATGGTACGGCCACGTTGTGCGTGGGAAAGAGGATAGCGTCCGCAAGATAGGCCTTGAGTTGGAAGTGTCAGGAAAGCGGCCTAGAGGACATCCGAAGCAGCGTTAGTCCGCTACGTTACACATGGACATGAAAGTAACTGGCGTCCACCCTGATGAAGCGCAGGATCGCGAAAGGCACCAGAGGAGCGGACCCCGCTACGAAGGGGGACAAACGCTGAAGAAGAAGAAGAAGAAGTATCTAAATGTTAATTCGACTTTTTCGGAGTCTGATGTAGGCGACGACGCCAAAACGTTACCGAAATAAAGGTCGACACTAATCGGATCAATTGACTGATCTGATCTTGTTTAACAGCTGCCATCAACCTAATTACATTAGTCCTACACATTCCCACTGTGTGAAGATTTTTCAGGGTTGTGACAGCTTACACACTCAGAACTAGAAACTTGAGGCTCAAAGAAACTGAATTGAGTCATTTATATCAAGATCTTCGACTTAACTGGATCCATGCTGAGATCAGCGGCCGGCTCATCTCGATATAAGGATGAGAGCTTATGAGTCCCACGAGGTGTGCATGTTGCGTTCCAGCAAACGGTGCCGCTGGTGTAACGGCGTGGAGCATTCCCGCCCGGTCAGCGGAGGTGCAGGTTCGGGTACCGCTTGATGCTAGAATTTTGATCGCAACAAGCGCTCGTTGTGACTTTTCAGGATTTTTTTCCTTACATTGAAAGATGACTAAAATGGACGACTCAAAAAAGGAAAAAAACCAAACTAATTAATTAATTCTGTGCTCTGCTGCATAAAATGGCTTCATTCGGTCACTGATTGCAATTGTTCTAGCAATAGAATAACATAGGAACATGAACAACCATTACATACGTCTCTCCTCTACTTCGGGCACCTCACAGTGGTTGTCTTCTGGTTCCTCCTGTTTAGCTTGTAATCCGTGGAATTGTCATGCTAAATTGAGTCCTTTCCTGTTCAGAAATTCATTGGTAATCTATGTTTGGTCCACACGTCTAAATCTTTCAAAAAAAATCCAGTTTCTTCAATCTGTTACTAACCATGAATATCCTGCCGCTCTAGCGTTAAGAGCGCTGCAGAGGGTGGAAAACAGCTTCACAACAAAAGGAGAGGGGCGAAAAAAGCTACAGCTTTTTGTGAGACTGATTACTCGAAGTTAGCAGATAGCCATCAACTTTAAACCTCGTTCTTTTCTTGTTCACGGCTTCTGTTTTGCCAGCAACGTAGCTTTCATACAGCATTTCAGTCTCTTGCTTCATCTTCTGTATTCTACCTGTGTATGTTACATCAGTTTCGCACAATGACGAACATTCACTTTATCACTTCTGAATGACCTCTCCGATGAATAAGGGGCGGGGGGCGTTCTTCCCCCCAGCCTGCGGAGGGGCGGCGCTAATTGCGAGAGGAGCGCCCATCGCGGACGAGTTCACGCGCTCGGCGGACGGGGGAAGAACGGGCCTCCTCCCAGCGATCAGCTGTTACCACCGAAGGGATCGACAGGATATTCTGCGCTGGACTCCACCTGTTTCTCCTACTTTCATCGTCCGCTTTGGGATCTTCTATTGGAAGGCTTCAGCCTGATTATAAATCACGCTGAAGCCTTCCAAAAGAACTCCACCTTCCAAGGAACGACGATCATGTCCCTTGGCGTTGCGCTGGGGCGCTACGTAATCACGTCAGAGCGCGTGAACTCGTCCTCGATGGGCACTCCTCGCGCAAATAGCGCAGCCCCCCTGCGTGCTGGGGGGAAGAACACTACTCCGCCGATGAATAAGCTAGATTGCGGCTCAGCAAAGGGCTAATCTCGTCAGAGAAGAATAGTGTGGAATGCAGAGAACTAGTCCGACTCTCCTCATTCTTGAGACCTGTTCGTATGGCTAGACCGACTCTCCTCATTCTTGAGACCTGTTCGTATGGCTGGACAAGGGTCGCCACCATTCCTCCGTCGCTACGCCCCGAGCAGTATGCCTCGCCTCAACGTGGCAATCATCGAAGACGACACGATTCCTTCCTTGACATTCATCGACAGGCCAGCTACCGGCTTCTAAAACATTGTGTAATGGCTCTTGGACAATTTCAGTGGAGGAGCGGCAGGGCGTAGAGAAAGCCCCAATTGGCCCCCATTGCGGTTAGGTCCGCCGAATTTGATTTCACCATCTCTTGCCCGTAGAGCAGCCATGGGACTCCTTCGGCAAATCAGGGTGGACGGGGATGCGAAAACCTTCTTTCAAAGCGAGGTTGAGGAGCCAAAACCTCTTCGACGAACTCCAAGTTACTTGCTATTACAGCTTGAGGAAGCAATACCTTAGAATATTTCAAAAAATGCAACAAAGCGGGATTAGAGCTAAAATAGCAATTGGCTGGACTTCCAGGAGAATTCCCGCTTACCTTCTTCTTCAGAAGAAAAAATCCCTAGGAACTTTAAAATTGTTGTGAAGGCCGGGTTTTGTGGACTACCAGTCTGACGCATGTTTTCTAAACAGTTTATTAGGTTCTGTAGTTTCTATAGTGGTCTTGCCTGTTAAGATCTTCGTTGATCTTTTCTCTCTCTTTAGCAGTCATATCGACCGAGAGGAATAGCACCTCGTTCCTGCCTTCACACGTTCTAAGGCGTGTCCTGAGACACGTCAAACGTGTGAACACAGAAATGCATGGGCGGAGTGGCGTTCTACCCCCGCCCTTTAAACAGAGGCGTGACAAATGTCTGCGTCTCCACTATCTCGTAAGGCAGCCACTGGACTCTCGAGCAAGCCCAGGGGGTTGGGGGTGGACGGGCCAGGGGGACGAGGGGGTAGAACGCTCGACCCCCAAACGCATGTGAGTGCGCTGACGCGCGCGGCGTAGGGGCGGAGGAATGACGGCGATCCTGAACGCGGACGCAGCGTTGTGTCCAGGCGTTTCGGATTCAGTGCCTACGAGGTGTGTGACGTCAATCGCAGGCACCTTTTATTGTGCACACCACTTCCCAAGGCATTCATTATAACAAGGACAGAGGCAGGTGCATGCTAAAAGTGGAATCTGACGAGCAGCCTGTTTTTTGCCGAGCAATGTCTAGAAAGGAAAGCGAAACTCAAGGATTCTTCACTGCCTACACTGTTTGTATTGCGCGGAGCTCACCGAGGAGATGATGCGCGGATTTTCTTCTTCGTAAAAAAGGCCGCCAAGACGCCCAGAGCAGCATCAAAAAGCGCCCGGGAACCGAAAGGCGACACAAACCACACGCTGACGCGAAGACAATGAAATTGCCTGCTACTCAAAGCCTAGTGGAAGCGACGGCACGATCTCCCCTTCTTTCTGCAGCATGCACAACGGTCTACTGCCCCAGCAAAAGGACAATGGACGGCGTTACTCAATCCCTTTTGTGATGCTCAAGGCATTCTACGGGATGTTGTAAAGGCGATATGACTGCGTATTTAACCTTCACAATGGCAGCCGATGAGCAAGCTAGCGCTTTATCCTACCCAGATAAGTCTGGTAGCAATTCACCGATCCCGGAGGGACAGAAGGTTCGGTTGGCCAGGGCAGGAAATCCGAACCTGGTAGACACCAGGCATCTACTCCGACTACACTACATGCGCCCTCTGCCTCAGTAGTGACACAGAGTTTGCCACGTGACATTTATTTTTATTCAAAAGAAAATGTGACAAAAACAAACAGTAGAATGTGACATGTGTTGAAAACGAAACGAAAACCGAGACTTCCTAGCTGGGTTAGCCCGACGCTAGTCTGGATCAGGACCCTCAGGAAAATCACACAACGGACAAGAAGGCGATTTCCCAAAAACGTCCATTTTCGAGAGTAGTCAGCACGATGTTAAAGAATTCAGCGACACGGACTGCAGTTTCGCCCACCAGGATCACTACACTACTCACTATAGTGCTGTTTTTGAAAGTTTTGTTTGAGAATAAATGAAGGAACAAACTCGATGTTTTCTTTTTTTCTTTTTCTTTTTTCTTTGCTTTTGTTTTCTAGATTTTCAACGAATCATCAAACGATTTTTTTCGCCCGTCAACCGTTTCTCGCATGGTCGAAAATCGATTAACCCTTTTTCGCTTATTCCAAAATCTAATAGGCGAATAACGAAGGAACGAAGGAGTGCCAAATAGTTGCTGATCAAGTAAATGACATCGTGATGAAATGGAATCTGTTCCTGACGACAGCAAAGATCTTCCTCTGAAGCCGAAGGCGGCTATCAAAAGTTAGACTACGTGTCCCAAAAGTCGCGCAGTGAATGCTCAAATCGAGCACACTTCCCAGAAGTCGCAAATTGAGATTCTGAAACACAGAAAAATTGTTGCGAATTAAAAGCTGTAAAAAAGGAAAATTGTCGAGGAAAAGGGTTGGACACCGAATGTCGGACGTGGTAATTAACATCTCGAAGACATTTCCTAACTTCGACCATCGACTTCTTATATCCACATCTGAGCTGCCTTCCCTCCCCCCTGCACGATTTCTGGGACACGTGTTCTGAATTAAAACATTAGGAATGGGCGTGCGCGATGAGTCCACATTCGGAAGATCTGTACCAGAAGGGGTGTACCGAGTGTCCAAATTCAGGAACTGTGGCAAAATGTCATGTATCAAGCGTCCGAGTTCAGAAGACGAGTCCCGGAAGGCGTGCTCCAAATGCCAGCATGTGAGCGGTGTTCCAGAAGTCACGCACCGATGGTCAGAAGTTAGGCGATGTGTGCCAGAAGTTACGAGCGACATCAGACACTCTGTTCCGGGACAAATCCTCTAAGCCGTAACACTTCCTGGTGCTTTGCTTCCACGACACGTCTTCTGAATTTCTAAACTCGGTGCAAGGCTTCGCGACTTCGTGTTCTGAATTTGAACACTGGATCTAGACTGGATTTTGAGCGACTTTTGGAGCGCTCCGTGCATGACTCATTTCGAAGCCTTGTCGATGCTGGATCCAAAGTTTTTGGGAAATTTTAGAAAGCAGCTATATCCAATGGGAGGACAAAAGGTGCGGTTTCTGCTTTTGTTCTTGTGAAAAAGTCGAATTTCGAATGGTAGAATATCACTCAACTTTCAAAATGTCGAATTTCGAATATTCAAATATCATCACATGTCACCTGCCGTCCCGTTGATCATCGAGTTGCTAGAGCGGGCGCCAGCTGCGTCTCTATTCGTCCCTCTGGCGTGCAACAGTGCTCCAATGGATCCTGCTCTCTTGACATCCCACGGGATCCAGTCGGTGACGGCCCTTGTCCAGCGGGTGTCCGCAAAACGCCTTACGTGGCCGACCCACCTAATTTTGTATAACCTGGCCCATGCAATAGCGTCTCTGATCTTCGAACGTCGACGAAGCTTTGAACTCCGGAGGCCTTCTATTATAGTTGTGCCCGTATATTCGAGCAGCAATAATCCTATTCGAATTCGAATATTCGTATTCGGACGTTCGATAAAACGCGATTTTCGAATGTATTCGAATTCAAATGCTCGAAAAATTGCGATATTCGAATGTATTCGAATTCGAATGCTCGGAAAATCGCGATATTCGAATGTATTCGAATTCGAATAGTCCAAACACTCGTGCTCGAATGCTCAAATTCGAATGCTCGAAACATTCGCATTCGAACGTTCGATTGCTACGAAGTCTGCGATACAACAAAAAAACCTGTCTTTCCTGCTTCAAGCATCCCACGAGCAAATAATTTACGCTCCAATCAGAAAAGTGTGCGCCCTCATCGGGCACTCACAGGGACCGTACATTCTTCGAGCGCAGGACCAGAGACTCCAGGGTGTGTGCCATCCGAGTTGCTTGTGTGGGAACTGCCTTCGTCGCTCAGGAGAAGTCCGCAGCTGGGTTCAGCGCTCGAGGAGTTCTGCGCATACAGCTGGAAAATGCGCAGAAAACGCCAGCGAATTATGTAGATGTCAAAGACCTCTCAAATCTCAAGCACTCAGTTGAATCGCAAAAATCCCGCAACGCAGGAGAACCGAACCCCCGATCTTCCTCCCATGAAGCAACGCCACTTTCCACTGCCGCCCAACCCGCTTGACGGCGTACAAGGCATCGATCAAATGCCCACGTGGATATCGCGTTTAAAAACTCCCACCCCCCCCCCCCCCCCCTGCCCCTGTGCAACGAATTCGCTCGGATGATTGCGGTGGAGCGCGCTTGCGCAATGCACAGCACAGCATTCCTAACAAAGTGAACTCTACGCACCTTTGTTTATCCTCCTTTCATAATTGTTCCTAGTCAAACTTCTTGTAATAAAGTTTGCGGTAAATCCTACTCTGTTGCTCTTCTCCATTATGCTTACCTTCACCTTCTCTCCTACCGTTGAAGTGTATCGAAACATTAGACACGCACATTATGAACCCGCCGCTGGGCTCTCAAGAAAATGCAGGGAAGGGGTGGAAGGGATCTCCTGAACCCATTCTGCGAGACGTCACCTGAATTCCCAGATACGCTGTTATCATCGGCGGCACGTAACCAGGGGTGGTTTTATTTTATCGTTGCGGGTGGTTTTTTTTCATCATCATTATGTAGAAACCAACCTGATAACACATCTGGAATTATAAGCGGTAAGGGGAGTGCATTAGTGGCAAGTCTTAACGGCCGTTAATTTTAAATGAGCATTAGAGGGGTGGCGAGAGAGGAGATGTGTTATTCCTTAAATGTTTCGTACAAGACTGCTCACCGTTGCGTGAATATATACAGTATAAAGGAAAACAAATGCAAAAGGAGGCCAAATGAGGAAGCTGCCATTTATGGGAAAGATCTGATGATGTGGCCCAGTTGAAGCATCTCGTTTTACTGTCTATCCTCAGAAATGCAGAATTCTTTCATTCTCTACGCTAAAAACAGCGCCCCAACCTTCTGGGACTGCCACTTGAGCGGTGGAGAGTTTGGAAGATACGGGCGGAATATCAGTTACAATCGCATTGTGAAATCGCATTGGAATCGCATTTGCCTAAAATTTCAATTTTATAGCGTCTACAACGTGTTCGAACGAAATGTTTGCTGCAATGTCATACGTTGGCCAAATCGAAAAACTTTCATGAGTTGGGCGATACAATTTATCCCAGTGTGGGTGATCTTGTCCATATACAGGATGTTCCAAAATAACGCGATGAAGGTTTGACGTTCTCAAAAGCGAATATATTGATCTGCTACAATAACGCCATTTTTTGCATATCTTTCTGTCAGCGTTATAATTTTTAAGTTCTATTTTGTCCTACTTACGGTTTTTCTCAAGATGTCAAAGCATAGCAATGCGATTTTGGAGCTTCATTGTCGGTAATTGTCCAGGACAAGGAAGAAGTCACACTGTCAATACTCCGCAGACCCGGAAAGTCATCGAGAAGCGAAGAGTCCAAATCCAAGGGTCTCCTGAGTAAAATCGCCCGTAATATCGGTGGTGTCAGTCTCACATCAGTGCATCGAATAGTCAGAAAGAAACACATAAAGCCCACATTCACATACATATAAAGCCCTACAAGCTACATAACGCCCAGCTCTTGATGGATAAGAATAAGCGCGAACGGCTCTATTGATGCTGACAGCTCAGGCCGCAGGTTGCGGGTGGGAACGAACAGTTTTCATGGACGAGAAGCTGTTCACCGTGGAGTCGGTTCACAACCACCAAAACGGCAGGATCTGATCTGGAGATGCTCCAGCTACCTCTCTAGATGTGTATCAACGGAGATCTTTGCGGTCGCGGCACTTTTCTAGTCCCAGGGGCACTTCAGCAATGCCCAGTGAACGTTTCAACAAGTCTCACCCCCTGCACACAGGGCGAAAAGCACGCAAGCATGGTACAAGGCCAATTTTCCGGACTTCGCGATGTCTACGGAACGACCACAGCACTCCTCGGAATCCAACGGACTACAGCACGTGGTCCAATTTGAAGGCCAGGGTCCCTGCCAAGCGCCACCACAGCCTAGAGGCCCAGAACGAATCTCTGCGTCGGGAGAGGGAACGACTGTCTCCAGATGACCTGCGGCCCATCGCCAAAAACTTCTTCAAGCGTTTCGACTTCTGTATTCGCGCCAATGGGGGCCAATTCGAATCCGGTAGAATATATGTATGTATATTTTGTTGTTATATATGTATTATTTTGTAAACTTCTCAATTGTTTCGTAATTATAATTTAAAAACCTTCGTCACGTTATTTTGGAACACAATGTATAGCGAAACGAAAGTCGAACACCAAGGGAGGCGGGCAAGGGCTAAGCCCACGTATAGGTAGGTCAGGACACTTGTCATCAATATACAGTGCCTCAAAAAAAAGAATACACTGTTTGAAAGGTGATAACTTTGCTCACAATGAAGTTGAGGGCAAATATGAAAGCTTAAAAATGGAAATTTCCTGACATATGAACGGCGTGGATTACGCCATGCACTCGTCTGAATTCTTCCATTTTACACTCGATTGATTCAGTTTTACTTAACCACTTGTTGTAATTTTTCCTTAAAGGAGCCCTGTTGATTAATTTGTGTTTTTTTAGATTTAAAATATAAAAGCACAGTACGGCTTGCGAAAATGGAGGGTATCCTAAAAAACGTAGGTTCTAAATATTTTAAATGCTCTAAAATTGTGCTAGTGAAACGTTGAGCTGTTTGAGACTCACATGGAAGCACAGGTTAGCGGAACTTCTGTGACATGCAAATGGTTAAGATCGTGACATGCACTAGTCTGAAACCTTACATTTCAAACTCAATTGAAAATGCATGGGCTGAATGCTTGCTGCAGTCTTGTTACCACTTAGCCACATTAACCTGTGCTGTGCTTCTTTTAACATTTAGAACCTGACAATCACGTGAGAGACAAATAGCATGTGACTTCATTGATTGCACAATTTGGCGTTCTCGCTATCGCTCTAATAACGCTTTCTACATATCTGACCCTATAAAACGAGTCACGCCCGGCTCTTGGCTTTTCTTCGAGGAGAAGAAGTTTATCCTGAAGTGCTACTGGAAAATCGAAAACATCGTCAGAGTGCAGGGGAGATTCAGCGACTACTTCTCCAAAACATCACTCACTCGCGTCATCCATGCACAATCAATCGAGACTGAAATGCAAGGTTTCAGGCGGGGGCATGGCGCAATCTTATTTTCCTAAGCATTCATATGAGCCCTTAACTTCTTCACTACCCTTATCGTGAGCAACGTTATCACTTACAAACAGTGTGAACATTTTTTGAGACATCCTGTATTTACTTTGATGAAATGATCTTTCCACCAAAAAACACACGAATGAATATTCGAACATTCGAGCTCGAATGCTCGAAAAAACGCGCCTTTCGAATGTATTCGAATTCGAATGCTCGAAAAAACGCGATTTTCGAATGTATTCGAATTCGAATGCTCGAAAATCGTCGCTATTCGAATACATTCGGTTATTCAAAATTTTTGGGAGAGCACAACTATACCTTGTCTCACTTGTGTGAATCGTGTCACTCCGAGCATCGTCCTCTCGATTCCACGCTGCGCGACGCCGATCGCGTGTTGATCCTGCTTTCGTATGGCCCTGAGGCGTATGTCAGTGCAGGAGGAACGGTGGAGTCGAATAGGTGGGTACGGAGTTGGACGTTCTTCATCTTCTTCATGATTTCTTCGAAGCTCTTGAAAGCTCGCAAGCCGCTTTCTCCAGCCCAGCTCTGGCGCTATGTTCGTCGCTGACCATGTTGCTTTCGCGACCCAAATACACGTAGCAGGAGCATTTGGAGAAGTTCTTTCCGGGAATGGGGCATCAGAAACTTACCTGTTGCTCATTGACACCTCTCGGAAGCCTCAGCTGCGGTCCAACGTTCCCATATATGCGATCGAAGTCCGCCAGCATCCGCTCTACCTGGCTGATGCTCGGTGTTACGAGCACGATGTCGTCAGCGAAGCGAAGGTGGTGCACTTACGGACCGTCGACATTCACTCCCTTGTCTTCCCATTCAAGTTCGCACATGACGTTTTCGAGGGTGGAACTGAACAGCTTTGTGGATATGGCATTCCCTTCTTCAGGTCGATGAACGTAAGGCAAGCGGCAGCTTGTACTCTCGCAATACTTCGACGAGCTTCATAATGATGTGTACGCGGTCGGCCGTGCTGAATCCTCTCCGAAATCCTGCTTGTTCGCGTGACTGTCCTTCGTCCAACGCTCGACGAATCCTATTCAGGATGACTCCAGTGAACAGCTTGTAGACTAGAGACAGCAGGCAGATCGGGCGATAGTTGCCAGAGAAGGCTTTATCTCTCGCCGTCGTGCGTATATACGTTCTCATTATGCATGTTATACGTTTACATACATCCATGTGGTATGGTATATACATACGCATCCTTTCACGTAAAGGATACATACATACATGTGAAATTGTCGGATCATAAGCGTACTGAGGCGTCACAAGATGGTATGTTAACTCTGAACGTTACATGGCAAGGGTCGAATGGATTATACATGCGAGGCATGAGAAGATTAGATGTTCTTTATCTGATAACAACATATACGCCATAGTGTGTCCGTGAGCGTCGGCGGAAAGCTGAGAAGGCCGTAGTGTCGGCGACCATGTCAGTCGATATGCTACCGCCACTGTGGAGAAGTGGAGGTACGAGCTAACGGCATCCTGAAGGTAGAACTAAATTCCTCGAGGGGATGGCCAATTGAGATTACGGTCATCGTAGTATGAGAACGGAGAAGGTTCCGTGGGACATCTAAATATCTCGAAGGACTTTCAGCGACCAACTGTCGTGATTTTCCCACTGGCGATCCCAGTCCCTGCGTGGGTAGCTGCCCTAATAACCCGAGCAGCTAAATCTCCATTGGCTTGCCTCCGTTGCGTGAACTGAAAAGAAAAGACTGTTTCAGCAGATGGCTTCTAATTCTACAGAATCGCTACCATAGTAGGGTCTGGGTAAGGTCTAATTTAATGGCCACATTAATACCTACCACAGCCTGATCGGTCTTGGACTTAGCGATTGGAATCCCCATTGCCCTCACCTCTATAGGAAAAGTGTTGGAACTGAAATGTGCAAAGCTCCCTAATCCTTAGCAGCCCCTGGAAAGCGATTATGACCATGCTAGCCCCTGTGACAGCTTCGTCCGAGCTTTGGTCGAGGGCCGTTTTAACTATTATATCTAGGTCGGACTTGGAAGCCTTGGGATGACGCTTGGCAGGTGGTGAAGCCTTAGTGGCCATCCTAAGCAGCGCTTTCAGAACGTGGGACGTCTGTATCGTCCGAAGGCAGAGGACCGAAGAAATGTGTGGGGGCGCTGATGTGGTATCTTAGAGATCTAACCTTGCCTAGATGGATTAGGTGAGCCACAAAACCGTTCCTCAATTTGGGAAGACCTGATATGGGAACACGAAACTTGGAAATAAAGTCCAAGAACTGGGTCTTCGCTCTCCTGTAGATCTTGAGCGTTCCTGGCGTTACAGCGAGATCGATACAAACCTCGATAATGATGGCTACTTGCTGAAGAACCACTGCTCACGCTATGTGAGCCTTGTCGACAGCTCCTGTATGGCGAAGGCCGCGGACCACAGCTGTAAATGGATTTTATATGCTTTCTGCTTTTTTTCAACTCGATTGGGAGGGCGGGTGGGGTCGCTAGACGAGAAAAAGCCGGAATGGGGCCCTCCCTCTTTCGTCAGCGCTGGCGCTTGCTGACCTCAGCGAGCGCGAGGCGCTGCCTCGTGACTCCGCAGGGGCCGGTACCGTATCGCTGGTACCGGTACCTGCATTCGGGGCCGAATGCATCGACCGCTGTCGATGAGACATGTAGAAATTCAAATCATCATGTTGGTGGTCGATCTCGACTCCTTTTCCTGAATTGCGAAACCTTCCCCCTTGATGCGAAAAGCGGAACATCGCACGAAGGAGGCGGTGGTCGATCTCGCTGTGGAACTGACCACCGTGGACTCCCAGGTCTGTCGTAGGACGGAAGGCTTCTGGAACTGTGAGTTTCCATAGATGGTGTTGGTCGACATGATAAACTCAGACAGCCTTTCGCTTTGCTCGTTCCACAATAAACCGTGGGTTCCGATATAAAGTTCTTCCGCCGACCTTAGGGGTCCGATCTCAGCACTGGAGTCGCGGACTATCACCTTGAATATGGTGTTATGGTGCGATTCTTCTTATATGTAGAAATTCTCCAGCTCCACGTAAAACGCTTCGACGTTTTCGTCATCGTAGTGGAATGTTGGAACATACGCGACGAATACAGTCAAAGCTGGCACGAGCCACGTGGCTTCAGTCGCAGGCATCCGATTCGGGTTGTCAGAGAACTCGTACGAATCGATGTTGATTCGCGTTGACGAGGACACCAACGCCGCCTATGCCCCTGCTGTCGCCTGTTCCTAGGAACAGTTCTTCTCCGGGGTCGTAGGCGAGTTGATGTCTTCTCGTCTCGGTCAGTCCGATGACGCCGCACTTGATCTTCCTGGCTTGCATCATCAGGTCCTCGACGGATGCTTCTGATGCGAGCGTGCGGGCGTTGTGAGTGCAGATCGTCATCCTGGTCCTCCTGGCACAGCCTGGTTATGCCCTGAGATTTTAGCAGCCTCTCCGTACTTGTCCTTCCCATCGCTGCAGAAATGAGGGCTCTCTCGGGGTCAGAGGAATGAAGCCCTTTAGTGCTGCTGTGGTTGACTGTAGTGCACACGGGTAGCTACTCGGGCTCTATCGTGCGGGCGAGGGATTCCACGAAGCCAGCCAGGCTCCCCGAAGGGACGAGCGAGACTTTTCAGGCCGCTTCGTTAGCTGTACTCCTCGTCTACCGAGTGCAACCTCTTGGCTGGGCCGACACAATCTGAGATACAATCCGCGCACGTGCGAACACATCCACACATACTGTGCATGAACATGCCGCTGCCACACACAAGGTACGAGTCGACCCGACACAGCAGGAGCAAGGAGTCCATCCACTGCACCCCACCTGCGCCTCTGGGCAACACACGGCCGCATTTGATTACTGATTTATTCCTTATCCACTACTCGGAGACGTGCACGTGACTTGGGAACGTCGGCACAAAATGCATTATAACAAGACAGCCCGAAGGCTCTCTATCGAGGGAGATCCTTGGAAGGATTTATTTCAAATTGAGGACAACAAATGACGGCTCATGAAGACGCTGAGTCATCGCTTCGCGTCGACTCAGATTATGTACACACCAAGGGTGCACACAAAATTCTGTGCGTTAAATTTTTTAACGAAATTTTTTAACGGACAGTTTTCGTTAAATTTCCGGTAAATCGTTAAATTTCGTTAAAAAATACAATTAGCTGCAAACCATTATTTCATGTGAAAGAATCAAACAAAACCTTATACGTTTCAACTTTAAGAGATCAGCAGCAAAAGTTCAAAGCATGGAATTTAACGCTCTAATATGAAATGAGCAATTCAGCATCAACAAATGTAGAAAAATAAACAAACCTTCGGATCAGGCAAAACCCGAAGTTCCCGCCCTTCCTAGTTCTTTGTGAAACCGTTTTGTGTGGCTGTTATACGAGAAAGAAGAACCTGAAACCTTTTTTGTTTTTGCCGGGTCCATGTAACGTCATCGTGTTGCACAGTCCCACACAACCGAAAAGCTGTGACCGTCGTCCACGTGTTAACGTTCAGGAAAAGTAGCTTTCCTAGTTTTTAATTTTTCGTAATTTTTGTTTTTAGCATTTTTCTGAAATCGTTTAAAATACGTCCAGCGGCCGAAAACATTCTCTCTGTCTCGACTTCTCCAGGTGGCGAGCGAAAGTATTCGGGGATAAGAAGTGTAAGGTGAGGATAGGCATATCTTAGAGGAGGCTAGACCAGTATCTTTGCGGATTCGTTTTGGGGGATCGGCGAAGAAATTTCTGGCTCTAAGATGCATTAAACGATAAGGATAGAAAACGGTGTTACTCAATCGTTTTTGGAATGCGCCACGCATTCTACCTATACGGGATATCGTCGAGGCGACTTGAATGCGTATTTGGCCATACAATGGCCTGTAGTGGCCAGCCGATGAAGAAGTCAGCGCTGTATCGTCCCCATACAAGTCTGGTACCAATTCTCCGACTTCGGAGGGATAGAAGGCTTGGTTGGCCTGAGCGTAAAATTCGAACCAAGAACCTGATATCGGATGCACGCGACAGCCGGCACCTCATCGGACTGAGCTACACGCGGCCCCAAATCGCATTATTTTCAAAAATTTAAAACAAACTCATGAAAACATTAAAGTATTCTTCATCATTTCAGTAGTTTTTTTCAAAAACAGGAGGATGAAATCTTCAACATTAACTAAGACTAAGGGTAAATGTGATAAACTCACTAAGAAAACGGTCCGTTAAAAATTCCGCTAAGTTTCTAAGAATTTCCGTCAAGTCGTTAAGCCAGATTTTAACGAAACATGCCGTTAATTCGTTAAATTCGTTAAACCGTTAACCGTTGAATGTGCACCTCTGGTACACACAATTCGCCGCACTTTAAAGACGCACGAAACTCAAACATCTATAACATCGATATTAGAAGCCTTCGAATAAACGATTAATTCAAATATTGGCCTCTTTCCAATATTTGAGTGAAGGAATAATTCGAATATCGGCCTATTGCGAATATTTGAATAAACAACTATTCGAATATTGGCCTCCTTCGAATAGCCGATTCGAATTTCGAATAGTAGAAATCCGAAAAGAACAAAGGTATAGTGTGGCTCAACAAAGCAGCCAGTACCCCAAGTGCGACTTATCGCAAACGTGTAAAATAGTTAAGTTCCTTTCAAAGAATACACGTTCGGTACCAGGGGTGTGTGTAATTGTGCTTTACGATTTACGACCTGTTGGGTCGTAAATCGTAAATGTTTGTAAATGTGATCTTTGGTCACCAGACACTCACATCTAGCGCGCATCAATTTGAGTATTCCTAGCCTAATTTTTGACAGTAGACATCTCTCGCAGGCGTTCAGAGTCTGCGTGTGGAATATTTCATGGCCATGCTTTCATTAGCTTTGCGGATACAAGATGAAAGATGCTGCAGAAATGTGCTCGAATAAGATGGAATTCGATTCCTCGGCTGGCCCAACGAGGGCTTCTTTCAGCCATATCTAGGTACTTTATTGCCAGATTTGCTTACAACGGAGAAAGTACTAGCATGTCTTTAAGTGATGCGAGAAAGCGCATCACGAACGCTGAAACGACATGCAAATACCACCAAGGTCAAATGTAGGAAGCTGAGATTTTCATGGTGAATCTCGAGTCGACGATCGCTATCTTGTGATGAATCCGTGGAAATGCGGAAATTCCTCAAGGAGCTGCGCAAAGCCAGTTCTGGTACGCTCCGAAATTTAGTTTCAATTGAAAGGCATTACTCCACGATTATAAAAAAAATCGCGTAAACCTTACATAGCGTCGGAGATGTGACCGTTTGAAGAAAGTTGCAAGAATTGGTATTAAATCGTTGCATAATTCATGATTCTCTGATGCGGTTCAGTGCTATGAGGCGATTTGAGGTATGAAACCCCCACTCGTTTCTTCAATCGCAAGTTGCACATCTAATTTATTTTTATTTTTCATCAAAGTCTGCGCAAAACGGTTAGGGGGGGGGTCACCTTGTATTGAGTGGTTATCGGTCTTGATAGGAACGCATAAAGGGTGCGTAAAAAGTATTGGCGCATTAAATAGCGCAGTCAATAAACAGTACGACTTGATATATTTACTTCCAGAATATAAAAATAATGCTACAAAACGATAGTATAACTCGTCATCGATATTGGCTCATTTACTGTGAACACTGGAGCGAAAACGACAGGAAACTCATCGGCGGTGCGCCGCAAGTACTTCACGTGGATTTCGTCCAGTGCCTTGTCCAGGATACTCCTCAGCGACTGGTCACTTCTTTTGGAAGTAGCGCAGAATTTATTCTCCACAATCGCCTAAAAACAGTAGTCCTGTTTTTAGGCGATTGTGGAGATCCTGTCTTGATTCATGTTCAAGTTGTGCTGGTCTAAGCAGCTATTCACACCTGTGCGCCTTTGTCTTTGCTATCATCGGAAAGAGGTTGATAATTTTGGAATTGAACGTTATCGCGCATGAACATCTCGTAAACATCATCTGTTATCACAGAGCCTTAGTTGACTTTTAGATCAATGACCTTTTTCTCACCGACTGCTTCGAGCAGCGCCTAATTCTCTTGCGAATGATTATTCATTTCTTTTGGTAACAACCAAGAAAGAAACACCGTAATAAAGACGGTGTCATGTTCCTTCAGATTTTTCGAAATTGCTTCTTGAACGCAATACGGACAACAAAAATAACACAGAACCTTGAAAACTAGGAAGAGAAAGCTGAAGCTGAAGCAAAAAGAAGATGCGTCAATACTTTTTACGCACCATGTATTGAATCCAAATTACACCAGAAATGGACTAGCTCATTGTCAGTTCACCATAGGTGCAGAACATACTAGTGCAGCCTAACGTTTTATTTGGTTGAGTCATAAAGTAAATTTGTCAAACTAAATTAAACTAAATTAATTAACTAAACAAACTAAATTTGTTTTCCAGCAAAAATAAGATTATGCCACAAAAGGGAAATGATTGATTAAACGGAGCACTTGCCGTTATTCTCCATGAGCTTCTTCCGCTTTTCATGCACAGAGTGGATTACATCTCTGTAGAGTTTGGTCGGTTTCGACCTGATCAAGTCGTGTACCACCGCCGTGACCTCGAAGGCCCCGCACACTTCTGCGGCAGCGCCGCTCGCCGCTATGGTTAAGGTTCGAGCAGGAACGTCACCGGCGGCGAGTTCTGCGTCCCTGCCCTATGGTTAAAGGCTCCCCCAGACTTCTGCGGCGAGCGGCGGGCGGCGAAATCGATGAGTCACGCCGTTCAACGGCGGCTGCCGGCCGGCCAGCGGCGACGGCGAGGTACTGTAGTCTTTCTAGTCGGGACCAACTGGTGCTTAATCCCGATCCCCGCCGCGAAAGGCCAGAGCGCAGACAGACTCTCCCGGCCGTCTCGAGTGATTCGAATCATTTTCGGCTGTGCCGCTCCAGCGGCGCCGCTGTGCTCACCGCTGGCGGGCTGCCGTATGATGAAGGATAGGGCAGCGGCAACTCGTCGTTAAGGCCCCCACAGACGCCGCGGTCCTATGCTTAACCATAGGGCAGAGACGCAGAGCTCGTCGCCGGCGGCGTCCCTGCCCTATCCTTAACCATAGCGGCGAGCGGCGTTGCCGCAGAACTCTGTGGGGGCCTTTAAACGTACTCCGAAACAAAGTACGGACGAGTTTCCGGACGAGTTCTCGGGCGCGGCCGGAGTTTCAAATCGCGTTTTTGCTTCTCTGCCGCTGTCAGAGACGCAGAGAGAGGGGTCCAAGATGGGACACTCACGGTCGTCGTAAAGCTTGCAGGTGTAAATTTAGCCACACTATTACTGATGAGAGGAACGTTAGGGCAGAGCATTCGAACGGAGAAGTCAAGCAAACGAGCTAATGCTGATTTGATGTCTCACCACTACATTTCCGGTTGATGTGTACGAAAAAGTACTTGTTTCTCGGCTTGCGACGGGAGTATGAGGTCGGTACGTTGCACCACATGGACTGACTCTCCAGTACAGTTTCGGAATGGTTCGTCGTAGTTCAGTTAGTGTCAGCAACTAATCCGGCGACCAATGCTCCAATGTTGAGCCGTGTAAAACCCTCCCTCAATACATTTTTCTGCTGCTTTGAACACTTATGTTTAGCGCAAAGAAAGCAGGAATCGAGGGTTGCGTAGCAGAGCTCCAGACACAATTCAAATAGTACGACGTAAACCATAAGGATTTCGATTACCCGACCATAACCACGTGTGAAAACGAAAAATGGCAATATGTCCCTTAGTTTTTTCGAAATGCTCAGTAACCTCTTGCCTCGCTTCTATTTTAGGCTCCATTTAAAACCGTGTTCTCATCACCGTCCGTTTTTCTTGATTGTGTCCACTTTTCATTTTCTTCATATCTTAGCAATTGCAGACCACTTTCCTCTGCTTTCCTTGGTAGACCTACCGGTAATTGGGAACGTCGAGGGAAACTGACGAGCGAATTGAAACTAAGTCGGCAGCGCTAGAAAGCTCTGAGTAATGTCCTCTACGTCACGACTGAAGCAACACAACCCCTCTCTCCACGTCTCTCTGCGTCCCTGACCGCGGCAGAGAAAGAGAGTGCGGTTTGAAATTCCCGCCGAGCCCAGAGACTCGTCCGGAAACTCGTCCGTACTTTGTTCCGGAGTACGTTTAACGACGAGTGGCAGGGGGGTCGAGCGTTCTATCCCCTCGTCCCCCTGGCCCGCCCACCCCCAACCCCCTGGGCTTGCTCGAGAGTCCAGTGGCTGCCTTACGAGATAGTGGAGACGCAGACATTTGCCACGCCTCTGTTTAAAGGGCGGGGGGTAGAACGCCACTCCGCCGAGTGGCAGCGGCAACGCCGCAGAAGTCTGGGGTGCCTTTAAGGATAGGGCCGCGCCGTTGCCGCAGAAGTGTGTGGAGACCTTTAGGCAAGCGCCTACCATGAAGGAAGGAACCCATCGACCCAAGTAGATAGTCAGACGGCGCAATGTCCGGGGTGTATGGTGGTTGCTTGATTGTGATCCAGTCCAATTCCTAGATTTTTACTGAAGCACCGTAAGCGGTGGAAGAAACATTGGCTTTTATCGACCTCTTTCTCCACTATTTTTTGCTGGATCTAATCGGGTTCCTGGCAAAAGCGAGCGTCGATGATGTATTGACTACGTGGAGCAGATCCTAGTGCATTGGACAACTACACTTCCACCAAACGCACAGCAGGCCATTCTTTCGGTGGAGCTCCAGTTTTGGCGTCAGAACCCCCGGCTCGTTGTGTTCCAGCTATTGCTGTCCGGCTTCACAGTTCCAGTGAAGCATCCGCTCTTCATCGCTGGTAGAGATTTGATCCAGCCCCCTCGCTTGAACCGGTTCAGGAGCTCTTCGCAGTCGGAAGCACGGCGATTTACTTTGGTTTGACGGGGGGCAATCACTTAGGCGATTTTGACGACTTTCCAAGTCTTCAGCAGCCAACGAGCGATGGTTCTCGCGGAGGTGTGGAGGTCAGCTGTCAGTTTTAGTGTGGCTTGGGAAGAATTCGACTTGATGGGTTTACGCGGCCCCCTTTGTTTACAGCAGTTGGGAGTGGTTTACTTCGTTGTCCCTCTGGCCGGAAAGGAGCTTTTGATACCATCTCCAATAATTTATCCGGTTAGAAGTGAACTTGCCAGTGATTTTCTGAATCTGACTGAACCTCGTCGCTAGGTTGCTGCCGAGCTTGAGCTAATTGAAAACGAAATCACACATTTTTTCACTTTGAGTGTTCATCGTTCTAGTGAACAAAACTGTTCAACAACGCAAGGAAAATTAACGAGACATAACTGAAAATGATCGCTAGGAAACAAGCTTTCAAACAAAATTTAATACTTCTGAGAGTTCATATTAAGCTCCAGAAAAAAAACAGAAATGTTGCAAAATTTATGACTCAACCTAATAGTTTCGTACACACAAAACGTTGTGTAGGGCTGTCCTACATAGTGATCCCCCCCCCCCCGAGCCGCTTCGTCTTGTAGGCAATCATCAGAAGAGTTTCGCCTTTCTGCCTTTTAAAGTGAGCTATAAGGCAGTGCAACATTTTCGGGATACTCTGTATTTCTAGATCAATATAGGTTGTAGTACATCTTTTACAGTGGCTGCACCTCTAGTGCCAAAACTTGCCGAGAACATTGAAAATTGCCAACTCTTCATTTTCTTCCTGCGCCTCCCTTTAATTTTGGTTCAACGTGGCTAATTGTCCAAATATCGGCTGATTTTACGCCTTTTGCAGCACTTGCCCTTCAATTTCTAAGGAAATTAGCATTGAGCTCACAACGAGGGCTCACAACAATCGCTTAATTTAGCGGTGAGAAAATGTCGAAAATAGAGGATAGTCGAATCTCAGGACAAAAATGTGAAACTATATGCCATAGAACCTTTTTGAGATTAGCTAAATATTTTATGTGGTCGCTTGTGATTCTTTTTATTGACAAGGCTAAGCAATAAGTAAGCACTTTCTTCACTGGTGATCAATTTATATAACGAAAAAGGACGAAGGTGTTTGTTTGGTACGAAGCACGAAAGCAACTTCTCCTGCAGACATGGTGACGCAGTGCACGGGCCGTTTTCTCTGAGGCCAACTTTGAACCTCCAGCCTAGTTACGGTGTACCGTTCACGGTTTACGGTTTACGATTCACGGCAGTTTTGTCGGATTTACAAAATTTCGTATTTCGTTTACGCGCATCCATGTTCGGTGCTCTGTATGATCGCTGTCGAAAATCATGAAAAAGAAAAGAAGGCGAACCAAACGAGCACATAGAGACGTGCCAGGATGTGCGAGCTTTGCGTTTCCGTCTTTCGAATTTCGGTTTCCGGCCATTTTACGCTCTTCTGTTCCGTTCCGCGTTCCGCCTGTTTCGGACCGTAAGGCGGAAACGGAAACGGACACTGTTCAACACTATTGAACAGTGTCCATTTCCGTTTCCGTTTTTCCGTTGTTGTTTTTTTTTCAATACTTTCCTATTGAACACAATCAGCTCGTCAATCAACAGTTTCCCTTCACATTATTGCGAAGAAATACTGTTTGACAGCTCTAGTATTAATATACATGACATTGATTAGATTACCAAAAACCACTTAAAATGGCAACGACGGAAGGCAAGCGGCAAGCTTGTGCTAGCAAAGGGTATGAGTGCATTGTGTGCTAGGAAAATGCACTCAACATTTGAATGATCATGAAATCCTTGTTTCACTAGTCACTAATAGCTACAGAAGCTTTGTAAGATGTCTACCTTTAGGTGTTATTTTGACCAAAAAGGGTTTCTTACGTTGGACTCTTACTCAAATCTTTTACTTCGAGAGCCATCTAGGAACTGTCCAGCTAGGTCACTTTCATAACAGAGCTAGGCTTGTACAGACTGAATATTCTTGTGGAGGTGTAGACCGACCATGACTAATCAGTCATCCAATTGTCATCTTAGATCCTAGAATAAAGTATGAGTACTAGTTTTAGCGATTGTAATGTAACTGCTAATGTTGAGTATGCAAATACATATTTGTGCAGTCACCAGGTCGTCCGTGATGTCACGGGTTTGTGAAAATGTTCAAGCCGAGGGATCTGAATCCCTTCCCTGATCGGAAAGTTATCTAAGCGGCTGCTCCAGTTTTAGCATTTAGCCGAGTTAGTTTTTCAAAAACATGGCTTTGCAAGTGCTCTCAAGTGGTTATGTCTACTCTTCAAAAAATTGCCATAAAAAATAAAAAAGTCATCGAGAACCCTGTAGTCGGGACTAGATATGAAAACAATGGAGAGACTGCATGCTGAAATAGTGAGAAATTGTGAGATGAGACCCCGAATTTGTTTTCGTTTATCGCTCTGGCCATAGCTAAAAGGATATCAGAACAATACTATAAATTCATGCTTCGATATATTATATTGTGAAGAGGACCTGAATCAATCCATTCCATTCCGTCTTCCGCCTTCCGCTTTTTCCAACAACAAAAACATTCCGCGATGCTAACGTTCACTTTTGAAGAAAAAGGGACAATCGGAATAATGCAAACTTTACCCTTAGTCGGACTCTCTTTTAACTTTCGGGGCAACGCTAGGGTTGGATCCTCATTCTTCCCTACAGCTGATGGTGTAAGAAGGCTATCGAGTAGAACTTACGGAATGTCAGCAGAGCAAAAGTCTGAAAACGCCTTCTAGGCAGCTGATTTTTTAGGTATCCATTTCTTTGAGCTGGTCGTCCACTCCATAGCTAGTAGTCTCTCACGTAGCAACTGGCTTCCAAATCCTACACTTTTGCCATTAACAAGGGCATTAGAACTTGGCAGTATACTGCTATGTCGTCATAAGAAGATCAAAGAAATTAGAATAATGCGCGAAGTTAGGCTCGGTCATATTTTGGACGGACTGCATCTATCATCTATTTGTAGTACTGTAATAATGGAGCGCACTGCTTCTTGGCAGGTTTTGTTGGTGAAAAAATCGAGGAACTGAGTAATGACGTCGATATGTCCGCAGCCCATCTGCCTTTGTTCGAGAGGAAACGATTCGCTGTATATTTACTGGACGAGATGATCAGGAAACAAGTGCGAAGAGTGCGAAGAATTAGCAGTTTATATACCACTATAGCCAGATCACAAATTAGGAATCACTAATATCATTGCATAAGCACTTCATTCTGTACATTACAGAAACCATACCTTAGTTTTTACAGCCAATTCAGAAGGCTAGATGGTTTTTTTCAAACTTAATTAGCCAGCCTGTTAATTAGTTCCAAATGCTGATTCAGCTCGTTAGCTCGTTTAATAAACGTGCGTTAGCTATTTACCTAATTAGCTAGTTTGCTTACTTTATCGTTTTCGAAAGCTTGGACTTTTGTCGATAGGGGCACTTAAAGGTTTGCATCGAATTGTAATTACCTCTGTGTTGTATCCTAATGAATTATCAAATCAAGATTCAGTTCCTTCTCTTCCTCATTAACTTCTGGGGTGTGTTCATGCTACCTCCGCTAGGAGCACAACTGCTTTATCGAGTTTGAAGACTCTGCCTTCTCAATATACTAATAGCTATTACCACGTAGTGTGCACTTCAATTACACACTTGCTCGCGAAGCTGCCACTGAATTGTTGCACTTGATCCCGCCTACTTCGGTCAGCCGATGAGGGCAAATGAGTTCGACAAGCGCAATTAAGCAGTTTCTTCCCATAATTTCTAGGCCGCATGCAATTAACTGGTTATGAGAACAATTACAGGCCTTGTGCGACTTCAACGGTAATGCCGAGCGGGGGTCGAGCGTTCCTCCCCCCTCGGCGCCCTGGCCTTCCTAGCTCAGTGGATTTTATTCATTCATACAGAGCATTTCCCAGATTGTTTGGAGGCCTACCTCAAGCGGTACATATCTGAAGAATGTCACACCACCTCTTTTGAAAAAACGCTTGCGCAGCAGAAGGTGGCTGTTTGATTGCTTATGCAAACGTTGTTTTGCCGAGGAGTTGGTCTGTAGTTAATTTATTTTTATCTCCTGGGACCAATTCATCGTTCACCAGGCTTACCAACAAGCGACATGGTGGAACACTGCACCATATAAGCTTTGTTTATAAGCCTCGCTATCAGGGATTTCGACATTCGGGTTCAACGAGCCGAACGGTCTCCGCCCAACCACGCCCCTTCAACAGAATAGCAACTGCAGTTGCAAACAGAAACTGCGGTTGCTATTCTGCTGCAATTGCAACAGTGTGTTGCTATCCTGTTGGAGGCTCGCGACACACTGTTGCTATTCGGGCGCAGTGACTAGCGTGCTCCAATCGTACACGCTCGCGCCGCAAGGAAGAAGTTAGAGCTAGAGTTAGGAATGTTGCAATGGAAAGTGTAACCATAGCGTTATCACTCAAGAACTCCTTACAGGTTCTGCGAGCAGATGGCTTGGTGTCCAGATCTCGAAGTCTTGATCCACAATTGATGGTGATAACAAAGAGCCAAGCTATGCTGTCGTATTAGTAAGTTTGCCTTCATATTGTTTCATCCACTTGCTCATCAGGCCTGCGTTGTGTTGTCGATTGAGTTGTCGAGATGTCCAGAGGTGATCCACTTCATCGGCGCTTTATGGGTGCAGCAGTGGATAATTATTTGTTGGTGCTTTCTGCTCTGCCTATGATGTTCGTAATGCCTCAGATGGTGTTTTTTTGTAAACTTAGCCGAGTTGGTGGTCCAGAAAATTCAAACTGTAGCCGGATTCATCAACGCGCATGCCCATGTGTATGCTGGGTATAGGGGGTAGGCATACCCACTATATGGACATAACCACGATTCATGAAATAGGTTACCCACCACATCGTGGGTATATCAGTGGGTTAAGAAAACCCACCGATCCTCGTGGGTCATCCGCATACCCGCCAGCCATTCGCGCCCCAATGACAAAGATCGCTCTACTGAAATCAGCTGTGCTCATGAGGTTTCGACAGTTTTTTATTGTTTTTATACGGTTTTTCGCCTTCTTCATCTCAGAGGAGTACGTTTTTGTGGTCATTGTTGCACGCTGTGCTCATATCATCGGAGAGGCTAACACAGTCGTGCCTTATAAGGTGAGTTCGCTAAAATGCTTTTTTGCATGAGCCTCATTAGACAAATACCGCGTTATGGGAGTGCTTCTTTTAGCTGGAATGGTCAATGGATTGTTCAGCGACTTTCATTCTCAACAGTCTAAGGTTAGTCTTCCTCTCCTCTTCTAAGCGTGTCGATCACCCGATTGTTTTAATAATTTCTCCGTTATTAGACTCATGAAGCTTTTGGGGGATGTTGTTCCCCTCATTTTTCCCTCAACCTAAGCCATGGCGGCCTCTGGCTTAGGTTGAGAGAAAAACGAGAGAAATTTTAATTTCATCCTTTAATTCAGACATGGGATCAGTTCAGTGTACTTAGTCTATTGCGGCGTTTTTCATGACAGACAATAACATAGAAAAAAATAATGGAACGAACCAACAAAATGTTACTGAACAAGGTATGTCTGGGTGTTTTGAAATGCAGTAAATCGCAGCCCCTCCATGTTTTAGGCAGCATCAGCGGGAACGGGTCCTTGTCTTCCACCGGCCAGTGTTGTACAAGCTGCTGAGGTAGGCATGTAGACGAGGACGGCTTACTGCCGATGCCACGTGCGGATTCGCATATTCAGAATGGATTTTCAGTCAGTCGGAGGCTTACGGATGAAAGTCAACCTACACCGGAGCTCAAGAGGCAAATGGTTGAGCAGTTCTTCAAAGACAGCCGGATGCTACCAGCGTGGTCAGAAAAAAAGACTCATAGAATACGATAGGAACTAAGAGGTCAGTTTTTCGAACGCTCCCTGCTTTGCACTGTTGTAATGCTCCATGCAATTCTAGTTCTTTAGAAAATATAACAAACAATAGAACTATAGTTCTACTTGAAATGTGGGATACTAGGGCAGGAGTGCGCCTAGGCTTACCTTTGCGCACTGCGCTCCACACAAGAAATTCAGGCGCAAATCGGGTCGGGGGGGGGGGGGTCAACATGGCCTGCCGCGGCGTGTAGCTACATACAGCGAATGTAAATGCAGTCTTATCTCCTTGTTTCGATTACATATCCGTGTTTTATATGCTTCTGAATTGGGAAAATGAGGAAACTCCAGGATGTAGGCAATTTTAACACGGGCGCGTCACTCGAGCCACACCGTGGAGTCCCTTCCCCTGCCCAAATCCATGCTCTCCTCCGCTGACGCTGACGCGGAGGAGAGCACAGAACAGAGTTATGGTCATTGTTTGTGCCTATTCTTTACTATCAGTATGTTTTGTCGCTTTGTTTTTCTGTTGGTGACACTTTTTAGGAGTGACCCCCCGACCCGATTTGCGCCAACGCGATTTCTTCCGTGAATTGCATAAAGCGAAAAATGCTTTTTTCTCTAAGCGATTCAGTAGTTACTGAGAAGTATCACGTAACCTATCGACATATCGTCTATTCTTTTGTTGAACTAATTTGTAATTAATTGCTGAAGGTTCTGTTAAACGCTAACGAACAATAGTGGTAAGAAATTTATACATCGTTGCTATCTGGGATTTGGAGGAAAAACGTCAGAAAAACCGCTTTGTTTGCGCTCCGAGTTTCTAATAGAATTTAACTGGGGTTGACGATGAAACTATTACGTTGGGCAAGACAACAGTGGGGATGGCGGACGGTTGACTAAGCTCATGCTGAGGAGAGCACAGAAGTACTGTGAGTGTTCCACGACCATGGGCAATCTCTGAGCGAGCGCCAGCCGGCTCGAGGTCGTATTCAAGTTGCACAAATACAGACTTCACTTTACAAAGCAGCAACAGAATTGCCGTATTAGGACCTTCAATATTAAGTGTTGTCGTAAATCAGAGTGTGTCTGGGTTGTTCACATCGTCCTATGCCTGGCTGTTTCCATTCAACTCAGCGCTCTGATACCTTTTGTAATTCATACGCGAGATTCTGCTGCCTGCTTATGCTGACGGATGCGCTATCAAGCTCTTGTGAAGCGACTATTGCACGCATTTCAGGGTTTCCCGGCCATCGTAGGATACAGAGGTCAGCCGAAAGCATGGAACGGATCGAAGTGGGCATGCACGTCGACATCCAGAGGTGCGTTTAATTGTGCCGAATACCCGCGTTTCGCTTCCATTAGTTCGCTCGTTATTTGGGATAGCCTACCATGAAAAGAGGATTCTTATCTACGCGTTAGTTTAGGCGAACACTTCCGCAGTGATAGAATACCTGCAACCTATCATAGAGCACAGAATTTAGCACTGTCACTTATCACAGAATACAAAATTTCGTTATCTTCAAACGGCAGGAAGTAGGCTTAGGCAGCAGAAGTTATCATTACGGTTCAGTTACTTATGGCGTAGCACGCTCAATATCCCATGTAGAATTTGCTGCAACTACAGCCGTGCTGGCATGTTCAGCAGCAGGTCTTCTTCCGCACATCCCCCTCCCCTTTCAATAGGGTCTTTCTTTGGTTCATGCCTAGACCATCGGGACTTCCATTCATTCGTGGTCAGGGGTGCACTGTTGTGATGATCCCTTTCTCGCTCCGTTTTCCTACTACAGCTTCAAATTCGAACAGAATCAGTGAACTGGGGTGGACCAGGCCGAAGAAAGCACAACACGCTGTCGTACCTTGAGCTGTACATTGATGAGATCCGCGACTCGAGGGATCACCCACCATTCTAACCTACGTAGACCCGCTGGTCTATTCGTTGTATCGCTTTGGCTCAGTTTCTGATATATAAAGACCCGCTATAAATTCTCTTAGTACCCTCTTCTACGCACATAGGGACTTCTTAGCCACTCTTCTTATCTTTCAATCATATTTTTAGGTCTGACGGACGCGTGCATGGAGCTGTAGTGTCTCAACTAAAACTGAGCGGAAAGCGATGCTCGTGGAATGGTTCGAGAAGGTACGTTTGAGACATTGTTTTCGCCTATCATTACTATGGTTTTGCTAATATCAGTGTGTTCCATCTACTGCCAGCACTTGAGCATTGCCTCTGTTGTCACTATTCTATTAGTATAGTGACAACAGAAGCAATCTTTAGCATCAAGCGCATTTAGACAAAAACTATAGCCAGCTTAAACTCCACTTAATTCATGGATGCAGGGTGGTTTTCGGAACCTGTAGTGGTTTCTATGGCATGAGGAACAGGGTTTTCACTGGTTGCTTGCACAACATGTCCTTGGGGATTAATGGGCGCAAGTGAGTGTGGCAGCAGTTGACTAGGTATCACACTCTCAGGCGGTTGCATAGCGCTAGATACTGCCATTGCTCCTTTCACTTCTTCTTTGGACTTCTCTGAAGAAGGATAGGAAAACTTCTAATATAAGAGTACTCTCTTATTACCTCGAACTGAAGTTGGACCTGGTACATTTGAATCCATGACTGAGTGTTCCCATTGCTTCTGTCCCTATACTATTGCGATTGCTAGCAATGAACTCCACAGCTAACAAATAATGGCGAAGAATTTGCCTTCATTTGTTTCTGGTTTCACTGTTTGCACATGTATATAATTTTTTAGGGCGAAACAAAAGACAAGGAAATCGACCTCACCTCCTTGGGAATAGTGACAGTATTCTAGGTGTAAACAGAATATTGAGTTTCTGAAACAACCAGTAATATGGTCTAAGGGCCGGAGAGTTCTCATACTGGCTGGGGCATTGCTCGTATGGCTATAACAAATGCAACCACAAAAAACAAGTTCGACTAGCTTATCTGTTTGCTACAAGTGCTCCGACACGCCTAAAGGCGTGTCTCGCACTTGCGCGCTTCGCGCGACATTGCAGCATCATTGACCTATGGAAAGTAGTTTTTGTAAAACTTAAAATTCGCTAACATCTAGGACCTGCTGCGTGCTTTATCGGCATCAAGCCGTTCGCCATTTCGGTACCTTCATCATAGACGTTCTCTCCGGACCGTCCATTGGTTTGCTCTGCGCAGTACTTCTGTCCCTCAGGTTGCTCTTCCGCAACCGTTCTCATGCTCAACATCTAGCGTTTCCGGGTATCGTTGACATCTATTCCGAATCCAGGCTCCCCCTCACTCGTTTCTTTTTACTGGATCTAATTGCTGATCCGCCTTTACTGGTCTTCCCTTCCCTCTTTAGTTCCCCCGCCCTCCTGGTCCCAACTCCTGGCCCACTTTTTTGTTTCCACTTTTAACCCCTACTGGTCTCTTCTTGCTGATTTTCCCGTCCTGGCCCCTGCTCCAGGTTGTTCCTTTTCTTCCTGCTCGCTCTCCTGGTAAACCCTAAAGGCTCCCTTACTGCCCTTCTCCACCACATCCTTAGTGGGCCTCCCATGCTAACGGCAGACGTCGGTGACACATATTCAGAATCAGTACGCATGTTGCGCGACGTAGAGGGCCCATGTTCTGGATCCGAAATCTCAGAAGACCCGCCTTCCGAATTAAGAAGCTCAGAAGCGCGCGCAGTCGCCGCTATGTCGAGCCTGATGGCTATGCATATGGCAGATTCCTTGTTCCCCGTATGAATTCCCTTACGGCTCCCTTCTTTTTGGTTCCTAGTCCTGGTCCCGACTCCAGGTCCCTTCTTCCAGGCATAGAACCCCTCCACCTCGGAATCCTCCTAACTACTCTCCCCAATTAAGTGGCTCTCCCACGCTCACACACGACGACGGCGAGCGAACGCCCATTGCGTGTCACTGATGTCACATCTTCTAAATCCGTACTCTCTTACTGGTAATGGATCCTTACTAACCCTCTTAACTGCTCCCTTCTTCCCTGATTGTTAACTCCCTACTGGTCCCTCCTTAATGCCTAAACCCTTCTTGATGTCACCTCCTGGCCTGCCTCATTGATCCCCCTGTCGCCCCCCCCCCCTATCCCGATGCTTCCTCCAAGTCGCTACCTCCTGGTCGCTGTCAGTTCTCCACCCTCGAAGTCTCCCTTATACTCTTACCCCTTTAGTGGTCTTCTTATGCTAATGGCACGAAGTCGGCAGCACGGCTTCTGAATCTGGACGCTCAGGAACGCGCGTAAGTGCTGTTGTGTCAAGCAGTAAAAGGATGCGCTTCCCATGCTGCAACAATTTCCACGTTCAATGGGAAATTTTTACCGCGCTGTGGATGATACAGCGTATCTCAATTACGATTAGATTAAGATCATTCGACCGCTCTCGCTGTGGATGATGCGGCCTACCTCACTTAGGTTAGATCATTCGACCGCTCTCGCTGTGGGTGATGAGGCGTACCTCACTTAGGTTAGATCATTCGACCGCTCTCGCTTTGGGTGATGCGGCGTACCTCACTTAGGTTAGATCATTCGACCGCTCTCGCTGTGGGTGATGCGGCGTATCTCACTTAGATTAGATCACTCGACGGACAAACTCTTTTATATATAGGTGGTGATAGTATACGCATCATTAGCATCCTAAATTGATAGCTGTTTAAAATTGATACCCGTGAAATGATACTGAAGTTTTCGCTTTTATCCTTCATTAGGGTGTTACAGGTCTCAACCAGTTGATAAGTTTCCACCGCCACCCCTCGGACTGCTCCTCCTGGACATTCCCGTTGCTGAACGCCACGCTCTGAGGGAGGTGTACAAGCCTATTCAAGCGGCAGGGATCCTGGGTGCCACACTTACTGATATATTGGTAAGCTCAGAGTTTGAAACTTCATTGTACCATGAACGAGGCATTTTCTCCTCATCTGTCGTCTGCCTAAAATCTGCAACAAGTGTCGAGACTGACGGTGGCGACTCCACTCAACATGCCTATTGATGTAGATTAGACGTAGACGCACAGTGAGGTGATGTGGGTTGATGTGTCCTAGGGTAGGATATGTTTACCAGTAGTTGACGATAAATAGCACGCAGTGTATCGTCCTCGTTTTTAGGAAAGTACCGTTATGCAACGCCAGGAACTTAGAAATGTTCTGAAAGGTCTTGCAGACGCATGTCAGGTGAGCGCGATCTATTTAAAGTAAATTGTTTGCTGACAAATACAACAGAGTGAGTAGAAGACAAATGTTTTGAGAGTAGGACGTGGATGGACACGCTGAGGTGTCCGACCATGTCGTGCACTTAAAACACCCATTTGACTTCTCCATTTCCTAACACGTGTAATACTAAAATGAAATCGGAGCGCAGTGTTTTCACCAGTTTGATGTCGATGTTCAGATCATGGCAGTTGGTGTGGACATACAGCGATGGGTAGTCGCGGAATTTGCTTCCGCATGGTGTGGTCTTTGGACCATGCCTACAGATAGGTTTTAAGCGCTCGAAAATGTTTTTGATGTTTAGGACCCTATTCCTGCGCATGGGTCACGTCGTAGTGAGTTTGGCATAAGAGCAGTATTTTATTTGTTTAACCCCTCCCCTCCCTTTTCTCTAAAACAAGTTCAAAAAACCAAACCATCTTTTGCTACAAGAGAATAAAAGATCTCGTGCTCATTGCTAACTCTCCATAAAGTGGTCCATTGTATGGTCGTTTGGAAACTTTTAGCTGTGCAACTTCGTAGCTTTCTGTGAAAGGAAATGGCCGAATATCTCACTGCATTCACGAGAGTGCTTGAAGTCCGACTATGCGTTCGTGTTGTAAGAGCACAGTTATTTGGGCGAGCCGCTGATGCTAGCCAAAGATTTGCGCGTGAACTTGTACGGATTCGGCAACGTTGTGGATGTGGGCGTTCGTTCAAACAGCGCTAATGTGTGTTATCGGAGCATCCTACCCTTTTAAGATCGGGGGGGGGGGGGGGATTGAGTCTCACATATGCTAAAGTTTGGATCGCATCCGAACAGCTCGAAACATTGAGTGCTCCTCGTTCATTTGACTTCAGCTTTTTACGTCCCACAACGTGTTAAGGGCCGCATGGACTAACAAGAAGTGACTTATCATGATGGAAAACAGCGGCGCAGGAGAACATGGAACGCATAGACGACAAGAACCGCAGCAGCCGGACTACCGTCAGGTCACGGATTCGTTCTTCCATTTGCAATATGCCATATTCCTGTGCTCTTGTTTTCTTATTGTTCCCGTTTTGTACACAAGGGTGGGGTATGCGCTCCATTTATTCAATTAGTGGCGTATCATTTTTGTAGCGACATTTTTCGGGAACTTTTGATGCTAAATTCGACAATTTCGTCAGATAAAATATCAGTGCGGTTACATGAGTAAGATGTTGATGTTTACATGAGTAAAAATGAGTGAAAAGTTGAAAGTGAGTAAAAAAATGAGTAAAACTTAAATTTCTGAAATGGAGCAGCCATCCACACCTAACATTCTTACTTCTTCTTTGTTGCAGTTTTTGTTGCAGTTTTTTAATCATCTCCATCGTGTTATGTTTTATTACGATACTTCTTCTTTGTTTTGCATTTATTATCAACTTCGTCTTGTTGTATTACCAGCGTCCGTCGCCGGCTTCGCCGGCGCCGTACGCTGGACGTACGGGCCACGCCAGGCTTGCCGGCTTCGCCGGTTTCAGATATGGCGGGCCACGCTGGGAACGTAGCCCAAACATAGCTGGGGATGCTTCCTCAGCCAGCGTCCGTCGCCGGCTTCGCCGGCGCCATATGCTGGACGTGCGGGCCACGCCAGGCTTGCCGGCTTCGGATATGGCGGGCCACGCTGGGAACGTAGCCCAAACACAGCTGGGGATGCTTTCTCAGCCAGCGTCCGTCGCCGGCTTCGACGTGCGGGCCACGCCAGGCTTGCCGGCTTCGCCGGCAACCAACGCTGAGTAAGGAAGCATCCCTAGCGTCGAAGTCGAACACGTTGAAGTGAACGCCTACTACAGATCGATTGATGCCTTGCTGAATATCAGTCACATCCCAGTACAGCGCTCTGGAAAATGTCCGCAGCGCTCCAGCTTCGTCTAAGGTGGTGTTCACAACCTATTACAGCTCGTCAAGCCTAATCGAATTTTTGGCAAAATTTCTGTGCAGTCGTCATGCTCTAAGCCACGAGGTGTGATGAATTTCGGAAATGGTGACTTAAGACAAAAACTATCCTCCTCTGCATACAGTGGTGTGGAAACTGGTCAAAGCACTGCCAAAAATGGAGGACCAAGAGCAAGGCTTGGTTAAAACCGTAGTCGAACCGAGCGTACGTTCGACGAACTTTCTTCGCTGACCTCTCCTGGTCCACCCCTTAAAATTGGAGGACCTAGGCAGGTAGAAATCATTACTATAGCTTAATAATCCAGCGCGCGAAGTATGTATGCTCTTGAAATGCTCAAAGTGAACAATTTCCAAATCAAAAGAAGCGTCTTCCAGACCATGACGTTGACCAATCAATAGTATCGGTTGATATTGACTGCTTGATGGAAACTTCGTCATGGTGGCTGATTTCCTGGTCGACCTTCCGTCGGCCATCATGATCACGGAGCACCCACCTAGATGGATCAAGTCTGGAGAGAACCGACAACGCCGCTCAAGAATGGATAATATCGATCGATATTGATTTTCTGAGCGACTAATAGGACCGACTCCCCGATCGAAACACCATCGGCCATCATAATATGCTGTTGCTAGTGTTAGGGAGTCTTCTGCATCCCGACGCACCTAGATGACAGTTGCGGCAAGTCTTCTGAATCTCTGCACCCGTTGAGCGATCTCTGCGGCACATGCTCTCACGCACAAAAGTCATAAAAGTCAATAATTCTGTAGTTTTATAAAAACTTCTATCAAAACTCACAAAAGCGAACAAAAAGGATTATCCGTAAGGTGTAGAAACTGCAGTAAAGATCAAATGCGAAAATGAAAGGGAAATGAAGTGTAAAGGTGAATAAACCCGTACGTTACGTCAACATACACGCAACAGATACGTCTTTCGAAACCTCATGGATTGTTCTTTGATTTCCATCTCTCTGGTAGTTGGTCGATAACACCCTAGATGTGATCAACATGCCGCGTCTACAGTTTATGTGTCGTCGGCAGTAAACAAAAGCTGGTGCGGCGGGCTTCGGACAGCGCGGCAGGCCTCTTACAGCGCGGTGGGCTTCAGAATGATAGTAATGATAATGATAATGATGATAATGATGACTCCGCAAACACAGTTGATGCTACGAGCCGATCAACATCTCCCGTCAACACCTTATGTTTCGTCAGCAGGGCAGACCCGCTGTCGCCGCGGACAGCGCGGCGAAGCTTCAGACATGACTCATGCCTCTCCCGATTATATTAGTAAAAATTATGAACTTGTATCCCTAGTAGTTTTGTTGTTGTCTCAGTGATTTTTCTATATCCTTATTGTTCCGTTTTTACGTTACTCTATTCTCACTTACTCTATGTGTGCTTACTCGATTCTCACTTATCATCTTTTACACATTATTCTCTAATCTCCCTATTCTCACGTATTCCTTGTGTATAGAGGAGGTTTCTCATTTATACTTTATGCTTTATTCTCACTTTATGAATGTGTTTGATCGCTACTTGTGGAGCATTCTCGGATATCACTTATGCTATACCACTGTTACTGTCAGTTTACTTGCACCAATTTATAAATAAATTGTTATATTATAAATTTTGTAATTAGAGTATTTGCTATATATATATATATATATATATATATATATATCGTATCGTGGTGGCGATGTCCGTTCCTCCACGTGGTGCCACTGGAAACTACTCGCTCTGCGAGTTAAGCCGAACACGGACACTCGATTGCAGGCGACAGGCCCTTGTGACAGGCCGGCCTACGAAGACCCATGTCACATCACATGGTGTATGACAGCTCAAGTGTTTCGAGATAGTGCTACGGCGTCCGCGGGAGCCGACGCGCACTCGCAGAGCCCGGCGAGTGTGAGAAGTATGCGAGGGTCCCTGATGCGAGGACGGCATCGGGGGGCAACTGAGCTAGTCCGAAAGTCCCGTAACGTAAGCAGGACCCGCGTGGCTACGCTGAATGTGGGTACGTTGACGGGCCGCTCGTGCGAGTTGGTTGAAGCACTGGAGCGTAGAAGAGTTGATTTCTGTGCGGTGCAGGAGACGAGGTGGTCCTGCCGCAAGTCAAGGGATATAGGACGTGGCTTTAAGGCCGTTCTATGTGGAGGCCCCAGGACCACCAGTGGTGTCGGAATAATCGTCTCCGAACGATTTCGTGACTCGATTGTAAGTGTCGAGCGCTTCAACCATCGGTCGATGAAGCCTCACCTCATCTCATATTATAGTGGGAGCTCCAAGTCTCAGATATACTTTGTCCTTGTGAAGGATCGCGACCGGAGCATTGTCACAGACGCGAAGATCGTGCCGTATGAGACGGTCCCCCACACCATCGACAGCTGATATGCACCGTAAAGATCGCCCCTCCGAGGCTGGAGCAGATCGAGCGATGCGGTGCTGCAAGAATCAAGTGGTGGCGAATGAAAGAGAAGGAAGCAGCTGTGATTTCCCGCGTACGGTTGCCGACAGTCACGATTCTCGACGAAACTTGGAAGAGAGGAACCGACGCGATACGTCAAACTGCAAGGTTGGAACTCGGCACCACGAAGCCTGGACGACGCAAGGTCGACAAGCAGACATGGCTGTGGACAGACGATGTGAAAGCGAAGGTTCGAGAGAAGAAGTCGCTCTATCACGTGTTTCTCGGCGAAAAGACAGCCGATAACTGGCAGAAGTACCAAGAAGCGAAGAAAGCTGCAAAGAAGGCCGTGGTTGTTGCGAAAGCCACTCATTATGGAGATGTCAACGAGAAGCTCGAGTCTCGTGATGGTGAGCGGTATCTGTACCGACTTGCAAAGAATCGCCATCGCCAGACCGAGGACATCGAGAAGTTCTTCGGCATCAATGATGAGAACGGCCATCTTCTTACGGACCGCAAGAAGGCATTGAAGCGATGGCGCGATTACTTTGAGGAAATCTCTACGGTAGAATTTCCTCATCCAGCCATCCCTTCAACGGCTCCAACCCACGGCCCCGTTCAGAAGATCACCGTGGAGGAGACTGAAGCGGCTTTGAAGAAGATGAGGCCAGGCAAAGCGACTGGGCCCGATGACGTGGCAGCTGATTTGTGGAAGTCCAAGTACTGGTACCCTGCTGAGTGGTTGGCGAAGTTCTTTAATCAGGTTGTGGCGGAGAAGAAAGTGTCTGAGTTTTGGCGCCAAAGTACGACGATTCCGATTTGGAAGAAGAAGGGCAGTCCTGCAGACTGCTCCAATTACCGTCCGATTCGCTTGCTTTCGCACAGCATGAAGATCTTTGAGCGAATTATCGACGGACGAATTCGTGACATCGTCCAGCTGTCCAGCAATCAGTGCGGCTTCGTGGCTGGCTGTGGCACCATTGATGCCATTCACGCCGCCCGCCTCCTGATAGAGAAGCATCGCGAGAAACAGAAGTCGGTGCATATCGCCTTCCTCGACTTAGAGAAGGCCTTTGACCGCGTACCGCGTGAAGTGATATGGTACGCCTTGCGACATCATGGAGTTCCCGAAGAGCTCATAGAGTGGGTGCGAATTCTCTACTCTTGTCCAAAGAGTCGAGTTCAAGCTGCAGCTGGAACCTCGATGGAGTTCCCCATCTCTATCGGGGTGCACCAGGGTTCTGCGCTTTCCCCACTCCTCTTTGTTGTCGTCATGGATGCCATCACACGAGATCTTCAGAAGCCCGTCCCTTGGACGTTGCTTTATAGCGATTACGTGATGCTCGCTAGCGAAGATAAAGGAGAACTCGAGCGAGAGTTGCAAGCTTGGTGTGATCGCTTGGAGCGGTTTGGACTCAGATTGAACGTGAAGAAGACCGAGTATTTAACGACGGACGTTACCGAGTCCACCTCCATCAAGGTTAACGGCATCGAGCTTCCACGCACTGCGGTCTTTAAGTACCTGGGATCAGCAGTCGCGTCTGACGGCAAACTGATGGTCGAAGTGAATTCACGCGTGAGTGCAGCTTGGTCCAAGTGGCGCTCGTTGACTGGGGTGCTCTGCGATAGGAAGATACCGGAGCGCTTTAAGTCAAAGATCTACAGGGCAGTCATCCGGCCAGTAGCAATGTACGGCGCTGAGTGTTGGCCTGCGACCAAGGAAGTTGAAACGCGCCTCAGCGTCATGGAGACGAAGATGCTGCGCTGGACGGCTGGAGTCACGCACATGGACCGCATCCGAAACGAAGCTATTCGGCAGAAGTTCGGTGTCGCGCCGATAGCGGACAAGATGCGCGAAGCTCGCTTACGATGGTACGGCCACGTTCTGCGTGGAGAAGAAGACAGCGTCCGCAAGATAGGCCTTAACTTCGAGGTAACAGGAAAGCGGCCTAGAGGGCGCCCGAAGCAGCGCTGGGCTGATACGTTACATACGGACTTGAAAGCGGCTGGTGTCCACCCTGATCTAGCGCTGGATCGGGAAAGGTGGCGTCATGACACCAGAATAGCGGACCCCGCTACGAAGCGGGACAGACGCTGAAGAAGAAGAAGAAGAAGAAGAAGAAGATATATATATCGTCTACAACCGAACGGCGACACAATAGCAACAGGAGCCGCCCCTTAGTTGACCGGCTTCTCCCCAATAGCAGCAGCTGTTCCCCCCAATAGCAACTCGAGCCACCCGACCGCATGGCTCGTGGTGCTCCTCGGTTCGGCTTGTTGAACCTGAATGTCCGAGCTGGGCTTGGTTGAGAGTCCAGTGGCTGCCTTACGGGATAGTGGAGACGCAGACATTTGCCACGCCTCTGTTTAAAGGGTGGGGGTAGAACGCCACTCCGCCATGACGAGCTAACGGTAAGCTAGCAGAAGAAGACTATACGGGGCAACGGAAGAGGTGGGCAACAGCAATGAAGCAAGTGAAATCCGGGCCTACATCACCACAGACGGTTACATGTCTTATCGGTATATTAAACACCATCCTTTAGTGAGCAGGATTTGAGGTTAGGCCTCGTGCACACTTCTCGTTGCCGCGACAGAATCCCGGCGATGAGCTTTGCGGAGCGACGCGGAAGGTTTGAAATTCTCAGCGCTCATCGCATCGCTGATCGCTTTGCAAGAGAGCGTCGTTAAGAATATTGTACATTGGCGGAATGCAAATGTTTGTTATAAAATTAGTAGATGGGAGATGGTGGCCCAAGTGAGCACAGACAATTAAAGGTGCGATAAGTTGAAGTTCTGGAAAAGCAAAAAATGAAATTCCTGCACCCTAGGTAACTTAATAGTATTGCAGAAGAACGCTATTTCGTTTTAGAAAGTGTGGATGCCTTTAAAGTGAAGAAATTCTTTCGCAACAAGCTCTCTACAAGTAGAAGAGCTGATGCATCGCGTCATGGTCATCGCTTGTACCTTCTGATTAATCAATAAAAGGTTAGCCGGCCGCCTTCATGCCTCTCCATTTTACCCCAGTAACTATCAAATGAACCTTTTCAGTCTAAAACAGGATTCGAACTGCAAGGGACAGAACAGAACAGAACAGAACAGAACATTTGTTGAGCCAAAAGTGGTGCAAAACAAGTTGAACACAAAAAAACACTGCAAAAGTTGGCTCTTCAAACACCAGCAAAAGTGAAGAGCAGTTATCGTACCAAAAGAGATACAAAATTATTTGATCACAAAATACTGCTGCAAAAGATTTCTTCTGAAGATTTGCAGGGAAGGATTTCTTCCATTAGTACCGCAAAAAGTGTTTTGTTTTTTTAAGAAACTAGCAGTTGACTCACTGAAAAAAGGTACTTTATCAAAATATATCTGATTCGTTTGCAAATTAACTTGCAGTTAATTTTTCATGTCCTATATGTTTAAGAAAGTTTTTGACCTGTTATTGGACATTTTCTAAGAATGTGAATCGAAAATCGCTTGCATTAAATCGTTATTTGGAATTTAGAGAAAAGAAATGTCAGAAAAAACCGTTTTGTTTGAGATGCTCTTCAAGTTAATGATTAAAATTAATGATTAAAATGATTAAAAATATGTCCCTCCCTCCTCCTATCCCTCTTATTCTCTTCTTATTGCACATTCTATTGTTTTTACGTTTTGCGTATGCCTTCTCTGCATATGTCATATGAACAGCTGTCAATTGCTGTCTTGCTTGCTTAACTGTCTGGCCGTCTAGCTATAGCATGCGGTTTCACGAGTGATTCTTATAGTCATTCAACTACTTTGCATCTTCCTTGCCTTGTTCGCATGCTGAGGAACAGCTGGACACCTTGGTTATGTAGGTGGATCTCTATTTGATCCGGAGTTTCAGCTGCTGAAACTCGCAGTGTTGGCGGGCACTGCCCTTCTAGCCCAGTGGTTCCCCTGTTTTTCATGCCTGTCATTTGCATAGTCTCTCTCCCGACTCCCTTTGTTGCTTCTTCTTTAACTGTCTGGCTGTCTAGCTATAGCATGCGGTTTCACATGCGCTTCTTATAGTCATTCAACTACTCTACATCTTCCTTCCTTGCTCGCATGCTGAGGAACAGCTGGACACCTTGGTTATGTAGGTGGATCTCTATTTGATCCGGAGTTTCAGCTGCTGAAACTCGCAGTGTTGGCGGGCACTGCCCTTCTAGCCCCGTGGTTCCCCTGTTTTTCATGCCTGTCATTTGCATAGTCTCTCTCCCGACTCCCTTTGTTGCTTCTTCTTTAACTGTCTGGCTGTCTAGCTATAGCATGCGGTTTCACATGCGCTTCTTATAGTCATTCAACTACTCTACATCTTCCTTCCTTGCTCGCATGCTGAGGAACAGCTGGACACCTTGGTTATGTAGGTGGATCTCTATTTGATCCGGAGTTTCAGCTGCTGAAACTCGCAGTGTTGGCGGGCACTGCCCTTCTGGCTCAGTGGTTCACCTGCTCCTCATGCCTCGGTCATTTATATATTCCCTCTCCTAAGCCTTTTTGTCGCTTGGTTCCTTAACTATCCTGCCGTCTACCTGTAGCATGCGGTTTCACCATTGATTCTTATAACGAATTCAATTACTCTACGTCTTCCTTTCCTTGCTCGCATGGCTCCGGAACAGCTGGACACCTTGACTATGTAGGTGGATCACTATTTGATCCGGAGTTTCGGCTCCGAAACTCGCAGTGTTGGTGGGGCACTGCCCTCCTAGCCTAGTGGTTCACCTGTTTTTCTTTCTTCCCTGTTTTTCTTTCTTCCATCTTTTACATACTCTCTGTCATGTCATGTTTGTTCTCCTTGCTCTAGCCGTCTGGCTGTCTAGCTTTTGCATGCGCTTACACGTGCCCTTCCTTTTATAGCCAATAGTTCTTTACAATCTTGTTGCCTTGCTTTGCATGTCTTAGAACAGCTGGGCACCCTCATTATACAGGTGTATCTCTCTTTATCTGCAACATCAGCAGCTAAACTCGCAGTGGTGGGGGCACTGCCTCTTCTAGCTTAGGGATTTCATCTGTTTTTCTTACCTCCGTTTTTTTTACATACTCCCTCTCTCCTGAGCATTTCGTCAGCTTATCATTAAGGCTTAGTATAACCTGGACCGATGCTGGCACTTGTATTCCATTTGTGTTCTTAGCGTCCATTTTGACTTTAGTTCTGTTCTTTTTGAATTTTCGCCTCTTCTTATGTCGGTTTTGATTCTTTTCTGTTGGCTTCTTCCTCATGGTTGTTATAATCTCGTTGCCGATAAACTATTAGTATTAAAAAAATTAGCTGGGGTTGACGAAGAAACTATTGCATTAGGCAATCTATTCCATGTTTTTGTAGCTCTTACTAGAAAAGAGCCAAGGGACTCTTGGGAGCGAACTCTTCCTATGAATATGCGAAATGGATGACCACTTGTTCTTTCAGCAAAATCTAAGAAATCGAATATTTCTCTTTTGTCAATATCAAAACAGCCGAAGAGAATCTTGAACACAAGATTTTGATCATACAAAGTTCTTCTCATTTTAAGTGAGTTTTCTCCAAGCGTTGCAAGTCGTTCTTTGTAGCTGACATGATACAAACCGTTTCTTGAGAAAACTGCGTTGGTGAATTTTTTCTGCACTTTTTCGATTTTTTCATTGTAAACAATCTTAGTAGGCGACCACAGTGGTGTGCAATATTCTAAAAGTGGTCTTACATACGTGGCAAAAAGCTTGAAATGTATAGACATACTGTGAGTTTGAAAAGCACGCAAAATGAAGTTGGATCTTCTATATGCCGTAGTTATTGTTTCATCAATATAGTCTTCAAAACAAAATGAATCGGAGTATTTGATGCCTAGGTCTCGCACAAATTTTGTGTTTCTTAAAATTTTATTTCCTAAAAAAAAACAAAAAATCTCTAGGATGAGAGTTGCCGATGCACATGACCAAAGTTTTTTCGTGTGAGATGTCGAGCATCCACTTCATAGACCATGCGCGAACAGCATCTAAACCTTGCTGAAGTGCATTAGGATTATTAATGGAATAGCTTTTGGAATCGTCAGCATATATGGAACACGATACGCCGAGAGGAAGGCAATTAGGTAAATCATTGATGTAGAGCAGAAACATTAAAGGTCCCAAGCATGTTCCTTGAGGAACCCCGCTCAAAGTCTCATAGTTATTCGAAACAGCATCGTTAACCATAACCATTTGAGTTCTCCCAGTAAGAAATGATTGCAAAAACCTTAAAAGGCACCCTTCAATGCCGTAGGCCTGGAGTTTTGAAAGCAGAAGACTCAGGTTGATAGAGGCTTTTGCGTAATCAATATAACATGCAGTAATGTATCCTACACCGATCCCCATTACTGATTCCACCCTCACTGGTCCACCTTTTAATCATCAACCCTTTTCCGGTCCCCCTTCACTGGACCCCTTTCCCCCCCCCCCCCCCCATTCACCTGTCCCCATTACTGGTCCCCTCTTCACTGGTCAACCTTCTACCGTTCCTCCCTTCACTGGACCCCTCTCCCTCCTTCGCCGGTCCACCCTTCACTGAACCACTCCCCCCCCCCCCCCCCTTCACCGGTCCCATTACTGGTCCCTTCCTCAGAGGTTCTATCTTCACTGGACCCCTCTCCCTCTTTCACCGGTCCACCTTCACTGGACCACTCCCCCCCCCCCCCCCCCTCCTTCACCGGTCCCCATTACTGGTCCCTTCCTCAGCGGTCCTATGTTCACTGGACCCCTCCCCTCCTTCGCCGGTCCCCTTCACTGGACCCCTCTCCTCTCCTTCACCAGTTCCCCTTTCACTGCATCCCCCCTCACCGGTTCCCATTGCTGGTCCCTCCTTCACTGGTCCTCCTTTATTGGTCAACCCTTTACCGGCCCCCCTTACTGGAACCCCATCCTTCACCAGTCCCCCATTACTGGTCCCACCTTCACTGGTAACACGTCGTCGTATGAATCCGGAATCCTCGCGCGACATCGGTGACGCCTCTTCTGAACCCGGACCCTTGTTGAACATCGTCGGTGACACGTGTTCTAAAGCCGGACGTGCTTTGCGTCAGATCTCCGGAAGGCCTTTCGCGACGTTGGTGACACCTCTTCTGAAACCAGGCACCTGATGACCGACAGTGACATGTCTTCTCAAGCCGGACGTGCTTTGGTCACATCGTTGACACTCGAGTGAATCCGGAACCTCTAGCGCGACATCGGTGACACGTCGTCTGAACCAGGACAGGCCTTTCGCGACATCGGTGACACCTCTTCTGAACCCAGGCACCTGATGAACGACGTCGGTGACGTCTTCACAAGCCGGACCTGCTTTGCGCGACATCAGACACGTCGTCTGAATCCGAACACCCCCTGCGCGACATCGGTGACACCTCTTCTCAACCTGAACGTCCTTTGCGCGACATTGGTGACATGTCGTCTGAACGTGGACGCCTGTCGACAACTATAACAGTTGATAACTGGTGGCAACTACAACCCCCTCCCCCCCCCCCCCTTCCCATAGTTCCTTCCAACACAACTCCTTCAGCACTTTTGTGCAAACAAACACTCACTCACCCACGGACAAACGACCGTTCGCAATTATATATAGTACCAGACGTTCAGCGGCCTACTGGCCGCCAAACGTCTGGTTGGGGCTTCGCCCACACCCCGGAGAATAGAATACCCCGACCGTCTTCTTGTCCTCTTTAGACCTTTTCTCATTCATTAGAGTAAAAAGCTGGTTTTGCTATATAAAATAGTATAGCGGGATACGGTAGGACAGATTCTTCAAAACTGCTCCTATGGGGCCTACCCACCCTCTATCCCACGTACGCGATTCACTTTCTAAAGTACTCGTGGCGAACATGGCGAGAAACAGATAGAGAGCCTTAATCCGAAGTGCTTATTTTGCGGAAACACCAATGAAATCAATTGGTATTGGTAGCCCGCCGATGCAGTTCACAGTCCAACGGGAATAACATTACTCCGGTTTCTTTACTCATTCTCCCTACCCCCCCCCCCACCCATTCCACCCCTTACCCATGCGCCGGCAGAAAACAGAAGGGAGAATCAAGTAGTGCACACCGCTGTTGCACGAAACCTTTAAAAAGACATCTGAAAATCTCACGGATGCTGTGCAAAGTCTTGTCTGTGGCACGTCTTCAGGATCCGGATACACGTTGAGTAACGTCTGTGACACATCTGCTGAGTCCGGACGCATATGTCACGACGTCTACGACACGTCTTTTGCACCTCGACACACGTGGCACGACGTCTGTAGCACGTCTTCTGACGCCAAGTTGAACGACACTGAGAGAAAATACTGGTCCCCTTATTGATCTCTTTCACTGATCCCCTTCACTAATCCCCTTTATGGTCCCAACATTAATGGTTCTATTACTGGACCCTTTACTGAACCCCTTAAATGCTCCTCATAACGATCCTCCTTCGGAGGTCCCAATTTGATGACCTAAAAATCAATAAAGGACAAATGGGCCCTTACTGGTCCCTCTTGACTGGTAATTCACTGGCAAATCAATAAACGCAACACACATTCTTATAGAGCAAGACATTCTCTTTCGAATGATATATAACACCAACACAAAAAGTCCAACCACAGAGCAGGAGCTGTCGGCAAAAATAACGATCCTCCTTCGGAGGTCCCAATTTGATGACCTAAAAATCAATAAAGGACAAATGATCCCTTACTGGCCCCTCTCGACTGGTAATTCACTGGTACCCCCATTTATTGGTCCCCCTTCACTGGTCCCCCTCCCCTCTTCCTTCACCGGTCCCACCCTCACTGGCTCCCTCCTTTCACTGGACCTCCCTTTACTGGTCCCCTCTTCACTGCTCCCCTATCCTTCACCGATCCCCATGACTGTACCCACCCTCACTGGTCCCCCTTTTATTCACCAACCCTTTTCCGGTCCCCATTACTGGTACCTTCCTCACCGGTCCCCCTTCACCTGGTCCCCTCTTCACTGGTCAACCTTCTACCGCCCACCCCCTCCCTTCACTGGACCTCTCCCACTTCACCGGTCCCCATTACTGGTCTCTTCCTCACCGGTCTCCCCTTCAACTGGTCTCTCTTCACTGGTCAACCTTCTACTGGTCCCACCTTCACTGTAAACACGTCGTGTGAATCCGGAACCCCTGGCATCGGTGACACCTCTTCTAAACGCGGACGCCTGTTGAACAACGTCGGTGGCATGTGTTCTTAACACGAACGTGCATTGCGCCACATCGATGACACGTCGTCTGAATCCGGAACCCCTGGCGCGACATCGGTGGCACGTCGTCTGAATCCGGACGGGCCTTTTGCGACATTGGTGACATGTGTTCTGAACCCAGACGCCTGTTGAACGACGTCGGTGACACCTCTTCTGAACTCGGACGCTCGCCTTTACGACGTCGATGACACGTGTTCGGAACTCGGACGCCCTTTGGGTGACATCGGCGACACGTCTTCTGACTCCTCTCAACACGACGTAGGTGACACCTCGCCTGAACCCGGATGGCTACTACTCAAGGCCAGACAGACAGACGGACGGACAGACGGAAGGACAGACGGAAGGACAGACACAACCCCTTACTCTTTTATATATAGTAGGATGATCTTTATTCGTTAATACCCCTCCTACCTCGCCCGCATCCATCTAACCTACTAGCTTATCGTAATCGGTTTCGGACAGTCATGTCTGACGCTAATGATGATTGAAGCGCCATCTCTTCTGAGGGACTCTCGCGTGGAACACGACTTTCAGTCGCCGGTAGCCGTCATTGATGACGCTCACGATGAGGCAATCGACACGACATCGTCCCATTCTGACAACCAGACTGATGCACCTCCGTCGCCTGATCAAACAGAGGTACCTGACCAAGTTGAGGGGAGGGGTGAATCATGTCAAATAGATCCATTTATCGCATGTCCCAGGAAGGAAGAGAGCATTGGGCAGAAACTGATGAGCGACCCAAGTTAATTACCTCTACTGACAAGGAAAGCCCATGAACTTCGCCCAACGTGACCTAGATGGTCTTGTAGGGCATCGGACGAAGATCACAGAACTGTGCTTTGTTTTTGCTACGGGCCAGTGGGTGGTCCAAAAATTGCAAAAAGTGGTATCACTTCAAGGTAGGATGATAACGCAAAAGTGGTACCTGGAATGGCCCTGTTCTGCTCTGAACATAACTTACAAAGAGATTGGAGCTCAAATTAAAGTTACACACAAGTGCTCCGACACGAATAACGTAACGTAACGTAACGTGTCTCGCACTTACGCGCTTAGCGCGACTTTGTAGCATCACTCACCTATGAAAAGCAGTTTTTGTAAAACATAAAATTCGCTAGCATCTAGGACTTGGTGCGTACTTTATCGGCATCAAGCCCTCCACCACTTCGGTACCTTCGTCATAGACATTCTTTCCTGACCGGCCAGTAATGTCATTGATTTGTGCTACGCAGTACTTCTGTCCCTCAGGTTGTTGCTCCGTAATCGTTCTCGTGCTCAACAACTAGCGTTTCAAGTTGTTGTTGACTTGTCTTCCGAAGCTAGGACCCCCTCTCTCGTTTCTTCTTACTGGATCTAATTGCTGGTTTGCCTTTACAGGTCTTCCCTCCCCCTCTTTAGTCCCCCACCTTCCTGGTCCCAACTACTGGCCCACTTCTTTGTTTCTACTATTGACACCTACTGGTCTCTTCTTGCTGGTTTCCCCGTCCTGGCCGCTCCTCCGGGTTCTTCCTTTCCTTCTTGGTCGCTCTCCTGGTCCATCATAGAGGCCCCCTTACCGCTCTTCTCCACCACCCCCTTAGTGGTCCTCCCATGCTCACGGCACGGTCGGTGACACGTATTCAGAATCAGGATGCTTGCTGCGCGACGTACGGGGCCCGTTTTCTGGATCAAGAAGCTCAGAAGCGCGCGCAGTCGCCGCTGTGCCGAGCATGAAGAGGCTATGCATATGGCAGATTCCTTGTTCTCCCTATGAATTCCCTTACGGCTCTCTTCTTGTTGGTTACCCGTCCTGGTCCCGCCTCCAGGTCCCTCCTTCCAGGTAAATTCCTCCCCCCTCCTCCCCCCTCGGGATCCTCCCTACTACCCTACCCCAGTTAAGTAGGCCTGCCACGCTCACGACACGACGACGGCGAGCTAACGCCCATTGTTTGACATCGGTGTGACACCTCTAAATCCGGTCTGTCTTAATGGTAATGGATCCCCTTGTTGATCCTCCTTACTGTCCCCTCCCCTGATTGGTAACACCCTTATGATCCCTACATATTGCCTAAACTCTTCTTGGTGCCACCTTCTGGCCTGCTTCCTTGTTCCCCCCATCGACCATCCCGATGCTCCTCCTGGTCGATGCCTCCTGATCGCTGTTGGTTCTCCACCCTCAAAGTCCCCCTTCTACCTTACCCCTTTAGTAGTCTTTTCATGCTAATGGCACGAAGTCGGCGGCACGGCTTCTGAATCTGGACGCTTAGAAACGCGCGTAGATACTGTTGTGTTAAGCAGTAAAAGGCTGCGTTTCCCCTGCTGCAGCATCATCCCACGTTTAATAGCAAATTTTGCCCGCGCTGTAGATGATGCGGCGTACCTCACTTCGGTTAGATCACTCGACGGACAAACTTTTATATAAAGGTGGTGATAGTAATACGATAATTTCCTACGCTTCCTAGACGAAGCTGCGGTGTTCATTCAAGTGATTCATTCACACTGATCTCGGCAGCGACTGGAGCGAGGCGGACTTATGGGAGAGGGGTCGAGGGCTCGATTCCGTGGGTGTCCATGCGGTTTCCTCCGTAGACCGATTTCGCCCTGACTTCGCCAATGGGAACTATTTAAGCTGCTGACCACGAATCTGTCCCTCTTTTTCTAAATTATCACTTTGCTTGCTCAACGTTCCATAGGAAGTCGAAGTCGAAGGTTGGAAAATAAATCTGGCCACATTGGAGAAGAAAGCGATCCTATTAACGTACACAGCCTTACTCACCCACATCTACCGTAATCTGCCGTAATCGACCAAAAATTTAAAAATTGGTATCATATCCGTGATCAGCACCCCAAATAACCAACATGAGCGATGTTTGGGCGAAATTTTTTCTTTCGCCCCCTCCTCGACTCTGGAATCGTGAAAGGCAGCAGTGCCAGTTATTCTGCGTACACCCGTTACTTACACATACCTCGTAACCTTCTGCCATCAATCGTTTCAACGAAATGGTTGTCATATTGGCGTCCTGCATCCCAAATAGCCCTAGAGATGAATTTCGCACGAAATTTTTTTCGACCTCTAGAGTCGAGAGAGTGAATGCAAATGCTCCTATCTGCAGTGCCTCCGACACGTCTCCTGTAAGTGTATACGAGAGTTATGAGGAAGAAATACACAGCAAGGCGTCCAATCACACGAGGTGGATAAAATGTGCTGTACTTGGTAGCAGTTAGCGCTATAGCGAAATAGTGAAAGTTGCGAGAAAAATAAAAAGCTGTCTGTAAATAAATTCGAAAAACGATGAGCGTGTCTTGATGACGGGTCAAATCAATACTTGTCGATCGTATTCGTAAATGGGGTTACAGCGAGAAACGCTTCCAAAACTACAGGGTGGCCTGAAATAAGGTTACTCAGTAAATAGCAAATTACTCACTCGGAATTTATCATGAACCAGCGAAATTTCGTCAACAATGTGTAAACAACCTATTTAACAAACAGAGTGAATATCATTCAATATGACCTGCCTTGGCACGAATGACAGCATACAGACGCTTAGGGTAGGACTCAATGGCGGCACGCAAGGTTGCTTGCGGAATTCTTCCATGCTTTTTCCAGTGAAGATTTCAATCCTCGAATCGTAGTGCGGCTTTAGCGCAGGCTTTTTCCTCTAAAACAGACCAACGCAGTAATCCATAACATTCAAATCTTACGAGTTTTTGGCTATTCAGAAGAAGGGATGAAGTTGGGAAGAGTCTTCTTGCACTTATGAGCGGGTGTGCCGTCCTATTGAAAGGTCCATGCTGTATTTCCAAAGTGTTGTTGAGCCCAGAAAAGCAAAAAAAAATTTATAATGTCGTTCAGGTAGACATCGGTGTTGATCTTGGCTCACTTTTCAACAAAAACCATTGGTGTCCGTCCTGTGGCGCAAACTCCTGCCCAAACCATTAGGGAAGCTGCGTGGAGAAGCAACGAACTTAAATTTAAAAAAAAATTCAAATTTTGTTATATGCCTTCTTGATAAAGCAAATAACAATTAGAGTTTCATTTGTAAAAATTTTTTTAATATCATTAGCTAAAGAAATGCGAATTATTTTAAAATTGCTTACTCTAACCAAACATATGACATATATAATAAGACACCGAACCGGAAACTATTAACGGACATGAAATACTATGTTTAAATAACAAACTTAAAATTGAACAAATGGAAAGAGTTCCATTGATATATTGTTTACCAAAGCTACACAAAAAGCCAGTCAAATTTATCACTGAAGCAAATAATAGCTCCATAAAACCTCTTTCAAAAGAAATAACTAAAGTTTTTACTTAAAAAAACATTTCATTAAATATATTGATGTAATAACACCAAAAAATAGAAATTTCATTGGTTATTGGTCTATTTATAACATAGACATTTCTGAAAAAATTAGTAAAATTAATATCGAAAATTGTAAACTGTTTTCAGCAGATTTTACCAATACGTTTACTAGTCTTCCTCATCACATTATTTTGAAAATTATAAAGGAATTAATCAGAATATGTTTCCGTAATGCTGGGAAAAAATATATTGGATACAATGGACACAATAATATTTATTACACAAATAATACCCTAAATAAATACAGATATTATACAGCGGAAGATTTAATGTTTTTCACTGAATATTTACTCTCCTGCCTAGAGTACTCATTCCCGTTAGAGTACTCATCTGGGTCGGTCGATCTTCGCTGCTCTTTTCGCTTCGCGACTTATTCCTTTCGACTGCACTGATCTCGAAATGGCTCTTAAGAAGAACGCCAACGCCAACGACGAGGCGCCACATGGCTTATGTCCGTGCTCAAACGATGGGACGAGTACTTCGAGCGGTTCGATAAGATCTTTGAAGTATTTCTTAAGATGCAGGAGTCGCAAGCTAATCGCGTAATCCTTAAGGGACTTGATGCTCTTGAGAACAAGCTTGTTTCCGAACCTCAAAGAGACTCCGACCCTAGATCTGCCTTACACAGTATGCTAGTTAAATTCAAGACAGATTCAAAGATTGGTGATGCGAAATCCTGCCGCACCACATGGGTAGGAGCTGGTAAGCAAAACAGCGAAGCTGCCACGTATGCGTTCGATAGAGAGGCCATCAAAGAGGTCGTCCAGACTTCTGATGATGAGCTTCTCTTAAACTAATTTAACAGTGGCAAAATTACATTTCATAGGCATCCAAAGGTTCGGAAACAAGCAGGCAACGCACGCCCTCGTATAATCAAGATATACTTAGGTAGCCAAGACCTCAGGAATAGGATGCTTGGGCATATGCGATCAGGAAGGCAATCGCTCACCAAGGACTATGTGCATTCGTATGCTAGAACTGATTACACCAGAGAGGAGTTGGATTACGACCGATCACTTAGGAGAAAGGCAGGTATAATGAATAGCCAGGAAGGTAAACTTCTAAACATTGTCCGAAAGCTATCCACAAATTGAGTAATCCCCGCGAGTTACCAGCTCGGCGTAACCTTCGGTCCACTTCCCCTATGGTTGGACCGGTGCCAGCATCCTTCGAACCTTCTTCTCCGCCGACTCCTCCTCACACATTTTGTATTAGTGTAACAGAATTGCCAACACGTTAAGCGGAACGTTTTCCTCAAATTCTTATCACCAATTACACTCCGCCCATCAAGATTTCATCTTATTTAACGCAAGGTCAATCGTTAACAAGATACCAGACCTCAACCTTATGTTGCACAGAATGCCAAGTGGTGTATTCATTTCAGAAAGCTGGTGGAAACCAGACAAAATTCATGATGCCATCTTAAGTTCTGATTCGCCGTGTATGCCTGTGACCGCAAAGGTGTGCGAGTAGGTGGCGGAGTGTTGGCACTTATTCACAGGAAGATTTGTCACAGACTTGTAGCAAAAAGAGATTTCTTCTGCGGAATACAGGTGTTGCATTGCTGATCGAAACAAAGCACGGAAATATTTTGTTTTTAATGTGCTATCGCAGTCCATCATCTGCAGCTAACACCATCACTGAGTTCACGGACTTCCTTCACACTATCTGTGATCATTGGAATGGTCATATCCTTTTATTGAGCGATCTTAACTTTCCAACGATCGACTGGAGCGTCGTGAGACATAGAGGAAACATCCGAACTAGTTCGTGATGTGATTTTCTTAACTTTGCCATATCACTGAATCTAGAGCAGTTGGTGAAACAACCTACCCACGGCCTTAATGTTTTGGATATCTTATTAGCCTCACAACCTTGTATAATTTTAGCGATACGGGCTCTTCCTCCTTTCAGTACTTCGGATTACAACGGTGTAGTTTTTACAATTTTTGAGGTAGAAGAAAATGTAGCCCGACTAAATAGGGAGAGCAGGAACTTTTTTAAAGGTGACTACATATCTATAATTTCCCCTCTTGTTAAAATAGATAGGATTGCAGTAAATAATTCTTCCGACAGTGTTAACGCCTTGTATACGAAAATTATTGGCATACTTCCTCAACTTATAAGCAAATACGTGCCTTTATTGAAGCGCAGCGCAAACCGTGAAAATACCCAAGAAGTCTGGTTCTGCTGAAGGCTAAGGTTGAGAGTCTGCACTATTCCGCTTCCTCTGTAAAAGACGCTAGATACTCTAAATTTTCTCCGAAGCTTAACGGAGCTCTAGCTAGGTATCAGATAGCCAAAGAAAAAAGAATCGCTTGCTGTGGGAGCCCAAAACGTTTCTTTAACTACTGCCGAAAAAAGGTTAAGGCTGACTGAATGTATCCCAGACCTTATCAATGGCGGAAGGTACATTCGAGATGACAGTGATAAGTCCCAATTGTTTGCTCAATATTTCAAATCAGTTTACAAAAAACCAAGTGATACAAGTGATAGACTTCCTTTCGTAAGCGATAGCGAATTGAACTGGATAGATATTACCACTGTTTATACCGTGCTGCGAAAGCTATCAAACAGAGCTTCCACATCGCCCGACCAGATTCCTTATATATTCCTGAAGAAGGCAGCACTAGGGCTCGCCTCTCCTCTGACGATGCTTTTCAACCGACTTCTGTTGCACGGCGAAGTACCGAAACTGTGGAAAATTGTTCTTGCACGTCCAATCCTTAAGAAAGGGCCAAAAAACAACGTCACTAATTACAGATCCATATGTCTAACCAGTTCAATTAGCAAAGTTATGGAGCGCATTTTGTGTAAAAAAATTACCGCTTACCTAAATGAAAATCATTTACTTCGAGAAGAACAACATGGGCTTCTTGAGCATAAATCAACCACTTCTGCCGTTATTTCCACCATCCCTTTATGGCACAGAGAATTAGATCGAGGAAACTATGTGTCTGTCTGCTACCTAGATTATGCAAAAGCTTTCGACTCTATCTCCATACCACTACTGGTTAAAAAACTCTGCTCGTAGGGATTAAAGGTCAACTTCTGAAATTCTTGCGTTCTTTCCTTTCTGACCGCGTTCAGTCTGTAGTAATAAATGACAGCTTCTCCCCTTGCTATCCCACACCAAGCGGCGTCCCTCAAGGAACGTGTTTGGGCCCCCTTTGTTCATAATCTTCATTAACGATTTACCCCGCGTTTTCCCGCCTAGTTGTTATTGCAGCATTTATGCAGATGACACCAAAATTTTTACCACTAACGATTGCCGGAAACTTCAAGACTCAACAGATGCCGTTGTAGAGTGGTCCAAAATCGTGGTCATCAGAGATTTCTGCCCAAAAAACCGCTGTCATGACTTTAGGACGTCACCACCCTGATGTATCGTTTACCTTAGGAAGTGCTACCCTAACCTGCGTTATTAAGATACGTGACCTAGGCATTACTTATGACAAAAACCTCAATTTTGAAGAATATATCCACGAAAGTGCAGGCAGAGCGCTCAGATGTTCGAACTTTATTCTAAGATCTTTCAGCATGCGAGATCCAGCTATTCTTTTCAAACTTTTTGTTTTGTATGTAAGGCCTCTATTAAAGTATTGCTCCCCGATACGGTCACCACAAAAGAGAGCGCATATAGCTAAAATTGAAAAGGTCCAGAAAAGTTTCACATATCGCTGCTTTAGCAGGTGCGGTCATTTGGGCCACGAAGAGCGATTGTCTAGACTTAATGCCGATACATTAGAATTCAGGCGTAAGATTGCAGACTTTACATTATTGTATAATCTGACAACAAACGAGATTCTTAGCATTTCTGACCTTTTCGAGGCCTCGCAGACCATCGATAGATTGAGGGGCCACCCATGCCGCGTAAGACCGGAAAAACCTAATGCTCCTTCCTTGTTCGAAGAGTTGCAAAGTGAAATAATCTACGATCTGTTCATACATAAAAAGTTCTACGCATTTCAAACCCGTTTGGCCCAACAACTAAGACAACCAAGGGATGATATGCCTGCATTGACTAATGATGTACGCTGAACTGAGATCCCAGTAGGCCTCACGAGTCACACCACAACTATAGCTACATTGTAGTTGGTAAACTTTGAGCGTGAGTGTCTCCACACTGACTGAAGTCCCGTGCTCAACGGTGCAGCGTGTGCGCGCGCTGTCTTGGCGCGCTATAACGGGAGAGCTCCCTGATGTAGCGACCTGTTAGCGATTTATTAATATGGAATATCGTGGTGTCTTTTCGTGGCTTCTTTTTCCGTTTTCTCCGGGGTCGGCCGTTGATGCCTGGGGTCGGTGTCGGTCCGAGTCACTGCAGTGGCTGTCGTGGTGGTCCGTGTTCGTGAGTTTCTGCCCGCGGTCCGTTGCGGGAAGCGTGGTGGGAGACAATGCAGGAGACGTACGACATCCCATTTGAGGCCCCCTTACATGCTACTGCAGAAGATTCTAGAAAGATCAGTGGCCAAACGACAGTTATATAGGCCAAAATGTCACGTTTTGGCGACGACTGTGGTAACAGTGATGTGCAATTATCATTCCATTCCAGAGATAAGTCCAGCCGCCAAGATGCTCGATGCTTCAATAGACGCTCAGCGTGCTGTCTTTCCAGAACACATCAATGCTTTTCCAATGAAATATCCAACATCATGCTGACCTTGACGTAGAACATTTGTAGCTGGTGAGCCTGCTTTCACACGTACAGAACTAACCAGGGGCCGGACTCATGAACGACTTACCTGCGGGTAAGTGCAAGATTTACCGCACTCCCCACTTACGCGGGATTCATCAACGCGCGGTGGGGAAAACCCGAGGTAAGTGTCGAAGTAAATGCTACCTCGTCAGCGCGTAGGGAAACATTTACCTTGGTAAATGGGGGTAGGATTTATCTCCGGCTGCGTTCATGAATCCGGCCCCAGACCAGTTATTTATGTTCTCTCAATATATAGCGTTGTTCTCTCAATATATATCATTTCCTCCTTCTCGCACCCTATATCTTTCCAGCCTTTACTGTTGTACAAATGTGGAACATTTTCTACGAACTTTTAAATGCCTGAGACACAGTGCTGTTCGAACCTTATATCGACCATCTTTCAATCTGAGCACGAGTAGGTAAACGCCTATGACCTCCCATCAGGGTAACCTCTTCGGGTGCGTACCAACTTCCACTTGTCAAGGCTTATAAAGTCCACTTCACATTGGTTACAGCTAGTCCGGCACATATGGTCGTAGTATCATAGCCCTTTGCTTCGCCTCGCCGTATTCTATTCTTCTCACGCACGGTACATTAACTGTCTCAGCAACGTACGAGAAGCCCATTTTCCACATGCGGGATGTGTACATTAGTGAAGACCTCAGTTTCCCCACCTTCATCAATTGCTCACTAGTCCTGCCCTCTTTTTCTTGTCCTTTCATTCCTCTCATTTTTTCCCTCTCCTTTTATTTCATGATATTTTTCAATAGCCAATTTAAATTGCTCATTGTGTGATTTTCTCCCCTTAGAGTGTGTAGTTCGAATTGGCAATAAATAAATAAATAAAAATAGGTTTACATTTTTGTAGGAATAATCTACAAACAGATTGAAGGAGTACCTCAAGGGATTAATTGTATTCCATCACTTGCTGATCTTACGTTATCAGTATTTGAATATAAATTTTGCAAAAAGCTAGTAAGGCAAAATCGTTATATAAACATACATCCATTTAGATACATGGGTGATATTCTCATAATTCATAATAAAAATAATGAACACATAAAAAATTACTTTACGAAACACATGAAAATTCCCTTCAATTTGAAACAAGCCATAAATCAAATTACGATTGCGATTATCTCGATCTTAATATCAGAATATTCGAGAATAAATTAATAACAAAATTATATAATAAAACAGACACTTTTAAATTTTACGTCATTAGATTCCCACATTCCAAGTCAAATACATCTATTAAGAATAAAAATCAATAATATTCCTAGAATCATTACGAATTATTAGATGCAGTACAGCTTTTAACGACTCAGTTGAAAACATTGTCAAACTGACAATTATGCTTATTAAAAATAACTATCCAATAAATATAAACATAAGAAATATATTGAAATGTTTAAATAGAAACAAGCATTTAATATATAAATATAATCAACATAATATATTACACCTTATACCCAATTTACTTAAGTATAATACAAAAAGTATTAAATACCGAAATAATAGCACTTCTCCGATAGAGTAATAAGGTTTTTCTTATCACCACCTATATAGAAGAGTTTGTCCGTCGAGTGATCTAACCTAAGCGAGGTACGCCGCATCATCCACAGCGAGAACGGTCGAATGATCTAACCTATGTGAGATATCACCACCTATCACCATCACCATCACCACCTATATATAAAAGAGTTTGTCCGTCGAGAGATCTAACCTAAGTGTGGTAAGCCGCATCATCCACAGCGCGGGCAAAATTTGCTATTGAACGTGGGATGTTGCTGCAGCAGGGGAAACGCAGCCCTTTACTGCTTAACACAACAGCATCTACGCACGTTTCTGAGCGCCCAGATTCAGAAGCCGACTTTGTCCATTAGCATGAGAAGACTACTAAAGGGGTAAGGGTAGAAGGGGGACCTTGAGGGTGGAGAACCGACAGCGATCAGGAGGCATCGACCAGGAGGAGCATCGGGATCGTCGATGGGGGAACAAGGAAGCAGGCCAGAAGGTGGCACCAAGAAGAGTTTAGGCAATATGTAGGGATCATAAGGGTGTTACCAATCAGGGGAGGGGACAGTAAGGAGGATCAACAAGGGGATCCATTACCATTAAGACAGACGGATTTAGAGGATGTGACACCGATGTCAAACAATAGGCGTTAGCTCGCCGTCGTCGTGTCGTGAGTGTGGCAGGCCTACTTAACTGGGGAAGAGTAGTAGGGAGGATCCCGAGGGGGGAGGAGAGGGAAGGAATTTACCTGGAAGAAGGGACCTGGAGGCGGGACCTACCATTAAGACAGACCGGATTTAGAGGATGTGACACCGATGTCACACAATGGGATTGACCGCATGGCAACACCGCGTGCGGTTGTGTTCTCAATGGCTCTGCACCACACCAAGTGACTGCGTTGTATTTCTGTTACTCTGCGGTACTGCTCTGATTTCTGGCGCAGCCTTGGGTGGCAAGAAGGTTAGCATTCCTATTTCCGAAGTCTTGCCACTTCGAAAGGTATACTTTTGGATATAAACGTTTTTTTTTCTTCGTGACAATGGCTAAGAACATGGCGAGCCAATCGATGAACTCCTCGGTCGGCTGTTCTTCTGTTGCAGTCAGAACAAGATCAACGACTACCAGCACGCCGGACGCAATCGACCACCTGCAGACGTTAACAGCGAGAGGAAAGGTTCCGGCCTACGTCAAGCAAATAATCGAATTGCTGATCGACACGAGGGCCAAGATGAAAGAAGTCAGTCAGAGGAATGCTGAACTGCTCCAGGAGCTGCGTCTTATGAGGGAAGAGAATCGTTTTTTGAAGGAAAGATTAGCTAGCCTCGGTAGCTCCAAGGGAGCGGTGGCAATTAGTTCTCAAAAACATTCTGATACTACTCGTGTGGAAGTAGATTATGATCTTCATAGATCCATTATTGTCTCACATGTTCCGAAGTCGCCTTCAACGAAGTCGTCTGACAGGGTATCTCATGACTTAGCCTATGTTGGGGAGTTACTTAGTTATTTAAATGTGGAGTGTACTCCTGCATCGGTTTACCGAATGGGGCGGTTTGCACAGGACAGGCCACTTCTCATCAAGGTCGTGCTCCCTTCCGGTCAATTTCAAACGTTGGCGATAAGGCGTGCTCCGCGCCTACGATTCTCTCCTGCTCACAAGGGCATTTACATGCGCCCTTCATTAACAAGATAGGAAAGAATGCGTAGGTGGGAGCAGCGCAAATGTAGTGGAGGGCTGGAGAGTGAGAGCTCGGCACGTCCAACTCAGGTTCGTGACGACTGTCATTCACCCGGTCCCTCTGCTAACACTATCGCTACCTCCTCATCGTGCAATAGCAGTCCTGCGGGAAACTATTGAACGGTCACTGGAGAAACCGCGATAAGTGCTTAGGCTTGGTAACAAATGTAAGATCTTTCGTCAAAAATTGTAGTGCTTTAACTCTGAAACTAAGTATCCAAAATTTCGATCTCGTTGTGCTGACTGAGACCTGGCTGAATAGTCAAAATGAGCTGAAAGCACTTATGGGCACTGCTAGTAAACTATACATAGGAGTTAGATGCGATCGACATTCAAGAAAAGGTGGTAGCAATCTACTTCTTCTAAAAAGTTCTCCCTCGTACAATGAAGTCTTCAGTGAGGCAGTAGAAAGCTGCTACAAAATTTTGATTTGTGACGTTAAGCAAGATGAAGATTCCTTCCGTGTAATATGTGTTTATAGAACACCTGACTGTAGCGTTTCTGGGTCGCATCAACCAGCCAAGGCCATTAGTGATTTTTTTGCCATAAGTTATACCACTCTCCTATTGGGAGATTTCAACTTACCCGATTTGTCGTCTTCCAGTACAGGCTATACTTCTAAATGCTTTTCCGAAATTTTTGAAACTCACTGTTTTCAACAATTGGTGCTAGCTCCAACAAGGGAAGTTCAGTCTTGGATCTCATCCTTTGCAACAAGTCAGGCTTCGTTAGTAACGTACAGATAGGCCCACCTATTGGTAGTAGTGATCATGCTTCGGTCACGTTTCAGTTAGATTTGAAGCGTAAAAGCAAAGGAATTAGATGGGTTCGCGATTACAGATGTGCGGATTTCTATCAAATCGGTACATACCTGGCAGGGATTGATTGGATAGGAATTATGAACTCTGGCGGTACAGTCAATCAGTTGTATAAAACGCTGCGTGCAGTTCTTCATCATACAATTCAATTGTATGTGCCTTTACGAAAACTCAACGCAGAAGAGAAGGGTCTTCCTGTGCATCTGAGAAGGCTAAGCCGTCGTCGTCTCAACTGCTGGGAAAAGGCATCTGTTACAGGAAATCAACAAGACTGGTCTTTATAGGAGTCCTTGTCATGCAAACTTGACAAGGCACATCATCGTTACAACTTGTATCTCGAAAAGAGGATAACTTTATCTAGGAACAAAATGGTTTTCTATAAGTTCACGAGTTCGCATTCAGGTAAGGACAACGCAATTCCCAACTTACTCGGTTCTAATGGAGACTTTATTTCAACGGACAAGGATAAAGCTGACCTAATTGCTGAAGCGTTTCAGAAGGTTTACAACAGGAATCCGATTGATGGGGACAGCACATTAGTCAATAACACTAACGAATTGCCTCGTTTCCCTCAAATGAGCTCTACTCTATGGTTCCACAAGGATGAGATTGCTGACACTTTGTCCAAATGGGAAAACTCTTTCTCAGTATCACCGGACATCATTCCTATCAGTTTCATAAAGAAGGTTGTTCAGTACATAGCTTATCCTCTAGAACACATCTTCAATCTCAGTTATATGAGATCGGAGGTTCCAGTTAGGTGGAAACATGCGTTTGCAACTCCCATTTCAAAGAAACCTCCTTTAAATGATCCTATGAACTACAAACCCATTAGCATTACCTCAGTATTTGCAAAAGCCTTCGAAAAGATACTTAAGAAGCACATATTGTCACATCTTGAAACGCACAATGTGATCTCCAGCGACCAGCATGGCTTTATTAATGGTCGATCGGTGGAAACAGCTGTGCTTACGTCACTGAATGACTGGTCGAAGGCTGCTGAAGAGAAAAAACGCACTCATGTTGTATATTTTGACTTCTCAAAGGCTTTTGATAAGGGTCAAGAAATTAATGATCAAAATGAAGGCAGTGGGAATTCATCCCTTGATCATTGATTGGCTTCGACAGTTTTTATCAGGAAGAACGTATCAAGTAAAGGTTAGGGGTCAATACTCTGAGGTCTTTACTGCATTCAGCGGTGTACCTCAAGGAGGCGTGTTGTCTCCTATCTTATTCCTGTTGTACACCTATGAACTCCCAAGCTACGTTAATAATTTAGGGGTTACGTGCAAAATGTACGCCGATGATGTCAAAATTTACAAGAAAATTGAGCACGCCGGAGATTCAAACTGCCTTCAGTCAGCAATTGATTTAATCAGTTGTTAGGCAGTAAAATGGGAACTACCAATCGCCTCTGAGAAGACTCACTTTCTGACGATTGGGTCTAGAGGCCATACTACGGTGCCGTCACATAGGATCAATGACGAAGCTTTAAAGAAAATCCAAGAAGCTCGTGATTTAGGTTTCCTTATAACGAGTAACCTGTCCTTCTCCAGTCATTGCAGGCTCTTGGTGAATAAAGCTAACTGTCGCATTTACAATCTTTTCAAAATTCTGAAATCAAATCTACCAGAGGTTTACTTAAGAGCTTACAAAACCTACGTTCGTCCAGTTGTGGAATCTGGAATAGCCGCGTTCAATCCGACGAAAAAGAGGGACATCGACCTTTTAGAGAGCGTGCAAAACAATTTTACTAGAAAGCTTATGATGAGGTGTTTCTCGGTGGATTATAGTCTGATACCGCGTGGTCAGGAACGTTCTGTTCACTTTCGTCTTCCTTCACTGGAAAATAGGAGGAAAATCTCAGATCTGGTCATGATGTACAAAATACTTTCTGGTAAGGTGTCCATCGACCCAGTTATCTTTTTTGGAGATGTGCTGACGAGGATCGTTAGAGGAAAGCTTAAGCTTCGAGTACCGATTGCTAAATCACGAATAAGATCTGACTTTCTGACCTACAGGATTCTCAAGGAATTCAATTTGTTGATTGGGAAGTATTCTGACATGGAGGAGCTGTCTGTGCAAGTCTGTAAACGTCCTATTTGCTGGTTGAACTCCAGGATCATGATATAGTGATTTCTCTGTTGATGGTAGCGTAATTTTCATTACTATTCCTATTTTTAGACAGATGTTTGCTCGTTTGTGCTCTTTGTATTGCTATTTTCGCTTACGCTAGACTATGTTCTATGCCTTGAAATAAAATAAAAATAAAATAAAAAATTTATAGGAGTGACACCGATGTCAAACAATGGGCGTTAGCTCGCCGTCGTCGTGTCGTGAGCGTGGCAGGCCTACTTAACTGGGGTAGGGTAGTAGGGAGGATCCCGAGGGGGGAGGAGGGGGGAGGAATTTACCTGGAAGGAGGGACCTGGAGGCGGGACCAGGACGGGTAACCAACAAGAAGGGAGCCGTAAGGGAATTCATAGGGAGAAAAAGGAATCTGCCATATGCATAGCCTCTTCATGCTCGGCACAGCGGCGACTGCGCGCGCTTCTGAGCTTCTTGATCCAGAAAACGGGCCCCCTACGTCGCGCAGCAAGCATCCTGATTCTGAATACGTGTCACCGACCGTGCCGTGAGCATGGGAGGACCACTAAGGGGGTGGTGGAGAAGAGCGGTAAGGTGGGCCTCTATGGTGGACCAGGAGAGCGACCAAGAAGGAAAGGAAGAACCCGGATGAGCGGCCAGGACGGGGAAACCAGCAAGAAGAGACCAGTAGGTGTCAATAGTAGAAACAAAGAAGTGGACCAGTAGTTGGGACCAGGAAGGTGGGGGACTAAAGAGGGGGAGGGAAGACCTCTAAAGGCGGACCAGCAATTAGATCCAGGAAGAAGAAACGAGAGAGGGGGTCCTGGCTTCGGAAGACAAGTCAACGACAACTTGAAACGCTAGTTGTTGAGCATGAGAACGATTGCGGAGGAACAACCTGAGGGACAGAAGTACTGCGCAGCACAAACCAATGACATTACTGGCCGGTCAGGAAAGAATGTCTATGACGAAGGTACCGAAGTGGTGAAGGGCTTGATGCCGATAAAATACGCACCAATTCCTAGATGCTAGCGAATTTTATGTTTTACAAAAACTACTTTCCATAGGCCAGTGATGCCTGAAAGTCGCGCGAAGCGCGCAAGTGCGAGACACGCTGTTAGGCGTGTCGGAGCACTTGTTGTAACATAAGAATGGAAGCAACGAAGTATTTTGACGGATAGTGATAGAGATATATTTGATATACTTTTACATAAACATAGTCGGTTTCATTTTATTATTACCTCTTGAAACGACCGGTAAGTTTCTAAGTTGAAATACATACATTGTATAATAATTTTTAATACACTAAAAATAAATAAATAAATAAATAAATAATTTGAGAGTACATAAAAATTACATAAAAATATTAAAAATTAATAAAAAACTTATAATTTAAAAAATTAAGGCCGATAAGAAGTTAAGCATCAAAAACAAAAGTTAATTATGAATAAAAGATACAACTAAAATTATAAAAAAAATTATAAACAAAAATAAATAAATTTTTTAAAATGTATATATACATGAGTATGTGTGTATGTATATGCACATGAGTGTACATATATAAATAACATTAGGTTTATAGTTAGTAACAATATGCTAACGGCTCTCTAATGTAATACGATTGTGTTAAAACATAACTGTTACCTGTATTTTTCAATTGTAAAATTTAGTTGCTAGTACAACTTAAAACACATTTTTTTAATTTCACCCAATACAGTACTAGCAACTAAATTAATTAGTTACCTTCTTCACTGATGAGCCTCGGGGTAACTAATTATAAAGATGTTTTGTATGATGATAGAGGCGAAACAAAACATGTTTAAGTTATTGTTAGCTGTCGTTGTTTTAGATGATGTTGTTTTCCTTTGTTCAAATCTGTTGTGTCATTGTATTTTATGTTGAAGAGCTATGAAAATATTTTTAATTTTAATAAATAATAATACAATAACTATCTAAGTACTTTTACGTATAAACTTTATCTAATTCTATTAATGCGATGCTGCTTCTTCTCGCAGTTCTTACGAAATTTCTCTGAAATGTTTCATGCGAGAGGAGTGGCCAGAACTTGGTTCGCTTGCTTTGCCAACTGTGTCTTTCACTCTTTCTCATTGCAATCTCGGCGCTTTTGTTTGCGTTTTCATGGTAATGCCATCGGCGCTGATAAGGGCTATCATCCCCCCAAAGAAGTCGGCGACCAGTCACCCGTCTGTGGCGCTGATGAACCGCTCTCCTATCGGGCTCTGCGTTCCCCGTTCTCTATTTTATGGCTGAACTATAGGTCAACGATTTCAGATCGCATGAGACAGGATCATTTGAACCCTTGCAGTAGAAGCGGTAGCACTTATCGACGATTCCCAATGGAACAACCAGAGTAATTCGTTCTGGTGGAGCCACCGGACGAAACCATAGCATCATCTGTGCCGCGAGCGCCCGTTACCTCATCGCCGACCAATTTTACGGAGAGGACAAGGCACACACCTAATTTCGGAACAGAATTTTCGTCAATATTTTACCTGCTCATGCTGAGTTGCTAAGATACCTATGTTTATTCGCCATTTGTTGATTCACGAGCATGAAGGGAGACGATGAAAGGGAGGAAACTGTGCTTTGGAGATAGACCCTTCTCATGGATCCTAAGTTGGGGGCCTCTAAGCGAAGGTTCACTCAAAGACTTTGTCAGCGATTCGCCCCGAAAGTCGGCATTACATGGCTCGCTCCTACCATCTGTCTCCGTCCCAGTATCTGGCGATATAAGTTCCGTAGCCGTTGATTGAATGGAACGTCTTGAATGGTTCTTTCACATAATTGGATTCACTAGAACTCCAGGAGGAAGGAGGGGTTCAGTTCTTCGTAGCTTAAATCCCAAGAGAGCCTTGCACACATCAAGTGCACAAGGATGTTCACATTATTCACCGCAACCGGACACAATGTTTCGCCTCCTACTATTGCCCACGAGTTCAGCTTAGACTCAACTACAACTACAGCTAGGGCATGCATTCGAGATAGTGCGTATTTTTACAGAATGAGAACAAGAACGCTTCTGGTCGTCGCCGTCTGCGCGCTTCTGCTGGTGTCAACGTTTGAGTGCAAGAAGCAGAACAAGGACAGCAAGAACAAGTAAGTCGGCCCACTGCACTCTGATTGGACTCGTTGCATCTCTCTTTAGAAAATCAAAGGAAGGCAAGAGCTACAAGGAAAAGAAGGCAGACGTCAAGCCCGAGAAGCAGAAGGAACAGAAGGTAAGACAAGTTGGCTGAAAGAGAGGTCTTTTGTGTATCTATCTACCGGTCTACTGTTTCACCTGTTGTTCCGTGGATCATCGAGATGATCGAGCTGGCCCTAGCAGCGTCTCTGTCGCGTGCCACAGTGCTCCAATGGATCCTCCTTGGTCGAGGGGCACGAAGTGCGTAATATCGTTCGTTCAGGGCTTTCACGAAGAAGTCCGACCAACGCGTTGGCGGCCGTACTGATGTTTTCTTGACATCCTGCGGAATCCAGTCGGTGACGGCTCTCGTCCAGTGGATGTCTGCATTACATGGCAGGCCCACCTAATTTTCGACTTGGACCATGCGACAGCGTCTCTGATCTTGGAACGTCGACGAAGCTCGGAAGTCCGGAGACCTTCGCTCACTTCCGAGACTCGTGCCACTCCGAGCGTAATCTGGATTCCCCGCTGCGCGACACTGTTCGCGTATTCATCCTCCTTTCGTATGGCCCAGGTCTCTGAGGCGAAGAGTAGCGCAGGAAGAACAGCTGGCGCTAAGTCGTTGGCCATGTTGGATTGACGACTTCGATACATGTAGCAGGAGCACTCGGAGATGTTTGTTCCGTTGAGCGAATAAGGCATCAGAAACTTGTCCGTTCTTCATGAACATCGTCTTCGTACGATTCAGTTGCAGTCCAGCGTTCCCACATGCACGACCAAAGTTGGTCAGCATATTCTCGCCTGGCTTGTGCACAATGTTATGAGCACGATGTCGTCAACGAAACGAAGATGATGTAGTTGCTGGCCATTGATCTTCAATTCCACATCTTCCCATTCTAGTTCGCACATGACGTTTTCGAAGGTGGCGCTGAGGGGCTTTGGGGATATGCTATCCCCCTGTCGAACCCCTCTCTTCACGTCGACGACGTCGTTGTAGAATGGAGAGATCTTGGTCGCGAATCCACTGTACTGCTCTCGAAGTACTCTGATGTACTGAGTAGGAACAGCGTAAGTGAGCAGGACTTTGACGACCGCTTCCGTTTCGACAGACTCGAATGCTTTCTTGAGGTCTGTGAGCGTAAGGCACAGCGGCAGCTTGCCTTCTCGCGATACTTCGATGAGCTTCGTAATGGTGTGTATGAGGTCGCTCATGCTGAATCCTCTCCGAAATCCTGCTCGTTCGTATGACTGTGCTTCGTCCAGAGTTCTACTAATCCTATTCAGGATGACTCCAGTGAACAGCTTGTAGGCTACGGACAGCAGGCAGATCGGGCGATAGCTGCCAATGTCGTTCACGTCTCCCTTCGTGTACTGCAAGATGTTCTTGCTTATGTTCCACTGAGACTAGGAACTTTGCACTTCAGCAGGTAGGGTGGGAAGAGTCACGCTAAGCTGTTGATGAGCGCTGGTGGGAGGTTCTTCAGGTGTTCGAGTCTGATCCTGTCAGGACCGGGTGCTGTACCGATGAGATGGCGAATCGGATCTCGGAAGGGAGAACATAGGGGACGACACATTCATCCTGCGGAATACCGCATGGAGGCAGGTGAACGTGGCTTTCGAAGAGATCGAAGTAGAAGTCGTGGATGACCTTCTCCACTGTTCTTCTGGGAGAAGTGACGCTTCCATCAGGACGTCGGAGAGCGATCGTCTTGGTCTTGAAGTTGGTCTTGAATTTCATTGCGGATGCTCAACCCTGCCTCTGCAGCTTCAGCCAACACTTCCACCCTTCTCTCCTTAAGATCCTCCTTTATCGTCGCTCTGCAGAGCTTCGCAAACTCGGACGTCAGCTGGTAGTTGCCTGACGCTCGTGCTGCTCCACGCTGGCGTATAAGCTCGAGAGTTTCCGGAGACAGACGTCTCTTAGTGGTCATTAGACGCTCGGCTCCCATAGCACAGTGAGATGGTGCACGAAGCGGTCGTATGTTTCGTCAATGTTGTCCATGACGGTAACTTCCCAAAAGCCGACAAGAAAAGTGTACACGACCAGTTGATGGTCGTTCTGGAACTCCTCTTCTTGAAGTTTGCGGCCTTATCTCCTTCAAGGGAAAGGCGGAGCGTCCGCTAAAGAGGCATTCCGACGCTGTGAAGAGCTTGGGGACAACAGAGAGAGGTCGGCAGGCAATACTTGCGGTTGAAGATTTTGGTCGATCTCGTTGTATAACTGGCCACCGGGTGATTCCTAGGTGTATCGTAGGGCGGAAGGCTTTTGGAACTGTGAGTTTCCATGGATGGTCTTGGTCGACATGATAAACTCAGACAGCGTTTCGCTTTGCTCATTCCACTATAAACCGTGGGTTACGATGTGAAGTTCTTCCGGCGATCTTAAGAGTCCGATCTCAGCATTGGAGTCGCCGATAAACACCTTGTAAATGGTGTGTTGCTGTGATCCTCCTTATATGTAGATCTTCTCCAGCTCCACGTAAAAGGCTTCGACGCTTTCGTCATCTTAGTCGGATGTTGGGGCATACGCGACGACTACAGTCAAAGCTGGCACGGAGCCACATCGTTTCAGTCGCAGACGGTTGTCAGAGACTCGCACGAATCAATGTTCATGGCCAAGTGCGTGTTGACGAGGACACCGCTTACTTCCCTGCTGTCGCATGTTCCGAGGAACAGTTCTTCTCCGGAGTCGTAGGCGGCGTATAGGATTTGGTATCTTCTCGTCTCGGTCAGTCCGATGGCGGCGTACTTGATCTTCTTGTCTTACATCATGGTCCTGACGGATGCTTCCGATCAGGGATGGGCGGAATTTCTGTTTTCTGTTTTCTGATTTTCTGGCCATTTCGGGCAATTTTTTCTGTTTTCTGGGAAAATGAACTAAAAATTTGCCAGAAAACAGGAAATGGAGGTGGGGAGGGGGGCGAACAAAATTGTATCACGGAAATCCAATAGAAAGTATCCAAAAAGCGTCATAGAATCATGAGTTTCATTCCAAAATAATGTTTCTAGAGAATTTTAAATTGGAAGCATGTGGCGTTCTTGGATGTGCTTATGTAGAAATTGCGCCATATACTCATGAAGTAATTGTATTCTATAAGTGCTGCTGACATGGAGTCCCTTCATAGGATATTTCTCGTCTTTCATAATTTGGCATTCGTCTTTTTTTTGAATTTCAGCAATATTTCGGACCATCTACGATTACTTACAACTTTATATCAAGGCTACAATACTAGCGTTATGAGGGGCATTTAATTATCTATTAATAATTAATCGCTATCTAATAATAATAATAATTATCTATAATAATTAATCGCTTGTCCTATGTAGTACGTATGGGTATGATTGTTCTCCACCTCCGGTTTAAACAATGAAAATTGTTGGCCGATCATTTTCTGCAGAGCCTCTGGCGAAACTGCTTCTCTTAACTCCATCGAGTTGTTCAAACGGGCATCAGTAGGTCTCCATTCGTCCATGTCGCGTGCCAGAGTGGTCCAACGGATCTTCCTCGCTCGAGGGACACGAAGAGCGTCATATCGGTCGTTCAGGGCTTTCACGAAGAAGTCCGACCAACGCATTGGTGGGCGTCCCGGTGTTCTCTTGACATCCCGCGGAATCCACTCGGTAACAGCTCTCGTCCAGCGGGTGTCTGCAAAACGCATTACGTGGCCGGCCCACCTAATTTTGGATAATCTGCCCCATGCGATAGAATTTCGAGAAAGTTCCGAGCTTCGTATCCCACTCCGAGCATCGTCGTCTCCATTTTCTGGCGCGCGACGCTGATCGCGTGTTCATCCTGCTTTCGTGTAGCTCAGGTCTCTGAGGCGTATGTTAGCACGCGAAGAAGGGTGGAGTCGAATAGGTGGGCACGGAGTCTGACGTTCTTCGTCTTCCCGACGGCTTCTTCGACGCTCTTGAAGGCTCCCCAACCCCTCTCGTTTACCTCTGCCCAGTTTTGGGGGTAGTTCGTTGACCATGTTGACTTCGCGGCCTAGACAATCGCAGCTGAAGCATTTCGAGGTATTCGTTCCGTTGAGCGAGACTGGGGCATCAGAAACTTGTCCGTTCCTCACGAACATTGTTCTCTTAAGATTCAACTGCAATCCAGCATTCCCACAGACACGGCCGAATTCGACCAGCATTCGCTCCGCCTGGCTGATGCTCGGTGTTATGAGCACGATGTCGTCAGCGAAGCGAGGATGGTGCAGTTTCCGGCAGTCGACCTTCACTCCCATGTCTTCCCATTCTAGTTCGCGCATGACGTTTTCAAGGGTGGCGCTGAAGAGCTTCTGGGATATGGTATCCCCTCGCCGAACCCGAACCCCTCTCTTCACGTCGATGGCGACGTCGTTGTAGAATGGCGAAATCTTAGTGGTGAATCCACTGTACAGCTCTCGAAGTACTCTGATGTACTGAGTAGGAACGCCGTGAGTAAGCAGGGTATCGACGACCGCTTTCGTTTTGACGGAGTCGAACACCTTATTCAGGTCGATCAACGTATGGCAAAGCTGCAGCTTATACTCTCCTGATACTTCGATGACCTTCGTGATGGGGTGTATGTGGTCGATCGCGCTGAATCCTCCCCGGAATCCTGCTTGTTCGCATGGTTGTCCTTCGTCCAGCGTACCGCTGATCTCATTCAGGATGACTCGAGTGAATAAACCGCTTGAAGACTAGCAATATGTCGGGGATCACCGTCACTCAGAATCTGTTGTGTTGAGAGCCACTTCAGCCACCATTTCGTGTTCTTTTGTGAAATATAGAGCCAGTACACAACATCTTTAGTTTGCTAAGGAGTAGCTAGGTGCTGTATGGTGAGTTGGCCTGAAAACTTTCAGCTATGCGGAAGGAGACCACTTACTAGGAAAGGTTTACTCGAAGAACGAAACGAACTACATAGGGGTATAGATTCTGGCGATGTGAGTAGTTGTTAGATGGATGTCTAGTTGCGATCAAAACTCTTGCGCCAGGCGGGACTCGAACCCGCATCTTCTGCTTTCCGGGCAGCGATGTTCGCCTTACACCACCGGCGCTGTTTGGTCGAACTGAACATCCACGATATCTTCCTAGCAAGTACTCACCTATCAGCACTCACCCGTTATCGGAATGAGCCGGCCGCTGATATCAGCATGAAACCGGTCAAGCTGAAGGCACTCGAAGAAATGATTTTGATGTCAGTAGTATTCAATAAATCTGTGCACAGCCTTCGAGTATGTTGCGAGAGTGTGACTATAAACTCAAAACAATGGGGTTGAAACATGTAAACAGTGGTCAGTGAGGCTTCATCGTGTTTGGTACTCTGAAAGGCCAGTTTTTTACTAGTGGGACCATTAATTGGGGCATTAACTGTGAATGGGAGCTGATGAGTAATGTTGATGAATGTTACTTCAAATGTCCACATTCCTGGAACCTTGAGTCACAATTTACAATTACTTTACAATTTACAATTTGCATTTGTATTGAACTTAGAGCGCACTAGAATTTTTTTGTAAATGCTTGCAAGTCAAAGCGCTTATAATTAAGTCGTACTATAATTTCGAAATTTTCTATTTTCTCTTTTCTGATTTTCTGTTTTCTGGCATTTTCGGCTTTTCTGTTTTCTGACGAAAGCGATTTTCTGTTTTTTTTTTGTTTTCTGGGAAAATTTTCAAAATTTCCGCCCATCCCTGCTTCCGATACGAGCTTGCGGGCGTTGTAAGTACAGATAGTCATCTTATTCCTTCTCAGTTGGCGCACCCTGGTTCGCAATCCTTCCGATCGCTGCAGAAATGGGATCTCCTTCGTGGTCAAGGGAAGGAGGTCCTTTAGTGCTGCTGCTTGGACTGGAGTACACACGGGTAGCTAGTCGAGCGGGCGAGGAATTCCTGGCAGGCAGACAGTCTGCCCGACGTGACGCATCGAGACTTTTCAGACGACCCCGAATTGCCTTACAGTGTACTCCCAGTTTACCGAGTGCAAGTTTTGGCCGGGCCGACACAGATACTATCCGCGTAGACGCGAACACATTCACGCACTCTGTGCGTGAACGTGCCACGCCCACACCCAAGTCGACCCGACACAGCGCAAGGATTCCATCCCCTACATCCCACCTGCGTCTCTGGGCAGTATACGGCCGCATTTCGTTCGCGATTCATTCCCCTATCCACCACCCGGGACGCGCCATGTGGATCTGCGACAAGCGGCCCATGATCCCTCTTAACAAGACTCTGCACTGAGGAAGTCTTGGAGGGTCTTGGGTGTAGCGTGCCAATGTTGGTATTACAGACGGCATTTCACGCTGTTCCCCGTTCTTCGAAGAAGACCAAATTCCAGGTGCCAAAGACTAAAGCAGAAAAGCCTGTGCAGACGTTGGATTTTGAAATCGAGGTTGATGAAGTGGTCATTGAAGCAGCTGAGCCTACTGCAAAAGCCGAAACTCAGGTTGGTAGCCTCTAACTGCCTTGGATTACTCAGCTTCCTTCCTTACGAAACTAGATTTCAGGGCAAAGTACATGCACATGCCGCCGAGTCTTTGGTAGAGACGATTAACCACCACCAGCAGAAGACGATCATCAAGCCAAGATCGTTAAAGGTGTCATCTTCGTGAGAGCAGGAGAAACAGTCTGGTCTCTAACTCTTTCCTAGCCTAATACTGATTGGAGCGGAACTTCAGGTTCTCAATGCGTACGAACAATGCAAGTTGGAGTGCAAGAAGCAGCGGGACAGCGTTCAAGCCCAGGAGGTAACTGATGACTTCCACCCTCTTTTTTATCTGCCGTCGTGTGCTGCCTTGATTCACGTACAACTGTCCTCTAGACAGTGCCCCTGGCTGTGTTTTAGAGGGAAGCGTGATAAGGAGGTCTACACAGACTTCCACATTTGAAGCCAATTGCAGACGCAAGACCGTAACATTTTACAGAGTAGTTTGTCCCCATTTAAGGGCCACTTCGGAGCGTTACAGCAGTGGAAGGCTTTTCTTAGCACTTGGCGCAGCCAAATCGAGGTGAGATCTCGTGAGGGAGTCTCGGTCCCAGACTCTTAAAATCCCATCAACCCAATCAGATTCTTCCAATCCAGTCAGCGCTTAAAAGTTACATTTACAGGACCTCCTTATTGTTACAAAAATGAAGCCATTGCTAAGATAGCATCTATTTATTAATTACTTTCAGCCATCAAGGAAAAAACATTATCAAAGTTCTCTCATCTTTGAGCCTGTGTCCTATTCTTTTTATTATGCTAACGAGTCTGATATATGGGTCCTTATTCTATCCCAGCATAAAAATCGACGTATCAACCTCGTTGGCGCAGTAGGAGGAAGAAATATTCCTCAACGCAATCTTACAGCTCGTACTATGCATCTGATAATAATCATGTTCGTAAGCCTTCCATCTAGGAAGGTAGGACCTCTCATTCGTAAAGACCGGCTACCCTCTCCTGGCCCATGCAGTATCCTTCTGGAGAGGCCAAATTCTTGGTACTTGATGGACGAACATTGTGTGAGTGTTCATTCGCCTTCTGCAACGATTTCATCGACAGATCTACCTTGTCCTGGGTATTCGCACAGAACGATCGAAAACCAGCGCAAGCAACTGTTCCGAAGGCGTAAGAGTGAGAAAAGCTTCTGTCTTCAAACTCACATTCTTGATGTAACAGTGATCTTGGAAGGCCCAGTAAATAGCTTATGTCCATGCGGTTTGGTCCGCTTTCTTTCCATGATTTACAAAGTTTATCACAGGAGCAAGAAGACGCAAAGCGTCGCTGTTCGAAATCCTCCAAACTTCCTTCCGCATCTTATGGTTACGGTTTCCACAGCGTAACCCTAATCGTATTAGGCAAACAACGCTCCGGCATTCACCCGCTTAAGCTTCTACAACGACGTTTATCAGGGCTTATTGGTGCTCATCAGTTATCGCGGTAGCACACTCCCTCTGACGATATGCACTGCTTTGCAGACGCGGTCAGTAGATTAATTCTCGAAAAAATTTGATGGAACTTCAGCCTGTATGGAGTCACGAAAGGGAAAATATTACACCACACCATAGTGATGGAATATTTGCTGATCTGCTATAAGGCTTCACGGAACCAGAAGTGACTGCAGAGCAGCACTTATTTGGATTCATTTAGGATCACACGCCCGCACAACAGTGTTGGAGAGAGGTGCTCTGAAACCACTTCTGGAAGGGGTAGATGAATCGTCTAAATATGCAGTTGTCTGACATCGGCTGAGTTGAAAATGTGGTCAAGTTGTTCGAAGCTTCACCCAAAAAATCTGCACCTAGCATTTTCAACTTTTCTCAACCAGTACATAGGTTCCACTGCTCCATAGACGTCGCAAGTGCAGAGCAGTCATCATTCGAGACCTTCGCGTCAAATCTGTGGCAACTGGCTGACCTGTCCGCCAATGAATTCTACACGTCGACCGCTTCTCTTCCGTCGTCTCAGCGCTCAATTGTTCGTCACAAGCGAGAAGAAGTTAATGTATCTCGCGCTCTGTGCTGTGTAGGCGAAATGGTTTTGAGGATGTACGAGCTTTGCCAGAAATCTTAATCGCTGAGCTGCTAGGAGCGCACCAGACCTCAAGAAAAACCTCGGAAAATTCAGTTTTTCAAAAATTCAGTTTTTTTTTTGCGAATTGACACACAGCCCGCACAACTCGTATAATATTTCCGATGACCTTTGCGTCATCCTTCAGGCAGCTTGCGTGATGGCTAGCAAGGGTTACGACGTTCCTTCAAGGTTCCCTTTTACAGTACGTGGAACAGCTCCGGGCAGAACTGGCCGCCGCAGAGCAAGCTCTGGCTGAGGAGACTGCAGCCGCCGCCAATGTCGCCGAACCCACCCTACAGTAGCCGACTCAGCTGGCCTCCGATTGTGCTTCCAACGTCCGCCACAAGACATTCCGTGACACCAATTCCTGACCCGTCTCGGTGTATGGTGTGGGACGCTAAGCGCCGCCTCATCACAGACCTCATTGGCATCTTGTTGGTATCACTTTTTTGTGCTCAAAGTTGTTCTCGTTTGTTTTTATAGTAATTGCTATCTCACTTTAAAATAAATATGTACAGGCTTCAGCTGTATCAGCCCAGAGCAGAGGACGAATCTGAAGACGACGCCAGATTCGCCAACCGCTTACCGCCCCCTACCGGTGAAAATACCGCTTAATACCGATGCTGATGAATCTCAGATCAGGGTTTGGAGTTATATTCACCGTTAGAGGGCGGTAGGCGGTTGATGAATCTGGTCCCAACTAACAAGGGAAGCCCACGAACTTCCACCAAAGATTCTCAACGAGACCTTAATCTCGTAGGGCATCGGACAAGGCTCACAGAACTATGTTTCGTTTTTGCTACGGGCCACTGGGTGGTTCAAAAATGGCAAAAACATCAGTAAAAGGATAAAAGGATAAAGGACGGCGTTACTCAATCCCTTCTGGGATGCGCCAGCGCATTCTACTTCTACAGGATGTCGTGGAGGCGACATGAATGCGTATTTGGCCATACAATGACTTGCGGTGGCCAGCCGATGTACAAGTCAGTGCTTTATCCTTCCCAGACAAGTCTGGTACCAATTTACCGACCCCGGAGGGATGGAAGGCTTGGTTGGCCTGGGCGGGAAATCCGAACCAGAAACCTGGTATCGGGTGCACGCGGCAGTCGCGCCTCCTCCGACTGCGCTACACGCGCCCAAAAAAAAAACATCAGTACAAGCTGAAAAGGCAAAAGTGACACCTGGAATGGCCCTGTCGTGCTCAAAACCTGGCCTACAGAAGGTTTGGAGATCAAATTAAAGTTAGGTTATAGCAAAATGATAATTTCCTGCGCTTCCTAGACGAAGCTCCAATGTACATTCAAATGATTCATTTGCAACAGTGATGGTAGCGACTGGATGGCCGAGCGGGTAGCGAGGCTGACATACGGGAGGGGGTCGACTTTGATTCCGGGGCTGTCAATGCGATTTGCTCTGTTGACTGCTCCCACTTTTGCAAATAAAGAGTACATTTTGGCTTCGGTAGGGTACCTACTTCGCTTCCTAACCCACCCTTCAACCTGTTGTCAGATGTGGAAGAAGGTAGTTTTGTCGTGTTTGGTGATGTCGAGCGTCCATTAAACCAGTTGTCTCGCTTAGGAAGCTTTCATCAGATGCTGTCCCCGCATATGACCTCTTTGGAATGCTCTCAATCAGTTTTGGAAGTGTTCCTCGCTGTCACCTCATTTGCGAACACCATCGACAAGTACTGATTTCACCCACCGTCAAGGCACGCTCATCGTTCTTCGGGTTTCTTTACAGACTGCGTTTTGCTCTTCTCGCAAATTTCACTATTTCCCTATAGCGCTAACTGCTACCAAGTACAGCATATTTTATCCACCTCGTGTGGTTGTACGCCTTGCTGTGTATTTCTTCCTCATTACTTCCGTATACACTTACAGGAGGCGGGTCGGAGGCATTGCAGATAGTAGCATTTGCATTCACTCCCTCGACTCTAGAGGTCGTCCGAAATTCATCTCTAGGGTTATTTGGGATGCAGATACCAATCTGGTAACCATTTTCGGTGAAACGACGGATGGCAGAAGGTTACGATGGGAATGTGTAAGTAAAGGTTGTACGCAGAATAATCGGCACCGCTGCCCTTCACGAGATCGAGGAAAGGATGAGGGAAAAGTATCGAATATCGCCAACGGGAGCTATTTGGGTGCTGATCACGAATATGATACCTGTTTTTAAAATTTCGGTCGATTACGGCAGGTTACGGTAGATAGATAGGTTTAATTACCCAAGTTTGAGTCAAGTGTCTGTCAAACCTGTCGTGCGGTCCGTCTGTTCACCGCTCTCTTCCGTGCCCTGTATTCGCTGCCAGGACAGACTCTACATTCACATCCGTTGGTTCTTCGGTTTATCGGACAGCTCAGAACCTTGTGGCGGATTCAGACTAAACTTCAATTTCAACAAAGCCACCGCGGAAGGTAAATCTGGTGGACGTGTCTGGTGCCAGTTGTAGTCGATCTGCTGCTAATTGATCGTGTTTTCTCGCTTCCCTGACCTCCTACGATGGCGCCTTCAAGGACTGCTGTGAAGAAGGCCGGTGACGAAATCGAGGCGGGATTCGGTTCAAACGAAGTTGCAGCAGCATTGGAGCAACTGCACGCAGATAAGAAGACACCGTTGTTCTTAAAGACGCTCATAAGTCATATGTTCAGCGTCCAAAAGCAGTTAGTCGATCTGCTGCTAATTGATCGTGTTTTCTCGCTTCCCTGACCTCCTACGATAGCGTCTTCAAGGACTGCTGTGCATAAGGCCGGTGACGAAATCGAGGCGGGATCCGGCTCAAACGAAGTTGCAGCAACATTGGAGCAACTGCACGCAGATAAGAAGACACCGTTGTTCTTAAAGACGCTCATAAGTCATATGTTCAGCGTCCAAAAGCAGCTCTGCACTGTTCTTGCGAAAAACCAAGAGTTGCAGGACCAGATCTCTTGTTTGCGAGAGGAAAATATGGCCCTAAAAAGCGCGTTGGCTGAAGCAGGAAGGAGTGAATCATCTCGATCGTTTCCTGAAGCCATGGCTAATGTGATGTCGCTAGTCGAGGAGAAGAAAGACAACGATCAGTTGTTATTTCTGGTATTCCAGAATCAAAGGACCCCAAGTCTCTGCATGATCTCGACTTTGCTAAGAGCATTCTCAACCATCTCGAGATTGAATGTATCCCCCAAATAACATATAGACTTGGCAAACCTCAAGTTGATCGTCCCCGTCTTGTAAAGGTTCTGTTACCTAACACGTTCTATAAATCTCTTATTCTTAGAAGGGCTCCACGATTGCGTTCCTTCTCCTCCAAGGGCGTATATATACGGCCCTCACTTACGAAGGAGGAGAGAGCGGAATCGAGAAGCCAGGTTAGTGTCTCTCACGACGTGTCAGCTGTTAACTCCCAAAGGACTCAACTCAATATGTCTTCGGCAAACTCATAAAACCTCTCCGGACGCCTGTCTTCTTCTTCTTCTTCTCCTGAGCGTTTAGTCCCGCGCAGTCGCAGGGTCCGCTGTTCTTGTGATCTGTCGCCACCTCATCCTATCAAGGGCGTCATCTGCCGTAGCGCCGACTTCGATGAGATCTCTCTTGATGACGTCCTTTCACCTTTTCCTTGGGGCTCCTCTCGGACGCTTTCCGGGTGCCTAGAAATCTAGGGCCAACCTTACGGGGTGATTCTCTGGCCTTCTGATGACGTGTCCGTACCACCTTAGGCGCTGCTCTCTCATCTTCAGCTGGATCGGGGCTGTCTTCATCACTGCCCTAACATCCTCGTTTCGCAACCTGTCCCTACGGGTCCATCCACATGCCCACCTTAGCATCCTCATTTCCGCAGCTGCAGTGGCCGCTCCTGCTCCTTACCCAGGGCCCAGCATTCACTGCCGTAGAGGAGGGCAGGTCTCACTACTGCTCTATACAGCTTGCCTTTGAGCGTCCTGGAGCATCTACCCTCGCAGGGGATCCCTGTAGACTCTCTCTACTTGAGCCAGGCTGCGTTTGTCCGTCCCCTGACCGCCTGGTCCACAGTTCCTTCCTCGGACAGGTCACTTCCGAGATAGCGGAATTCTTCCACCTTCTCGATCGCTTCCCCTTGGCAGTCAAGGATCGATCCAGCGCACTGCTCAGAGCAGATGAACTTCGTCTTCTTCACGTTCAGCCGAAGACCGTTGTCTGCGAGGGCTACCTGCCACAGCTGCACCTTCTCCTCCAGCTCCTCCTGGTTATCGGCTACTAGAGCGATGTCGTCCGCGTAGAGGATCGTCCTGAGAGGGTCTTCCTGAAGGTGGTTCACTATAGAGTCAAGCGTCCGCAGGAAGAGGAACGGACTCAGAGCCGACCCTTGGTGTACCCCCACTGTGATGTCCACCTTCCTTGTCACCCCGTGTGGAGTTCGTATCGCCGCTTTCGAGCCCTCGTACATGTCCTTTATCACCGTGATCAGACGTTCCGGGACACCACTCCCTCGAAGGGCCTTCCAGAGTACTGCCCAGGGCAACCTGTCGTAAGCTTTCTCCAGGTCCAGAAATGCTAGGTAGCAGGGTTTTCGTTTCTCCCGATATTTCTAAATCAACTGACGAGCGATGAAGATGGCGTCTGTGGTGGACCTCTCGGGCATGAAGCCCCACTGCACCTGGGAGATGGGGACTATCTCCCTCAGCCTCGAGTCGACCAGTCGTTTGTAGATCTTCATCGTGTGTGAGATCAGTTTGATTCCTCGGTAGTTGGAGCATTCAGAAGCGTCTCCCTTCTGCTTGAAGATGGGAACTATGGTGCTGTTCCTCCAGTCATCCGGCAGCTTACCTTCTTTCGTGATTCTGTTGAGGAACTGCGTCAGCCAGTTGACTCCGCAGTCCACGAGCACCTTCCAAGCCTCTACTGGCACTCCGTCAGGCCCAGCTGCCTTTCCGAGTTTCATCTTCCCTATGGCCTTGCGAACCTCTTCTTGCGTCCAGGGCGGGATGGGTCCTTCCGTTGGTTGTTCTTCCTGGGCCTCCCAACGGGGGAATTCCTCGTTCAAGTGTTCCTTGAAGTACTCCTCCCATCTTTCTCTCACCTCGACCGGCTTCCGTATTACCCTACCGTCAGCACTCTTCACAGTCTTCACTGCTCGAATGTCGAGACTAGCTCTATGACGCGCCTTAGCCAGACGGATGGCGAACTTCTCTCCCTCCAGCCCGTCTAGTTTCTCGTACAAGGCATCCATTTCCGCGTTCTTTGCCTTCGCTACAGCTGTTTTTGCCAGCCTCTTCAGCTTCCTGTAGGCTGTGAGATGCTCGGGTGCCCTCGTCTTCTGCCACAGCTTGTAGGCCTCCTTCTTCTTCTTCACCGCAGCCTGCACCTCTTCGTTCCAGAACCATGCCGATTTATCCCCTCTGATCCTTCTCTTTGTTTCTCCCAGGGTTTCCTTGGCACATCTCACGATTGTTTGGGCTACCTTCCTCCATGTCTCATTCACGGTACCAGCTGGATCTGGAAGGCCTTCCTCGAGCACTGCCCTTGGTAGTTCGTTCCGCTCTGAACCCCGCAGTCTCCACCATCGGATCCTGGGTTCCGCCCTCACTTTGGGTTTGGTGGGAAGAAGTATGCTAAGGTCGGCTACTAAGGCTCTATGCTGTGAAGCCACGTCTTCTCCCGGAATGACCTTCACATCTCTGACTGTTTTCAAGGCAGGCCTTCGAACCAGGATGTGGTCGACTTCCGTCCTTCTTCCTGCGTTAGCATAGGTCAACTTGTGGCTCTCCCTCTTCGCGAAGAAGGTGCTACAGACAGCCAGGTCGTGGGTGATAGCCAGATCGAGAATTCTTTTTCCATCTTGGTTTATCAGGCCGATCCCTTTACCTCCATGAACCCTTTCCACTAATCTTCTGCCACTCCCCACATGCCCGTTCATGTCCCCTGCTATGGAGAGGTAGTCGCCTTCTGGTACGGACCTTATGGCCTCCTCGAGCATGATGTAGAAATCATCCTTGTAGTGCTCGGGGTATCCGGTCTGCGGAGCGTAGACAGACATGATGGTCCAGTAACCCTCCTTCGTGTCCAGCCGCAGTGACATGATGCGGTCGTTTATTCTTTGGACAGCAGCTACTGAATTCTTAAGGGATTCCGCGACAGCTATCCCTACCCCGTTCCTCTTGGTGTCCTCTCCGTTGTAGTACAGCTTGACCCCATCTCCAATCTCCCTGGCTTTCGCCCCTTTCCATCTCGTTTCCTGCAGTCACAGGACTTGTATCCTTCTGCGCTTCATCAGGTCAGCCACTTCCCTAGATCTTCCGGTCAGCGTTCCCACATTCAGAGTCCCCAGTCGAACTAGCTTCTTTAGCCGAGGTCGTTCGGCCCTCGTAGCCCTCGCATACTGACCACAGAACTCGGGCGGGGGTTCTGTGCGCCACTTCCGGGTGACGTCCTAGCCTTTACACTGATTCTATTGCGACTTGTGATCATGGTTTTGTGACGAGGTTTCTCCATCAGCCGGCCTGTCAACCTGGGCCTGACGCTGGAACCGTTGCATTTCTGCAAGACACACACACACACACACACACACACACACACACACACACACACACACACACACACACACACACACACACACACACACACACACACACACACACACACACACACACACACACACACACACACACACACACACACACACACACACCGAACCACACCGAACCACAGAACGCCTGTCAATTATCTTAAATGCCTTTATGGCAATGTGCGATCAATCCAGAAGAATATTTTCCCACTTCGATTTACTTTAAGAAAATTAAATTGTGATTTAGTTGTCTTAACAGAGACATGGTTAAATGAATTCATTGACGCTGGTCCAGTTCTTTGTGATTTGTGCAGCAAATATTCTTATGTAAGATGTGATAGGACAAGTAAAAGAGGTGGTGGGGTTCTTATCCTTATTAGGCTTCCAATTGTTTTTTAGACCATATAGAGTGAATCAGTGGCTGATGGCTTTGAGCTACTTTCTTGTGATTTGAAGCTGCCCCAGCATCCTTAAGGCTGATTGCTATTTATAGGGCACCTAGCGCTCCTATCACTACACACTCCATTTGATCAAGACAATAAGCAATCTCTGCTCTTCTGAATCACAGTGTGTGATTATGGGCGATTTCAATTTGCCAGACATTGATTGGACCAGGAGTTTTCCCTCCGGTATCAGCAACGTTTTGTGGAGATGTGCATATCATGCAAGCTCCACTAAAATGTCTCAAAACCAACTCGGAACGACAATGTCTTAGACCTCATTCTTAGCAGTGAGGCACGCCTGGTTATAAATGTTGACATTCTTCCACCAATTGGATCCAGTGACCACTCAAGTATGTTCTTTACCATTGATCGTCTCATAAACAGGCCAGCATTTCGCCTGAGAAGGTCGTTTCATAAGGCTAACTATTCCCATATTTGTCAGTTTCTACTGTCACTGGATTGGAGAATGCTCCTTGAGGGATACCATTCCGTTAATGACAAATACGAGTTCTTCCTATCTGTATTGCATAGTTGCATTCAAGAGTTTGTGCCCTTGGAAACACTGCCTCTCAACTACTGTAAGATACCGCCCAACTTGGTCAGAATTTTTGAGCAAAGACAAAAAAGATGGATGAAATATCAAACTTATCCAAGTGAGAACAATTTTAGCCGTTTCAAAGCTCCGAGCGATAGGTTTGATCGGCTTCTGAATAGGTATCACAAATATGTTGAAAGAGAAATTCTTGAAAGACCAAATAAAACATCTCTTTATACCTTATTAAATTCTGTGCTGAAGCGACCTGAACGAATCCCACCTCTGAAGGATCCCGCTGGACTATCAGCAGTATCTGATATGTCTAAGCCTTCCATGCTCGCCAAACACTTTCAAAAATCCTTCTTGGTGTCCCTTCTGAATAATGATGCTTTAGATCTATACTATCAAAAAGAAGTATAATAAAACTATTGGAATTATGTCTTGATCCACTCTTTTTAAAACATCTTAAACAAAAAGCAAAACTTGTTCTATATTGCTTACTGACAACAACCAATTATAGTAACATACAAAATAAAAATAACACTATAAAAAAGGATTATTTTAATATAGTAGTACCTTACATACACACTAAATTAGATATAATCAACTTCAATAAAATATTTAATAGCATCTATTCTATCGAATTTATGAAGACTTTACAATCAAATAAATTATCTTTCAGAGTAGTTTACACATACGATCCTCCAATATCAACAAAAATTTTTAATTACAATAAGTTTCTTAAGTCGCTAAATAACGATAACATTTCTCATATTTTATCTAATCCTTGTCCATGCGAAGCAATTTATGTAAACGATAAAAAATTTGTCGACAAACATCATAATCATATTATAACAGGTAATTTAGAAATTATTGAAGATACAGCTCTAAAAAAATTACTAAGTAAAGGCACGAAATATAGGGTTGGTAAAAAACTAGATAAAGAAAAAATGAAGGTCATATATAACGACGCTATTGACGCTATCATCGAAAAGATCAAAAATAAATATAAATTGAATGCTTACAACATAAATCAAATAAGAAAATATTTTGTTTTACAATATAGAAACAAAGTCAAACCTGTACTAAATAATAATCAAGAAAGAACTGAAGTTATCCCATATAATCAAATAAAATACTACCAAGATCGCTTTGTCTTTTGCCCGCTGGACAAAGCCTCAAACAACTACGGTATAATATGTAAAAATACTACCTAAAAATAATTATGAAAGAACTGGGAATAGTCATTGATAGAGATAATTTACTCTTCACCATAAAAGATCAAACCGACAAAGTGTATAATTACATACCCAACCTCAACGAATCTGACATCTTACGCAGACACAACCTTTTTAATACAAATAATGGTTTGAGAATTAATAGTGACACCGAAATTCCTATAATCTACTGCCTACCTAAAATGCACAAGTACCCAATAAGTTTCAGATTTATTACAGGCGCATCCAAGAGCAGTATTAAAAACCTTGCCTTACAATTACAATGTATATTCACATTTGTTAAGAAGCATTTCATTAACTACTGTAACATAGTAGCTAACCGATGCAGATCTACGAAGGTATATTGGGCAATTAATAATACAAATATTGCCTACGAACTAAATGCACTACAAGACGACCATTTAAAACTCTATTCGGCGGACTTTAAAGATATGTTTACTAACCTACCTCATAAGACTATCTTAGACAAAATAGCGGTTCTACTCAAAATCTGTTTCAAAAATGCCAGTAAAAATTTCATAGCCTCTAATGGATACAAAACATTTTATACTAATGAAACAAATTTGAATTCTCGATACAAAATATTTAATATGCAAGACATTATGCATTATGTTAATTTCTTACTTAAAAATAGCTATGTTGTATTTAGCTCAACGATTTTTAGACAAAATAAAGGCGTTCCTCAAGGAGGTAACTTTAGTCCACTACTAGCAGATATCACAATGTCTATATTAGAATACGAATTCGCTAAATCGTTTGTGGCTAGTAGTAATAATATGTTTATACCATATAGATACATGGATGATCTACTAGTAGTTCATAACTTAAACGAAAAGCATGTAGATGATATTTTAAAACTAGTCTATAAAGATACTCTGGAATTGAAAAAGACGCATATTAATGAACATCACTGCAATTATTTGGACATTACATTAAGAATTATCAATAATAGAATAGAAACTAAAATGTACAATAAAACAGATGACTTTAACTTCAAAGTTCTAAGGTTTCCTCATTATACGTCAGCGATCTCTATAAATATCAAAAAAGCTATAATTCTATCCGAAACGTTAAGAATAGCAAACACTTGTTCTGACCTAGAGTATTTTCTAGAAAAAATTATTGAATTGAAAAATATTTTGAAACATAACGAATACACAAAAGAGTTCATTATTTCAAACATAATTAAATGTTTATATAAACAGATTTATATATTATAATTTCAAATTTCATCAAGTCAAAGACAATCTAAGTGTATTTTTACGTAAAACTTTTGATGAATGAATATGTATCAAAATAAAATAACTTCCACATTTCATATGCTAAGACTGCTTTATGACAAAACTAATCTTACCATAAAACGAAAAATGAAAATGAAAATTCCTTAGCGGTGAAGACGATGCCGTCTTGTGTTCTTGTTAGTTTTATTGCACTCTGCATTTGACGTTGGTATGTGTCGAATCACCCTCCTCATTGATACAACCAGTTTTGCCATATTTGAATTATAAATGAGAACTAATGTAGATATCATTATATCATTATATATAACAGTCGAATGGTATACACTTCCTTATTCACTGCAACGGAGTATGGCGGTGGTCAAATATGGTAAGTCTTTCAATTTTTATATATATATATATATAAAAAGCTGTTCTTGTTATAAATAAAAATAATTGATAAAAGTAATAAAAGTATTAAATAATAAATAATAAAAGAAAATAAATAAAATAGGATTAAATAATAAATAAATAAACTACCCTAATAATGATCAATCTTTATAATGGTGATTACAATAAATACTATAATAACACATTTTAAGTAGTCACATTGAACTTATAAATCATATTTTATTACCTCTTTCAATTGTACCTCATGGTTCACTTAACTTATCTTTTACTCCTTATTTATTTTCACTTTCTAATTCTACTTCTCTTAAATGTCTCTAGTTCTTTATCTTTCCTTCTTCACTCTTTCTCATCTTTTTTCATTTGTTCTCTCTTCCATTTTCGCTCTCCTATCTCTTTCTTTTATAGACAGATTTTAAAGAAATCTTAAAATATACTCCTCTTCTTCACTGAAGAGCCACGGGAGGAGTATAACACAAAGGTTCGTCTGGAGGTAGTGGCGAAACGAACCTTTTTATACCATATGTTTATATTTTGTGACATACCATTCTCTTAATTAATTATAATTTTTAAAAATTCTATTATTTTACACCTTTCTTCACTTCTACGAATTTTACATTTTGCTATGTTTATATTAGATACCGTGAGCCTTGTTCACAGTATGGAAAGTTCGATATGGTTCTACAAGGAAGAAATCTATGAGGCATTGTTTTCCTTACCTGCAACCTTTACCGTTACTCCGGATGAAATGCCACCTTATTTTATACAAAAAATTGCCATAGCGATATCTTACCCATTGGAGCACATATTTAACGCGAGTCATATGTTAGGAGAAGTCCCTGCTCGTTGGAAACACGCTTTTGTTACTCCGATCCCCAAGAAAGCACCTCGCAATCTTGTTACCAATTATCGCCACATAAGCATCACTTCCGTTTTTGCTAGAATATTCGAAAGTAAACTGAAATCTGCTCTCGTAACCTATGTAGAATCAAATTCTCTATTTCCAACCAATCAGCATGGCTTTCGCGCAGGAAGGTCTACTGAAACATTAATGTTGTCAGCGTTAAATGACTGGACGAGAGCTCTTGATGAAATGATCGATGTAGACGTTATTTACTTCGACTTTATGAAAGCTTTTGACAATGTTCCATCAAATAAGCTGATACTGATGAAAATTGGCGTTCATCCAATGATAATTAGTTGGATAAAAAACTTTTTAACTGAGAGATCTTTTCAGGTTAAGGTCAATGAGTCTTTTTTCGAATCCCTTCCAGTTACTAGTGGATTCCCGCAAGGAGGCGCACTCTCACCAGTCCTTTTTAATATCTACACTGCCGAATTTCCCTCCCTGACTGATGAATACGGTGTCACTTGCAAAATGTTTGCAGATGACATAAAAATATACAAGAACATTGTTGAGGAGGACGACCACGTTGCTCTCCAAACTGCAATTAACGCAGTTGAGGATTGGTCAACAATGTGGGACCTCCCGTTATCAAGGGAAAAAACCTAAGTTTTTCATCTGGGACAGCAATCCAACAGAAATACCTATAGAGTTGGTGGAGCAGAACTCAATAGCACAGTTTCATTGCGTGACCTAGGTTTCATTTTAGACAATAAGCTTTCCTTCAGAGAGCATTGCGAATATACAGCAAGGAGAGCTGAAAGAGTTGTGCATAATATTTTTAAATCTCTCAGGACGAACTCAGTAGTACACTTATTACGTGCATACAAGACCTATGTGGGGCCCATACTAGAGTATGGTACTACTGTGTTTAGTGCTAATACCAAGCGGGAAATTGCCAGATTGGAAGCGGTACAAAACAGTTTTACAAGGAAGTTCTGGATAAGAGGACATGGATATGACTACAATAGCATCCCCTTGGCATCTGACAGAAATAAACTCTTCAATTTACGCTCTCGCCTGTCGCAGGAAAAAATATGATTTAGTCACGATTTATAAGACGATAAATGCTACTGTGGGTCTTTCTATAAATGACTTCTATTCAGTTTCTTATTCCAACACCAGAGGTGGCCCATGGAAAATCCGAATCTCTAGAGCTAGTAGTAATATCAGATCTACTTTCTTCACAAACAGAGCAGGCACTGAATTCCTGAAATTAACAAAAAAATTTGCGCTTCCAAATTCCTTAAGGCAATATAAAACGATTATTGACAGGTATCTGAGAGAAGTTCCTTAGTACTTTTTTTTATCACATTGATTCATTATTCATGCTAGCACTGGTTCTGTTCTTGATGTTCTCAGTGTTCTGATTTGTTTTTCGTATTGTGTCGTATTTGCGTGGGTTTCCACGTATATATAAATAAATATACGTGAGTAAAGCTGCCCACGTTAGTGGGATCGCTTCCTTCTCCAATGTGGTCAGACTTATTTTCCAACCTTCGGCTTCAACCTTCGATGGAAAATAGTGCAAGCAAAGTGATAATTTGAAAAAGAGTGTCAGATTCGTGGTCAGCAGCTTAAATAATTCCCATAGGCAAATTCTAGGCGAAATCGGTAGTCATTTTCGATCACCAGTCATTTCGTCACCCTTATTCACCACTAGCCAATAATACGGTACCCTACCGAAGCTAAAATGTACTCTTTATTTGCAAGAAGAGGGAGCAGTCTACAGAGCAAACCGCATTGACAGCCCCGGAATCGAACAGTCGACCCCCACCCGTATGTCAGCCTCGCTACCCGCTCGGCCATCCAGTCGCTACCATCACTGTTGCAAATGAATCATTTGAATGTACATTGGAGCTTCGTCTAGGAAGCGCAGGAAATTATCATTTTGCTATAACCTAACTTTAATTTGATCTCCAAACCTTCTGTAGGCCAGGTTTTGAGCACAACAGGGTAATTCCAGGTGTCACTTTTGCCTTTCCAGCCTATACTAAAGCAATACCGTTTTTTGCCATTTTTGGACCACCCAGTGGCCCGTAGCAAAAACTAAACACAGTTCTGTGATCCTTGTCCGATACATTACAAGATCATTTAGGTCTCATTGAGAATCTTTGGGGAAGTTAATGGGCTTCCCTCGTTAGGCATATCTCCAATCGTTGGTGATTACACTGGTATCAGTGGTATCTACTATCGGTCCAGTTTGATATTCTGTCAAATATTTACCGAAGCTGCTTCATTTTGTTACAGGAGAGCAATACTACACCAGTATCCAACCCATGTCAGAAACTCATTTGCTTAAAAAGTCGTCCTTCCGTGATATGTCTTTTCCATGAGCACAGAAACTTTCCGGCATTTCATTGCTTCCCGCCCTCTTTAAGTTTCTTTTTATGTCACAGAGTCTTACGGCTTAAGTCTCGTAGGCAATGGTATCTAATCCATGGCCGAAAGAAAGGCGAATTTCCCTTATCCTTACGATTCCATGAGGTGTAATTGAATCTTCTTCTTCTTCTTCTTCAGCGTTTGTCTCGCTTCGTCGCGTGGTCCGCTCCAGGCTCAAGCGTGGGGTGCGATTTCTGCCAAAAATTTACGACCCCCCCCCACCAGGAGGGTCTTGGTACGACCCCTCCCCCCCTTCGAAAGAATCGATGGATTTTAATGTTAAGTTGCCTTTTATGTTGCAAACAGTTTTCGAAAATGTGATAGAAAGGAAAATAATTATTAATATTCAATTTATAAGGTTCTAAAGCAAATAAATCGATTAACTGAAGATTTTTTAGGTATGGCAGCGATATTGCGACACCCTGAGCATCGCATCTTCTACGGAAAGAAGACGCCATTTGGATTTAAAACTATATTTAATAAAAATTTAAATAGTTGTTGTATTAGTTGTTGTATATAGATCTTTCCAAAAGTTAACCTTCAATTTGTAGCAGGAAAAAAATCAGGCCTCTCCAAAGCAACCTTTCAACCGATCAGGTGGAGTGATTTTCCTGGAATTTTTCTTGGAATTTTTCAAAAGCAAAATGTTTCCTGAACAAGGCTACTACTGGTACTGAAACTAGAGTTCACAACAGCACAGATATTATTTAGCGCTTGTTTAAAAAATCAAGCCTTACTTATGCGGTCTTCCTTGCGATCAGGTGAGGTCATGCTCAATTTTTTTTCAGAAATAAAGATTTTTCTACCTAAACGGAACGATCTCTAGAACTGAAATGCAGCTTCACAAAAGCTCAATCTTTGACTGATACATAATAAAAAATTCAGCTTATCTGGAGCTATTTTCGATGTGATCAAGAAGGATGGATCACTGGTCGATTGCTCGTCGATGTGATTGCAAGGTGCTACACATGTACTTTGTTCAACCGATCGTAGCTCGTTGAGCTTTGAGAATTATGCAAATGCGGGTGGCACTCAAAATACTATAAGAAATTCTCTTTCTTATGAGCCTAAAATCACCTTTCAAAAAAGGCATCTTCATACGCGGCCGGGGGATGCGATTTTTGCTCGAAAAAAATTGGAGTGATTTCACAAAAACGACCATAACTCGATCTTTGAGAGATGTGCGAATGCGGGCGGTATTCAGAAAACTAGAAGAAATGCTCTATCTTATAAGTGCAAAATCGAATTTTGAAAAAATGATCTTCATGCGCGGCCAGGGGATGCAATTTTTCGTTGATTTTTGCGAAAATACCTGCCAAAAATCGCACCCCCCCGGCCGCGCATGAAGATCATTTTTTCAAAATTCGATTTTGCACTTGTAAGATAGAGCATTTCTTCTAGTTTTCCGAATGCCGCCCGCATTTGCACAGCTCTCAAAGGTAAGCGAGTTATGGTCGTTTAAGTGCGGGTATCCGCAATCTGCGGCCTCGCAGGAGGGAGATGTCTTACGAAGTAGCCGGCACTTGAACGATCACAACTCACTTATTTTTGAGAGATGTGCAAATGCGGGCGGCATTCAGAAAACTAGAAGAATTTCTCTTTCCCATGAGTGCAAAATCTTTTTTCAAAAAAGGCATCTTCATGCGCGGCCGGGGGGGGGGGTGCGATTTTTGGCAAGTATTTTCGCAAAAATCAACGAAAAATTGCATCCCCTGGCCGCGCATGAAGATCATTTTTTCAAAATTCGATTTTGCACTTATAAGATAGAGCATTTTTTCTAGTTTTCTGAATGCCGCCCGCATTCGCACATTTCTCAAAGCTGATCGAGTTATGGTCGTTTTTGTGAAATCACTCCAATTTTTTTCGAGCAAAAATCGCATTCCCCGGCCGCGTATGAAGATGCCTTTTTTGAAAGGTGATTTTAGGCTCATAAGAAAGAGTATTTCTTATAGTATTTTGAGTGCCACCCGCATTTGCATAACTCTCAAAACTGAACGAGCTACGATCGGTTAAACAAAGAACAAGTGTAACACCTTTCAGTCAAATCTAGCGATCGACCAGAACTCCATCGTTCTTAATCACACGAAGTTCTAAGTACGTGCTGGCCTTATCTATGTAAGCGGTATTGTGGCGTGATATGTGACCATGTGTCCTTTTGCTCTTGCATCAATACTCCTCTCGTCTTCTGGCTTTTCGCAGGCTAGCGAATGCCATCCCATCATCAACGAAATTTCGTCGCTGCGTTTCACCACCTCAGCTGCAACGCAGTACTTTGAACTCGCACTAATACTTATCGAATGTTTTTTACAGGTTCTAAGTACATGCAGGCCTCATCTACATAAGCGCTCGTGTGGTGTGATACGTGACCATGTGTCTTTTTGCTCTTGCATCAATACTCTTCTCGTCTTCTGGCGTTTCGCAGGCTAGCGAATGCCATCCCATCATCAACGAAATTTCGTCGCTGCGTTTCACCACCTCAGCTGCAACGCAGTACTTTGAACTTGCACTGAATGACGCTTGCAATAGCAGGTCGAATGTGAAGCTGAACAAATACGGTCTCCTTGTTTTGAACACGAAGTCGCGTCGAGTGAGTTTTTTTTTTGGAAAAAATGGAAGTACTTTCTTACTGTTTATTAGGTTGCTCCATAAGATGTCGTGATAATACTGTATATAAAAAACTGTGGGTGTGTGGGTGTGTGTGTTTCCGTCCGTCCGTCACAACTGGGGCGGTGTATTGGCGATACTAAACGATTGACAGGGATAGACAGCGTCCCGAAACTTTTGCCTTGGGGATGATCGAGGTCGATGAACACGAATCTGAAGTTCGTTTTTGAAAATTCGATGGACATCAATCGATATTGATCAAATTATCGATTTTCTTTGGATGTCGTTCAGTTTTTCTATTTCTTTCTAACTTGCCCCATCGACTTAGATAAGGTGTTCTTCCTGCGAAAACCATGACATAAGACAGCAGCTGCATTTGGTGATGAGAAGTCATTAGTACTGCGAAGCCGTTAAAAAGCCGACAGTGCGGCCGAGAGGCCATTCTGACGACTGGTAGCCTAATATTTTTTCTTCGCTCTTCATTTCTTAAGTCGTCTCTATAGTGCGGCATTAAGTGCTTCATTGAACAAACGACGCATGTGAGTTACTAAACCGTCCTCAACGTATTGGGCTTTTAGGTGAAGAAGCCTGATTACTTCAACACTATCACATTCGTCGACTTCTGAAATCACAAATGGCCTCGTGAAGACGGAGAACTCGCAAAATACTTTGTCATTGGAAGCTCTGCAGTAAAAACGACATCGATTGACTGGAACTTTTACAGCACCGCTGACAAGCATGCACAGTGCTCTCGTTTCGTGAACTGGCCACAATGCCTAGTTCGACTGATAGATCCACACCAAGCAAGCAAGATTGACACATTCTTCACTTCGCTGTCAACACCTCAGCGAAACACTGAAATGCGGCAGACAGTCTTCGCACTCGTGCACCTCCCTAATGCGAACGACGCCAATCTCTTCAAAACCTACTTCAGTCTCTTAAAAACTACTGATAGTAGAAATGTCGTATACCGAAGGAATCATCTTGATGTTTCGAGTGATCAGCAAAGGTGGCTCTCTACCAGGCTGAAGCACATTGTTGCACTTTCTCCAACCAGCGATCATACCAAAATGTTGCCGATGGATCGACTCATACCGATTTTTGGATGTCCTACAACAATCGTTCTTCATCACCTTCCCCCGGACGCAATCAACGACATCATTTCTGTGTCTCTGTGTGGGTGCCGTTGGGCTCTTGCTGTGAGATCTCCTGGGAGCGACAACCACTGCGAAGGGGAAAATTTCAAAAGGCTACTACCAAAAATATCACTGCATTCTCACATCTCCTCCACGCCATGGATTTAAGACGAAGGAGCGCAACGACTTGATACCGATGAAGCCGAAAGTTATCCCGTCGATCGTTCTTCTTCGGAAGAACCGCCTACCTCTTCACAACAACAACACGTGTCACAGTTTTCGGGCCATGTGGACTCCGTACTGAATTGGATGCGCATTTTCGATTCCAAAATCAATGATATATCCGAATGCGTACAAGAGATATCCTCGGGATTGAGAGAACGGAACATTCTTTACGAAGAGGGACTGGAACTCGGCACCGAAGAAAAGAAAAAAGAGTTTGGACTGCATAGAGACGACGACGAGCGCAAACTCCTGATGAAAGGCCTTTCGCAACTGGATATTGACGGTCACAAGCTGAGTTATAAGCAAAAAGGATTACTTATGAATATGGCTTGGCTCAGCTATTACAGATTCCTTCGCGTCAAAACGCTGACTTCATTCGATGCAAACTGTGCAACAGAGATTCCTTAAGTTCCTACAACCCCGATCCAGACCATGGAGCATGCGAAGCGCTGGACGTAGAGGCGGTACGAAGAGAAAGGAAGAGAAAGGGACCCGGAAGAACGACACATTGGACGGATATTAACCTTCTAGGAGCAAATCAGGTTTTGTGCCTCAATCAGTATAGAGGACAATCGACTTCGAGAAAAGCAACAGGAATAACACGCCTCATTGAGAGATTACAGCATCATCAAAAAGTGTCCGCTGAACATCAACGCAATTTTGACGAATTTGTAATAGACGTAAGAAATTTCGACAAAAGTCTGTCACCAGAAGTAATGGCAGCCACTGTGACGTCAACTCTTACAGCTTATACGATAGCAAAAGAGGGCCTGCCGTTTGCGAAGCAATTTCCTCTAATACTCATGGCAATGAAATGTGGAGCTGTATCTGCTACTGCACACTATGAAGCAACCACAGCGCAAAGAATGGTGAATCAATTTGCAGTACATATGAAATACGACATGCTAAACTATATCATATCCAATGATCTACCATTTTCACTGCTGGCCGATGGAACCTCGAACGACGGAGTAAAGTGGATTGTGTTCCTGCTCCGAACAGTTTCGCCAGCGAATCGCCCTATCACCTTCCACTTTTCTCTCGTTGAGCTTGAAAGCGAGACTGCGGAGGACATAGTGAAGGCTTAGTGAGGTGCCCTAAAAAAATATAATTCGTGGGCTAGACCTTACGGTTTGCGGACAGAGCCTTACGACTTTGCAATGAGAAAACTTGTCGCTCTATCAAGCGACGGTGCGTCAGTTATGACAGGAAGCCTCAACGGCGTCCACGCTCAACTAAAACAACTAATTTCGATTTCCGAGAACAGCCCAAGAACCGACCTGCTTTTGTCAATCTGCTCCGCCCACAAACTAAACCTTGCAGCTGCATCTCTCTCCGGCTACGGTATAAAACTGGCACAGGCCGCCATAATGGAAATGCACCATCTATTCGGCTCAAACTTAAGAGCGAAAGGACGAGCATTCTACAACAAAGCTGCATACGACATGGCGCTTCGACACCCTACATATGGACAAACTACATAAAGTGAGGTGGTCGGCGAGCCTTCAAAATTCACTTTTGAAAGTGCTCCGCATGTATCCTGTTTTGATAGAAGCTTTGAATAGAATGGCCGCTGACAACAGCATGGCTCAAAACATGCGCGAGAGAGCTGAAATTGCAGAATGGGTTCTCAAAGACGGTCGCACTTTTATCATTCTCCACCACGTAAATGCTGTGCTTTCTCATCTGACTACACTGTCCAAAGCTCTGCAAAATGAAGAAAGCCTTCTTGTTGATCACCTCACTCGATGGAGGCATCTGAATTTTCTACTAGAAAACGAACAGATTAAGCAGAACGTTCACAAAAGCCTTGTCCAAGAAAGAAAATTGCTAGAACATGACCCCCGTACCGGAAACTTCCGGAATGTCGAAGAGGATCATCTCCGACGATACTGCACATATGTCACTGGTAGTACTGATGCAGAATCCGTGGCCTTCCTTTTGGCCTATAACCCAGTGAAATTCGACGACTATAAACAGAAACAGGTGGAAAAGATGGAAACTCGGACACGCGAGGCCACCGAAGGAGCAAGAAGTGTCAAACTTTTCCGAAGCTTTGATCATCGTCAACGAGGAGCTGAACCTGATCTAGATATCGACCTCGCCTATCACATGGAAGACGCACCCGATTTTGACGTCAGACAGCTTGCAAGCCTAACTCTCGGAAAACTCTACGCCAATGGAATGAAGGCTCAAACCGCAGAAGACCACATAGACGCATTCTACGATGAAGTAAAAAATGCTCTGAACCTATATATGACTCCCGGTAAGCGACAGTCTGAGCCAGCAGCAGACTTCTCGTACGCTTTGGATCGTCACATCATTTTGGACATAATTGAGTGCCAAGGTGATTTCAATCATTTCCTCACATGTATGCCAAAAGACACGAGTCCCGAAACCAGAGGATATCCTGCGTACGTCGACAAAGACAACTTCGTACACTTATCTGATCGGAAGGAGTTGATTCTTCGCTCCATCAAATCTATCGAAAAGCACTGCAATTTGCCATCAGCAGAGGAAGACTTTCTACACTTTTACGATAACGTCGCCCGCAATGTCGAGCGTTTGTCGTCATGGCCGATAGACCTTCGCGAGGATGACAACAGCTTGAGAATCTACCAAACACTTCTCAATAATGCTGAAGAGCTTGAGCTTCGGGATTCCGTCGCTGAGGTATGAACGCTTTCCAAAAAGTAAACACTTCAGTAATTATCACATTCTTAGGCTATTAAATGCTTACTCGTCATACCTGCCAGCAATGCTGATCCTGAGCGAAGTTTTTCAACAGCCAATCGCCTTAGCAGAGGAGAGAGAAGCAACATTGGCACCGAAACTTTAGACTACCTTATGACGTAAGTTTTTGTGTTCACCATACCACAGCTTTCACACTGCATACTTCCCGTTTTTAATTCGAAGTGTTTTCAGAGTAGAACGCGATGGCCCAAGCGTTGTAACAGTCAAGCCTATGAAATTAGCACGTCAGTGGTTACATCCTCGTCCAATTCTCGGATTACCGAAGGGAAAACCGTCAACATTCGAACGTGACAGCAGCCTAATGAAACAAATCAAAGACTCGCTCGCAAAAGGTAGGTTCTGAGAAATCTATTTTATCTATTTCCCATCCAGATGTTATTTCTTAAATGTGATTTTTGCTTCTGATAACTGACGCACACAGGTAATTCACGTGCTCTCGTCGAACTTGATGTCAAGGAATATATGATTGTCAATGGTCTAAACAACAGAGAAGATGGCGACGAAATTCGACGCTCTCGAGAAGATCTTGAAGCTTCGAAGGCATCCATCTTTTCCAGCGGAGTACTTCATGGTATTGAAGAAGATCCGACAGCGCATATATGATAACGTTTACTCTGTCTGTTATTCGAAACGTCGCAAATAAATTCTTTTGCTTTCCCAGTTGAGATCACTCAGTTGACCATCTCTTTTCCGCGTTCAAACGACTTCTCCTGAAAGCAAAAACTATTAAGGAAGTAAAAATATTCAAGTGATGAACGTGCACTCAAATCCAAATTAAAGCTGTAAAGCTACATCTCAGCTCTAGACATCGATTCCTTCAGGTAGAAAATATCTCATTTTTGAACAAATGAGCACGACCTCACCTTATCACAAGGAAGATTGCTTAGGAAAGACTTTTAGGAAAGACGGAAAGATTTTTTTGAACAAGTACTAAATAAAAACTGTGCTATTGTTCACTCCAATTTCAGCTCCAGTGGTCGCCTTGTTCACGAAACATTTGATTTTTGGTGAAGGATAGGAAAATCACTCCACCTGATCGGAGGAAAGGTTGTTTAGGAGAGGCTTAATGTTTTTTCTGCTACAAATTGAAGGTTAAATTTCGGTAAGATCCATATACAACAACTAATACAACAACTATTTAAATTTTTATTAAATATAGTTTTAAATCCAAATGGCGTCTTCTTTCCGTAGAAGATGCGATGCCCAGGGTGTTGCAATATCGCTGCCATGCCTAAAAATCTTCATTTAATCGATGCCCAGGGTGTTGCAATATCGCTGCCATGCCTAAAAATCTTCATTTAATCGATTTATTTACTTCAAACCTTAATAATTAAATATTAATAATTAGTTTTTTAATATTTACATACCTCTGCTTACAATGCTTGCGAAAGAATCATCCCTCCGAGAAATTTTTTTCTTCGGATCTATGTCGAAGTACGACCCCCCCCCCCTCACCTTGAGCCAAAGTACGACCCCCCCTGCGATTCTCGCACCCCACGCTTGAGCCTGGTCCGCTCTTCTGGTGTCATGACGCCACCTTTCCCGGTCATGCGCTTGATCAGGGTGGACGCCAGTTACTTTCATGTCCATGTGTAACGTATCCGACCAACGCTGCTTCGGGCGTCCTCTAGGCCGCTTTCCTAACACTTCCAACTCAAGGCCTATCTTGCGGACGCTGTCTTCCTTTCCACGCAGAACGTGGCCGTACCATCGTAAGCGAGCTTCGCGCATCTTTTCCGCTATCGGCGCGACACCGAACTTCTGCCGAATAGCTTCGTTTCGAATGCGGTCCAGGCGCGTGAGTCCAGCCATCCAGCGCAGCATCTTGGTTTCCATTACGCTGAGGCGCGTTTCAACTTCTTTAGTCGCAGGCCAACACTCAGCGCCGTATGTTGCTACCGGCCGTAGGACTGTTCTATAGATCTTTGACTTCAGGTGCTCTGGTATCTTCCTGTCGCAGAGCACACCAGTCAGCGAACGCCACTTGGACCAAGCTGCACTCACGCGTGAGTTCACTTCAACCATCAGACCCCCGTCAGATGCTATTGCTGATCCCAGGTATTTAAACACCGAAGTGCGTGCAAGCTCAGTACCGTTAATATTAATGGAGCCGGACTCGCTTACGTCAGTCGTTAGGTACTCGGTCTTCTTGACGTTCAATTTGAGTCCGAACCTCGCCAGACGGTCGCACCAAGCTTGCACCTGCCGCTCGAGATCGTCTTTCTCTTCGCAAGCGAGCATCACGTCATCAGCATAGAGCAATGTCCATGGGACAGGCTTCTGAAGATCGCGCGTAATGGCATCCATGACGACAACAAAGAGGAGTGGAGAAAGCGCAGAACCTTGGTGCACCCCAACAGAGATGGGAAACTCCATTGAGGTTCCAGCTGCAGCTTGCACTCTACTCTTTGGGCAAGAGTAGAGCATCCGCACCCACTCTATGAGTTCCTCAGGTACGTTGTGTTGTCGCAAGGAGTACCATATAACCTCACGCGGTACGCGGTCGAAGGCCTTCTCCAGGTCGAGAAAGGCGATATGCACCGGCTTCTGTTTCTCGCGATGCTTCTCCACCAGGAGGCGGGCGGCGTGTATAGCATCAATGGTTCCACAACCAGCTACGAAGCCGCACTGGTTTTCCGAGAGCTTGACGATCTCACGAATTCGTCTATCGAGGATTCGCTCGAAGATCTTCATGCTGTCGAAAGCAAGCGAATCGGACGATAATTGGAGCAGTCTGCAGGACTGCCTTTCTTCTTCCAAATCGGGATCGTCGCACTGTTGTGCCAACACTCCGGTACTTTCTTCTCCTTTACTACCTGATTGAAGAATTCAGCCAACCACTCACCAGGATACCAGAGCTTCGACTTCCAAACATCGGCTGCCAGATCATCCGGCCCGGTCGCCTTACCGGGCTTCATCTTCTTCAGAGCCGCTTCTGTTTCCTCCACGGTGATCTTGTGAACGGGACCGTGAACAGAAGCCACAGAAGGGATGGCCGAATGAGGAAATTCCATGGTGGAAATTTCCCCAAAGTAATCACGCCATCGCTTCAGCGCTTTTTTGCGGTCTGTCAGAAGATGACCGCTCTCATCATTGATGCCAACAAACTTTTCAATGTCCTCGGTTTGGCGATGGCGGGTCTTAGCGAGTCGGTACAAATACCGCTCACCATCGCGCGACGCGAGCTTTTCGTTGACATCACTATAATGAATGGCTTTCACGGCTTTCTTTGCAGCCTTCTTCGCCATCTGATACTTCTGCCAGTTGTCGGCTGTTTTATCGCTGAGAAACACATGATAAAGCGACTTCTTCTCTCGAACCTTCGCTTTCACATCGTCTGTCCACAGCCATGTCTGCTTGTCGACCTTGCGTCGCCCAGGCTTCGTTATGCCGAGTTCCAACCTTGCAGCTTGGCGTATCGCGTCGGTTGCTTTCTTCCAAGTTTCGTCGACAGTCGTGACTGTCGGCAACCGTACGCGGGAAATCACACCTGCTTCCTTCTCTCTCATTCGCCACCACTTGATTCTTGCAGCACCGCATCGCTCAACCTGCTGCACCCTCGGAGGGGTGATCTTAAAGGTGCACACCAGCGGTCGATGCTGTGGGGCGACCGTCTCATACGGCACGATCTTCGCGTCTGTGACAATGCTTCGGTCGCGATCTCTCACAAGGACAAAGTCTATCTGAGACTTGGAGCTCCCACTATAGTATGAGATGAGGTGGGAGTCGCGTTTTCGGAAAACGGTGTCCACAATGGTGAGATTATGCGATTCCGCATACTCAAGAATGCGCTCACCATCGGCATTACGTGATCCGTATCCGAACCCACCATGACAGCTGTACCCGTCTTTCGTAGCACCTACGTGCCCATTAAGGTCACCAGCGACTATGATGACATCTTTCGACGGTACCACTGCTGTCTTCTCATCAAGCAGGCTCCAAAACTCTTCCTTGGCTTGATCCGAGCAGCCAGTCTGTGGAGCATACGCTGAGAAGAAGTGATAGAGTCGCTCCTTAGCGGCGACAACGATCTTCATCAATCGATCGTCAAAGCGCTCGACGCTTACAATCGAGTCACGAAATCGTTCGGAGACGATTATTCCGACACCACTGGTGGTCCTGGGACTTCCACATAGAACGGCCTTAAAGCCACTATACTTCGGACCGAATCGAATAATTTCGAATGAATATTCGAATAAATTCGAATATTCGAATATTCATTATTCGAGTATTCGGTGAGGTCCAAAATTCGAATATATTCATTATTCGAATATTCGATGAGGCCAAAAATTCGAAAATATTCATTATTCGAATATTCGCTGAGGCCCAAAATTCGAATATATTCGTTATTCGAATATTCGACAAGGCCCAAAATTCGAATATATTCGTTATTCGAATATTCGACAAGGCCCAAAATTCGAATATATTCGTTATTCGAATATTCGACAAGGCCCAAAATTCGAATATATTCGTTATTCGAATATTCGACAAGGTCCAAAATTCGAATATATTCGAATATATTCGACGCTACTGAGATAGCCACGGATCTCCCTCGATAGAGAGCCTTCGGGCTCTCTTGTTAAGAAGGATCTCGGGCCGCTTGTCGCAGGGCCACGTGGCACGTCCCCGGGTGGTGGATAAGGGAATTAAACGCGAACCAAATGCGACCGTGTACTGCCCAGAGACGCAGGTGGGATGCAGGGGATGGACTCTTTGCTCCTGCTGTGTCGGGTCGACGCGTTCCTTGTGCGTGGGAGCGGCATGTTCGTGCACAGTGTGCGCGGATGTGTCCATGACTGTGCGGATTGTAACTGTGTCGGCCCGGTCAAAAGTTTGCACTCGGTAGACTGGGAGTACATCGTAAGGCGATTCGGGGCCGCCTCAAAAGTCCCGTCCCGTCCCTTCGGGCAGTCTGGCTGGCTGCCCGGAGTTCTTCGCCCGCACGACAGAGCCTGACTAGCTACCCGTGTTGTATGGAAGTCAAACACAGCAGCAATAAAGGGCCTCATTCCCCTGACCCCGAAAGAGCCCCCATTTCTGCAGCGATGGGAAGGACGAGTACAGAGAGGCTGCTAAAATCTCAGGGCCTAACCAGGCTGCGCAAATTTATTGAGAAGGACTAGGAGAAAAATTGAGAAGGTCTAGGATGACGATCTGTACTTACAACGCCCGCACACTTGCATCGGAAGCATCCGTCGAGGACCTGATGATGCAAGCCAAGAAGATCAAGTACGACGTCATCGGACTGACCGAGACGAGAAGACACCACCCCTACACGCCGCCTACGACTCCGGAGAAGAACCGTTCCTCGGAACATGCGACAGCAGGGAAGTAGGTGGCGTTGGTGTCCTCGTCAACACTCACTTGGCCATGAACATCGATTTGTACGAGTCTCTGACAAGCTGAATCGGACGTCTGCGACTGAAGCGATGTGGCTCCGTGCCAATCCCCGGTGGCCAGTTCCACAACGAGATCGACCACATCATCTTCAATCGCAAGTATTGCCTGACCGACGTCTCCGTTGTCCCCAAGTTCTATACGGGATCGAACCACCGCCTCCTTCGCGCGAAGTTTCGCTTTTCGCGTCAAGGAGAGAAGGCCGCGAAGTTCAAGAAGAGGAATTCCAGAACGACCATCAACTGGGACCTTTACACCTCTCTTGCCGGCCTTTGGGAAGATGCCGTCATGGACAACGTCGATGAGGAATACGACCGCTTCGTGCACCATCTCCACGATAGTGCTAAGGGAGCCGAGAGCTTGAAGACCACCAAGAGGCGCCTGTCTCCGGAAACTCTCGAGCTTATACGCCAGCGTGGAGCAGCACGAGAGTCAGGCAACTATCAGCTGACGTCCGAGCTTGCGAAGCTATGCAGAGCGGCGATAAAGGAAGATCTCAAGGAGAGAAGGGCGGAAGTGTTGGCTGAAGCAGCAGAGGCAGGATTGAGCATCCGCAATGCCCGCCGAAACTTCGCCAACTTCAAGACCAAGATGATCGCTCTCCGACGTCCTGACGGAACCGTCACCTCTTCCAGAAGGACCATGGAGAAGGTCATCCACGACTTTACTCCGATCTCTTCGATAGCCACGTCCACCTGCCCCCATGCCATCTTCCGCAGGATGGATACGTCGTTTCCTCTGTTCTCCCTTCCGAGATCCGACACGCCATCTCGTCGGTGAAGAAATGTACAGCACCCGGCCCTGACAGGATCAGACCCGAACACCTGAAGAACCTCTCGCCAGCGCTCAGCAACACCCTGGCGCGGCTCTTCACACGATACCTGTCGGAGTGCAAGGTTCCATCTCAGTGGAAGACCAGCAAGACCGTCTTGCTGTACAAGAAGGGAGACGTGCATGACATTGGCAACTATCGCCCGATCTGCCTGCTGTCCGTAGTCTACAAGCTGTTCGCTCGAGTCATCCTGAATAGGATCAGCAGAACGCTGGACGAAGGACAGCCACGCGAACAAGCAGGATTTCGGAGATGATTCAGCACGATCGACCACATACACACCATTACGAAGCTCATCGAAGTGTCGCGAGAGTATAAGCTGCCGCTGTGCCTTACGTTCATCGAGCTGAAGAAGGCATTCGACTCCATCGAGACTGAAGCGGTCCTCGACGCCCTGCTCACCCAGGGCGTTCCTACTCAGTACATCAGAGTCCTTCGAGAGATGTACTGTGGATTCACGACCAAGATCTCTCCATTCTACAACGACGTCGTCATCGACGTAAGGAGAGGGTTCGGCAAGGGATACCATATCCCCGAAGCTCTTCAGCGCCACCCTCGAAAACGTCATGCGCGAACTAGAATGGGAAGACATGGGAGTGAAGGTCGACGGCCAGCAGCTGCACCATCTTCGTTTCGCTGACGACATCGTGCTCATAACACCAAGCATAAGCCAGGCGGAGCAACTGGCCGACTTCGATCGTGTATGTGGGTACGTTGGACTGCAGCTTAATTTTACGAAGACGAGTTCATGAGGAACGGACAAGTTTCTGGTGCCCCATTCTCGCTCAGCGGAACGAACATCTCCGAATGCTCCAGCTACGTGTATCTGGGTCGCGAAGTCAATATGGCCAACGACCTAGCGCCGGAGCTGAGCAGGAGGAAACGAGCGGCTTGGGGAGCTTTCAAGAGCGTCGAAGAAGTCGCGAAGAAGACGAAGAACGTCCGACTCCGTGCCCACCTATTCGACTCCACTGTTCTTCCTGCCCTAACATATGCCTCAGAGACCTGGGCTATGCGAAAGCAGGATGAACACGCGATCAGCGTCGCGCGCCAGAAAATGGAGACGACGATGCTCGGAGTGGGATACGAAGCTCGGAACTTTCTCGAAATTCTATCGCATGGGGCAGATTATCCAAAATTAGGTGGGCCGGCCACGTAATGCGTTTTGCAGACACCCGCTGGACGAGAGCTGTTACCGAGTGGATTCCGCGGGATGTCAAGAGAACACCGGGACGCCCACCAATGCGTTGGTCGGACTTCTTCGTGAAAGCCCTGAACGACCGATATGACGCTCTTCGTGTCCCTCGAGCGAGGAAGATCCGTTGGACCACTCTGGCACGCGACATGGACGAATGGAGACCTACTGATGCCCGTTTGAACAACTCGATGGAGTTAAGAGAAGCAGTTTCGCCAGAGGCTCTGCAGAAAATGATCGGCCAACAATTTTCATTGTTTAAACCGGAGGTGGAGAACAATCATACCCATACGTACTACATAGGACAAGCGATTAATTATTATAGATAATTATTATTATTATTAGATAGCGATTAATTATTAATAGATAATTAAATGCCCCTCATAACGCTAGTATTGTAGCCTTGATATAAAGTTGTAAGTAATCGTAGATGGTCCGAAATATTGCTGAAATTCAAAAAAAAGACGAATGCCAAATTATGAAAGACGAGAAATATCCTATGAAGGGACTCCATGTCAGCAGCACTTATAGAATACAATTACTTCATGAGTATATGGCGCAATTTCTACATAAGCACATCCAAGAACGCCACATGCTTCCAATTTAAAATTCTCTAGAAACATTATTTTGGAATGAAACTCATGATTCTATGACGCTTTTTGGATACTTTCTATTGGATTTCCGTGATACAATTTTGTTCGCCCCCCTCCCCACCTCCATTTCCTGTTTTCTGGCAAATTTTTAGTTCATTTTCCCAGAAAACAGAAAAAATTGCCCGAAATGGCCAGAAAATCAGAAAACAGAAAACAGAAATTCCGCCCATCCCTGATCGGAAGCATCCGTCAGGACCATGATGTAAGACAAGAAGATCAAGTACGCCGCCATCGGACTGACCGAGACGAGAAGATACCAAATCCTATACGCCGCCTACGACTCCGGAGAAGAACTGTTCCTCGGAACATGCGACAGCAGGGAAGTAAGCGGTGTCCTCGTCAACACGCACTTGGCCATGAACATTGATTCGTGCGAGTCTCTGACAACCGTCTGCGACTGAAACGATGTGGCTCCGTGCCAGCTTTGACTGTAGTCGTCGCGTATGCCCCAACATCCGACTAAGATGACGAAAGCGTCGAAGCCTTTTACGTGGAGCTGGAGAAGATCTACATATAAGGAGGATCACAGCAACACACCATTTACAAGGTGTTTATCGGCGACTCCAATGCTGAGATCGGACTCTTAAGATCGCCGGAAGAACTTCACATCGTAACCCACGGTTTATAGTGGAATGAGCAAAGCGAAACGCTGTCTGAGTTTATCATGTCGACCAAGACCATCCATGGAAACTCACAGTTCCAAAAGCCTTCCGCCCTACGATACACCTAGGAATCACCCGGTGGCCAGTTATACAACGAGATCGACCAAAATCTTCAACCGCAAGTATTGCCTGCCGACCTCTCTCTGTTGTCCCCAAGCTCTTCACAGCGTCGGAATGCCTCTTTAGCGGACGCTCCGCCTTTCCCTTGAAGGAGATAAGGCCGCAAACTTCAAGAAGAGGAGTTCCAGAACGACCATCAACTGGTCGTGTACACTTTTCTTGTCGGCTTTTGGGAAGTTACCGTCATGGACAACATTGACGAAACATACGACCGCTTCGTGCACCATCTCACTGTGCTATGGGAGCCGAGCGTCTAATGACCACTAAGAGACGTCTGTCTCCGGAAACTCTCGAGCTTATACGCCAGCGTGGAGCAGCACGAGCGTCAGGCAACTACCAGCTGACGTCCGAGTTTGCGAAGCTCTGCAGAGCGACGATAAAGGAGGATCTTAAGGAGAGAAGGGTGGAAGTGTTGGCTGAAGCTGCAGAGGCAGGGTTGAGCATCCGCAATGAAATTCAAGACCAACTTCAAGACCAAGACGATCGCTCTCCGACGTCCTGATGGAAGCGTCACTTCTCCCAGAAGAACAGTGGAGAAGGTCATCCACGACTTCTACTTCGATCTCTTCGAAAGCCACGTTCACCTGCCTCCATGCGGTATTCCGCAGGATGAATGTGTCGTCCCCTATGTTCTCCCTTCCGAGATCCGATTCGCCATCTCATCGGTACAGCACCCGGTCCTGACAGGATCAGACTCGAACACCTGAAGAACCTCCCACCAGCGCTCATCAACAGCTTAGCGTGACTCTTCCCACCCTACCTGCTGAAGTGCAAAGTTCCTAGTCTCAGTGGAACATAAGCAAGAACATCTTGCAGTACACGAAGGGAGACGTGAACGACATTGGCAGCTATCGCCCGATCTGCCTGCTGTCCGTAGCCTACAAGCTGTTCACTGGAGTCATCCTGAATAGGATTAGTAGAACTCTGGACGAAGCACAGTCATACGAACGAGCAGGATTTCGGAGAGGATTCAGCATGAGCGACCTCATACACACCATTACGAAGCTCATCGAAGTATCGCGAGAAGGCAAGCTGCCGCTGTGCCTTACGCTCACAGACCTCAAGAAAGCATTCGAGTCTGTCGAAACGGAAGCGGTCGTCAAAGTCCTGCTCACTTACGCTGTTCCTACTCAGTACATCAGAGTACTTCGAGAGCAGTACAGTGGATTCGCGACCAAGATCTCTCCATTCTACAACGACGTCGTCGACGTGAAGAGAGGGGTTCGACAGGGGGATAGCATATCCCCAAAGCCCCTCAGCGCCACCTTCGAAAACGTCATGTGCGAACTAGAATGGGAAGATGTGGAATTGAAGATCAATGGCCAGCAACTACATCATCTTCGTTTCGTTGACGACATCGTGCTCATAACATTGTGCACAAGCCAGGCGAGAATATGCTGACCAACTTTGGTCGTGCATGTGGGAACGCTGGACTGCAACTGAATCGTACGAAGACGATGTTCATGAAGAACGGACAAGTTTCTGATGCCTTATTCGCTCAACGGAACAAACATCTCCGAGTGCTCCTGCTACATGTATCGAAGTCGTCAATCCAACATGGCCAACGACTTAGCGCCAGCTGTTCTTCCTGCGCTACTCTTCGCCTCAGAGACCTGGGCCATACGAAAGGAGGATGAATACGCGAACAGTGTCGCGCAGCGGGGAATCCAGATTACGCTCGGAGTGGCACGAGTCTCGGAAGTGAGCGAAGGTCTCCGGACTTCCGAGCTTCGCCGACGTTCGAAGATCAGAGACGCTGTCGCGTGGGCCAAGTTGTCGAAAATTAGGTGGGCCGGCCACGTAACGCGCTTCGCACTCGCTGGACGAGAGCCGTCACCGACTGGATTCCGCGGGATGTCAAGAGAACACCGGGACGCCCACCAACGCGTTGGTCGGACTTCTTCGTGAAAGCCCTGAACGACCGATATGACGCTCTTCGTGTCCCTCGAGCGAGGAGGATCCATTGGACCACTCTGGCACGCGACAGGGACGAATGGAGACGCTGCTGGCGCCCGCTCGAGCAAGTCGATGATCAACGGGACGACAGGTGATACAGGTGATACTGAGATAGACTACTGGGAGTCAGTTTTTGCGCATTCTGGATATAACTCGCCTAAAGTCAAGTATATGAAAAACCAAGGTTTGAGCTCAGCAGCTCGAGCTCTATCGTTTGGTATACATATTCCATATGGAGCCATGAAAATATTCGAAATGGGAAACATGTTTAATTACCCAAGCGAAGGCCGACCAATGGACTTGAGAAACATGAACGATGCGGCCAAGGTCGACCTCTGTCGAAAGTACTTCATCGTCGGTTTGTTTGGTCTACCGTTGGTGTGGCTTAGGAACACATCCTGGTTCTTTGGTTAAGGCTTTCTTCGACCGCAATCACCGGCCACCAATACCAATCGGAAGTATGTCACGCTGAGTGCCAAGGAGCGATCTTCTGGTTAATAGTAATATGTGTTTGGGAGACCATCTTCCAGTCGTACCGTTCAAGAAGTGTCGCATGGGCAGACTATTTGACATTCATTTTCTCAGTCGGAAGGGTATAGACTGGCTGCGATCTCACCCCAAATTGCCACAGCATCATTCATCCTTCTCAAAGTCCTTTTCTGTGATTCACTTGTAGGAGACCTTATTTCTCAGTTTAACGGCGAGGTGTTTCCTCACTCAATTGTTGTTTTTTCTTGTCCGGGTTTGTAACATAAAACATCATATACATATTAACATAATGCCTTTAAATAACATGTCGTGTTTGAGATTACGTTTATTTCTGTATTTGCTTTACGAGGGTCATCAGAAGCCGTAGAATATCTACAATTTCAACCGAAGTATTCTTTATTGATAAATTTTGTGGCTAGAAGCCGTAGAATGTTTACAATTTTAACCAAAGTATTCGTTATTGATAAATTTTGTGACACTATGTCAGTTGTGCGTTACGGTCGAAATTCATTAAGATTAGAAGAGTTTGGATTTGAAAATTGAAGACACGATCTTACAGAAGAATTTAGAAAAGGCATTCAGCCTAGGGCTCAATTTGACTTTCATTTCAAATACTTCTGTCGTATACTTCAGACCGAATCGAATAATTTCGAACGAATATTCGAATAAATTCGAATATTCGAATGTTCATTATTCGAATATTCGGTGAGGCCCAAAATTCGAAAATATTCATTATTCGAATATTCGACGAGGCCCAAAATTCGAAAATATTCGTTATTCGAATATTCGACAAGGTCCAAAATTCGAATATATTCATTATTCGAATATTCGACAAGGTCCAAAATTCGAATATATTCATTATTCGAATATTCGGTTTTTCGTGAAACCGAATATATTCGATTATTCGTTTATTCGAAAAATTTTTGGAAGGACACAAGTATAAAAGCCACGTCCTATATCCCTTGACTTGCTGCAGGACCACCTCGTCTCCTGCACCGCACAGAAATCAACTCTTCTACGCTCCAGTGCTTCAACCAACTCACACGAGCGGCCCGTTAACGTACCCACATTCAGCGTTGCTACGCGGGTCCTGCTTACGTTACGGGACTTCCGGACTAGCTCAGTTGCCCCCCGATGCCGCCCTCGCATCAGGGATCCTCGCATACTTTCCACACTCGCCGGGCTCTGCGAGTGCGCGTCGGCTCTCGGGGACGCCGTAGCACAATCTCGAAAAACATGACTTGTCATACACCATGTGATGTGACATGGGTCTTCGTAGGCCGGCCTGTCACAAGGGCCTGTCGCCTGCATTCGAGTGTCCGTGCTTAGCTTAGTTCACAAAGCGAGCAGTTTCCAGTGGCACCACGTGGAGGAACGGACATCGCCACCATGAGGTGTAATTGAATATTACAGGTTAAAAAGCTCGAGAGTGGTTGCTCGGATTTCAGAAGGATGAATCACTTCTGAGATTGACAAAGAATGCTGACAAAGGTCGGCATCTGTTGATTCCGTAGACAACATCGTAAAATTTGCCAGGATCCGGCTTTCCACGAATGTGTGGGGGTTGCTGCAGATCAAACACACGAATTAAGTGAGACATGAGTGCTGCCCGAAGGTGGCGATCTCCGTTCGTCCACGTGGTGCCACTGGAAACCGTTCGCTCTGCGAGCTGAGGCGAACACGGACACTCGATTGCAGGCGACAAGCCCTTGTAACAGGCCGGCTTACGAAGACACATCTCACATCACATGGTGCATGTCAGATCACGTATTTCGAGGTAGTGCTACGGCGTCCGCGGGAGCCGACGCCCACTCGTAGAGCGCTGCGAGTGTGAGAAGTATGCGAGGGTCCCTGATGCGAGGACAGCATCGGGGGGGGGGGGGAACCGACTCAGATAAACGCAGGGGAGGATAGCAGTGGGACAGCCGTACAAAAAATTTGAAAAATCGCTAGGCGAGAAGCGACGGTGGAAAGCAGGATCTCAGGGCGATTCCAGTCAATCGATAGTCTTCAGCGGAAGAAGCGAAGCTTTTTTTCTGGGGTCCCGGAAAAAAAAAGGACCCGGGGGCTCTATCGCAGGAGATCCGCCCCCTGTCCATAGCCGTGACGTCAGAGAGGAGACGCGCAGCATAGGCTGGTCCTAGGACGAAGTCCTGTGTACGGGAGAACAGCGCAGATTCGAATTGGTGCGAGCGTTGCGGAGCGCATCGATCGCGCGCGAGCGGTCGGACACGTGATCGCGTGCCCCCGCCGTAGTGTGCGGTGGATTTTCAGTATTTTCGTCTGTTTCTGCGGTTTTGTCGCTCAGTATTGTTTCATCACGAGCCCTGCTTCTTCCCCGACGAGCTCGTATCGGGTTTTGAGTGAAGTTGGAAGATTCTGAAACGTTTGAAGACTTTTTTCGACTGCTTTTTCCTGGATAGCCGATTTTTTTGGATGGAGGGGGAAGTTCGTCCCTGTTTCTGCGGTTTTGTCGCTCAGTATTGTTTCACCACGAGCCCTGCTTCTTCCCCGACGAGCTCGTATCGGGTTTTGAGCGAAGTTGGAAGATTCTGAAACGTTTGAAGACTTTTTTCGACTGCTTTTTCCTGGATAGCCGATTTTTTTAGATGAAGGGGGAAGTTCCTCCCTGTTTCTGCGGTTTTGTCGCTCAGTATTGTTTCATCACGAGCCCTGCTTCTTCCCCGACGAGCTCGTATCGGATTTTGGGCGAAGTTGGAAGATTCTGAAACGTTTGAAGACTTTTTTCTACTGCTTTTTCCTGAAGAGCCGTTTTTTTTTTGGATGAAGGGGGAAGTTCCTCCCTGTTTCTGCGGTTTTGTCGCTCAGTATTGTTTCATCACGAGCCCTGCTTCTTCCCCGACGAGCTCCTATCGGATTTTGGGCGAAGTTGGAAGAGTGGTTCACAGTGGTTTCCCATTCCATTCCCTTGAGGGGAAATGGAATGGGAAACCACTGTGAAGTAATTGATTCCGCAGTGATACCGTGGCTTCTCTAAATAGTACTCCGCGGTTTCTTCACTGAATAGGAGGTTCGAAAGGTTTAGGGATATGATTCCACCACTTCCGCCTCCTCCACTAAAACGTGCGCGACGCAGTCTCCACGGTTATGCAGATTAGAGATTAGGAATGGGAGTGTTATCAGGAAAAGTGCGTAGACTCCCTGTAAACGTATACCTGCTAAGAACGGACGCCATACCTGCCGCCTCCGATCAGATACGGTCAACAGTATGTAACACACGGGACGGATGGCGATTGGAGCAGAAATCGAGTCTCAGAATGGGTTGACGGAAGCAGAAGCACCGTAGAGGATTCAGAAGAAAACGCGGTTGGCGCTGAAGAGCAGGTTGAAGACGACAGCTCGCTATCGGAAGCCACAGAGGGTAATCTCGGGGTGATTAGTGATTGTTGTACTGTTGATGAGGAGGTCGCTGCTTCAGTGACATCCACCGAACCCTCAGAACGGCCACGGCGAGGAAGTGATGCAGAAGACAGGTTGCTATATATGGCCTGTTTTTCTTTGCATTTCGGTGTGAGCGACCGAATGGCGACCGCCCTCGATGACCTTCTGGAGTGGGCCCGATCATGTGAACCGTCGGCCGGTGGACCTGTTACATAATCGTTACTAGTAAGTTACTAACTCTGAGCTGTGTTAGCTTCTTATCTTTAGTTCCGTCGTGATGTCCACCGATGGCTGTCCGCGAGGTTTGAACCGTACAATCATAGGAGATTCTTGTTCTGCAATGGTTGTGACAGCGCCGTTGATGGTGTTGGGTCCGTCTGCACCAGAGATGGATGTCGCCTTGCCGGGTGAGGAAAACTCTAAGGAAGTACATTTCCTTAACGAACGTGGAAATGTGTTTCATCAGAATCGCCCCGAAACGAAGCAAACTTGGGAGGCGAACTTCACTTCACTTCCTAAGTGTGGAGGTGCAGCTAAGAAGCATTTTAAAAAGGACATTCAACTTATTGCTGGATATACACGGAGAAATTCACCAGCAGGCGGTGGGATGCTAATAGATAGAGATACTTCTACATAACTTTCTTCAAGGAATTTATAGTTGCGTGGCCTCTTTCCTCAGCGGCTATCGGATACGTGCGATTTCCCTCTGTATCGAGAAGGCATGGAGAGCGTGGACGAGTTCCGCCGAAGAAGACTGAATCTAATTTTAACAATATCTTGTGATGGCGTACGATTCAAGCTGTCCAGGTATGGACTAAGGTGTAAATTCGGATTTATACGGTTGCGTTCAATGGTAATGCTTGCCCTACTACGTAAGGAATTTAGATCGGAAGCGTGGCCCGTTTATCTGAGATTGGAAGGTCTGCGGCTTCAGCAGAAAAACAGATTCGAGAACATTGTTTTAAGCGGGATCATGTTTTCGAGGAAACCTCCAACCGAAGAAATTCTGGGAAGACTTTTCAGCGGGTACGTCAAACTGTAACCGCAACAGCGGTCACAATCCTTAAGGTAGAGATTGGAAAATTAGTTAAGGCTTCACGAGGAGATGAGCGTGCTGGAGGAGCATGGTATGGAGGTCACCGATGAACAACTAAGGCAGTGGCATGTGTTTCCGAAAATTAAGAACGCGGTGATAGATTTCAGCGTGAGTAGAATACATTTCCACCAACATACTCGGCTGTACGATGTGTAATTAGTGAAACCCTAGGGTCTTAAAACCATGTACACATTACCAAGATGGCAGTCCAACTTTGGATGCCACCTTTGTGTGGCACCAGGTGAACGTGTCGGGAGCACCATGTGTTGGTACGTGGAGAACCCGCAGCGTTCCGATCGTCGATCGAACGAGTTCATCCTGCGAGACGCTTCTTCCAAATCGAACGGTTTAAAAGGTGCGGTGGTTGAATAGGCATCGTGTTGTGGTAAGGTGATAAAACATTTTAAGGAATGACTCGTATTATGTCTCTGCTCACCATGGAGCGGTGCCGACCAGATGCTCTCCACTTGATTGCAGAAGGAATTACATGCGATTTGTTGAAAGGTTTATTTGTTAGTGATTCATTGAGCCTTACCGCCTCTCCCATATTTCCTTTAGAATTGTTCTCTGCCTCGGGTAAATCTCCTGATATCCGCGTACGCAACGACGCTGTCCCTACGATCTCAGCAATTTTGCAAGCGACTCCGAACTATACTTATAGTGCGAAGTTTGTGCTGGGACTGGAAGATTTTTCGAAAGCGACGGGATCAGAAAAGGAAGCTGTAAGTTAGAACTTGTAGCTGCCGTGCCCATGTTGTTGGGGGAACTATAATTTTAATTTAGCTTATCGCAGTCGTCTGACCTGATCGTGCGGGAAGTCTCTGCAATCATGCAGAGGCTCGTGGATGGATACGTCGGAACGACGATCGCAGTGCGTTTCGATAGATCCCACTTTGCCCCACTTCCCTCCCCAGTTTCTTCTCAAGCTTCTTTTAGCTTGACGCCTGCCTTGCTTGGTGCCGAGACCTCCAGAAGGACAGCGCGAAGAACACTGCCCAGGTCGCTCGCGTGGCCGGCAACATGAACCTTCCAAAGGCGACCAAACTCTCGGCCGGCAACCTCACCAAAACGTGGAAAGTGCTGGAGAGGGACGTGTTCAAGGTGGATCTTGATAAGTCCAGGTTTAGATTATACTTCAGTATAGGACACTGCTGTCTCATAACCCTCCTTAGGAAACCGACCTGAACAAGCTGTTGCGGAATTGGTCACCCCACGCGCGGACGCCGAAACAGCAACCATACCTCCTCATCGTCGACTTCCTGCGCTCATACCTAGCCCAGGTTAGGTGGTAATCCCCTCTTCCCACTGCAAAAACGACTCCCCTTTGGTGCCATAAACCTATTAAGGCGTGCTCTCCGTGAAGCAGTTTGCCGTTCGACTGAACGGCAAATCCGGCAAGGGCAACCTATTGGACTTCCCAGAGAACATGACGAGCCTCATCATCGGTTCGTAAACGTCGCTAGAAAATATAATCATTCTCGACATCTGTGATTTTAATTGTTCCCTTTAGACTTCATGCTTGACGCTTTTGCGTTGGGGGCCCCCGAGCTTGAAGCGACCGTAGAAGTGCTGCTGGCTAAACCCGTTTGGTTAGTAATATTCTCTGATTTCGACCACCGGACTATATTTCAATAAAAATAAAAAATGATCGCGCTCAGGTACTGGAAGCACCTCGGGGAGACCGACGAGCAGCGGGCAGCAGCGCACCAGGAACGAGTGACGGCGAAGGTGCTATGGGCCACAGAGATAAGTAGGGCGCTGCAAAGAGCCCTGTACGTACTAGCATTTTTTGAAAGACATTCTTCGTATTCATATCTTATACTTGCAAACCTAATATTATTTTATTTAGGAATGACGTCCGCTGCTACAGGCCGGACCCAGCGGCCGACATCCTTCTTCCGTCCGCGGTAAGCACCAGCGATTTCTCTGCTCATGCGTCACTTCTCTTGTGCTCTACGTCTTCATAACCTTTCCATTTTTTAGACGCGACGCCGCTCGCCCGACCAGTCTGGATGCATGCGGTGCGCCATCCACTGCCAACCGACGCCGGAAGCCGACGACTGAAGAGCCACCTCGGATCGGGACGATGGCCATCGGAAACATCTCCACCTCCGCGATCTCTACCTCCTCCCCACTACGGATCGTTACTCGACGCCGATCGAAGGACTACAAGCGGCTTGCTCATTGAACTATATATTTGATTTCACATATCATTATGCTTCTTATGTCATAATAACCTCAATACTAATACCCGTGTCACTACCATGAAATGAAGATGAATAAACAGATCTCTACACACTTTCTGAGCACACATTTATTCATCATAACTAACACATTTGCGACTGCTGGACAACTTACAGCTAAAGATGGTAGGTAAGATTTAGGGTAGGTAAGATTTAGTAATATTAAATAATAATAATAGTAATAGTAAGCGATAAATATAAATAGTAATAAATAATAATAGTAAGGAAATAGTAATAAAAAGGAAGATAATAACGAATAATAGGAATTAATAATGGCAAATAATTCTGGGTAATAGATATAAAAAATGATTAATAATAATCAATGATAACAAAATTTTTCATACTTTTTTTTATTATGTAGTAAGAAATAGTATGAAAAATTTTGTTATCATTAATTATTATTAATCATTTTTTATATCTATTACCCAGAATTATTTACCATTATTAATTCCTATTATTCGTTATTATCTTCCTTTTTATTACTATTTCCTTACTATTATTATTTATTACTATTTATATTTATCGCTTACTATTACTATTATAATTATTTAATATTAATATTAATTTTATTATTTATTATTGATTTTTTGGAGCGGATGCATTTTGGATCAGGGCGGGTCCGGCCGCTTTTCTATCGATCTTTTCTACGGCCGTGGTCCCCTCCGATTATCTGAGGAGCTAGTCCGAAAGTCCCGTAACGTAGGCAGGACCCGCGCAGCAACGCTGAATGTGGGTACGTTGACGGGTCGCTCGTGCGAGATGCTTGAAGCACTGGAGCGTAGGAGAGTTGATTTTTGTGCGGTGCAGGATACAAGGTGGTCCTAAGCAAGTCAAGGGACATAGGACGTGGCTTTAAGGCCGTTCTATGTGGAAGTCCCAGGACCACCAGCGGTGTCGGAATGATCGTCTCCGAACGGCTTCGTGACTCGATTGTAAGCGTCGATCGATTGATGAAGATCGTTGTCACCGCTCAGAAGCGACTCTATCACTTCTTCTCTGCGTATGCTCCGCAGACTGACTGCTCCGATCAAGTCAAAGATGAGTTATTTAGGCAGCTTGGTGAGAAGACAGCAGAGTTACCGTCGAAAGATGTTATCGTAGTCGCCGGTGACCTTAATGGGCACGTCGACGCGACGAAAGACGGGTACAGCTGTCATGGTAGAACCGGTTACTTGTCGCGTAATGCAGATGGTGAGCGTATCTTTGAGTATGCGGAATCACACAACCTCACCATAGTGAACACTGTATTTCGTAAACGCGATTTCCACCTCATCTCGTTCTATAGCGGGAGCACCAGGACTCAGAAAGACTTTTCCTTGTGAAGGATCGTGACCGAAGTCTCGTCACGGACGCGAAGGTCGTGCCGTATTAGATGGTCGCCCCACAGCATCGACCTCTGATCTGCACTTTGAAGATCGCCCCTCTGAGGCTGAAGAAGGTCGAGCGATGCGGTGCACCAAGAATCAAGTGGTGGCGAATGAGAGAGAAGGAAGTAGCTGTGATTTCTCGCGAGCGGTTATCGACAGTTTCGACTGTAGATGACACTTGGAAGAGGGCGACCGACGCGATTCGTCAAGCTGCACAGTTGGAGCTCGGCATTACGAAGCCTGGACGACGCAAGGTGGACAAGCAGCCATGGCTGGACAGATGACGCGAAGGCAAACGTTCGAGAGAAGAAGTCGCTCTATCATATGTTTCTTGGCGAAAAGACAGCAGAAAACTGGCAGAGGTACCAAGAAGCGAATAAAGTTGCAAGGAAGGCCGTGGCTGTTGCAAAAGCCACTCATTATGGATATGTTAACGAGAAGCTCAAGTCACGCGATGGTGAGCGGTATCTGTACCGACTTGCTAAGAATCGCCATGCATATAGCCTTTCTCGACTTGGAGAAGGCTTTCGATCGCACACCGCGTGAGGTTATATGGTACGCCTTACGACAACACAATGTACCTGAGGAACTCATAGAGTGGGTGCGAATCCTCTACTCGTGTCCAAAGAGTCGAGTTCGAGCTGCAACTGGAACATCGATGGAGTTTCCCATCTCTGTCGGGGTGCACCAGGGTTCTGCGCTTTCTTCACTCCTCTTTGTTGTCGTCATGGATGCCATCACACGAGATCTTCAGAAGCCCATCTGTTGGACGTTGCTTTATGCTGATGACATAATGCTCGCTTGCGAAGATAAAGGTGAACTCGAGCGAAAAGTGCAAGCTTGTTGTGATCGCTTGGAGCGTTTTGAACTCGGATTGATCGGGAAGAAGACCGAGTGCCTAACCACGGACGTTACCAAGTCCAGCTCCATCAAGGTTAATGGCATTGAGCTCCCATGCACTTCGGTCTTTAAGTACCTGGGATCAGCAATAGCGTCTGACGGCAGACTGATGCTTGAAGTGAATTCACGCGTGAGTGCAGCTTGGTCCAAGTGGCGCTCGTTGACTGGCATGCTCTGCGACAAGTAGATACGAGAGCGCTTTAAGTCGAAGATCTACAGAGCAGTCATCCGGCCAGTAGCAATGTACGGCGCTGAGTGTTGGCCAGCGACCAAGAAAGTTGAAGCGCGCCCCAGCGTCATGGAGACGAAGATGCTGCGCTGGACAGCTGGAGTCACGCGCATGGAGCGCATCCGAAACGATGTCATTCGGCTCTGTGTCGCGCCGATAGCTGACGAGATGCGCAAAGCTCGCTTATGACGGTACGGCCAGGTTCTGCGTGGAGAGGAAGGCAGCGTCCGCAAGATAGGCTTTAACTACGAGGTTATAGGGATGCGGCCTGGAGGGCGCCCAAAGCAGCGCTGGTCTGATACGTTACATATGGGCTTTAAGGTTGCTGGTGTCCACCCTGATCGGGAAAGGTGGCTTCTAGTACCAGAATAGCCGACCCCGCTACGAGGTGGGACAAACGCTGAAGAAGAAGAAGATGATGATGATGATTAGTGCTGCCCGAGAGAGGGATGACCGTAATGAGATACCTGCAGGTCTCCATTGCCTAAAAAGGGTATGAGCCTTCGTGTAGAACTCAGCGAAGCTCTGAGCTCTCGGAAAAAAATGTTCGAGATGGAAGTAAGCGAGATACGTCTCGGGTCTAGGGGCTAATTATTCCTTCTGCGCTCTACCGATCCTACGCGATAATTTGTGATAGAAAGTGAGCTATGCAGTGACTTCCGGTGTCAGAAGGACCTACGAAGGTCAAGCCAATGTTGTGTCCTTATCAGAAAAGTCTACCAATGCGTCGACTGTAGGGGATGGAGCGCTTGGTTGGCTTGGGCGGGAGTGGGAACAACGAGCTGGATTCAAGGCGCAGGCTAGAGAAGACGCCTCTCCTGGCTACGCCATCCACGCCCTATTCAACGTGCAATTAAAAGATTGCATAGGCACCTCATGGTTGTTTCTTCGACGTGCATGGTTTCGAAAGTTCTCAGTGTCTGAAAATTGAGGACGGGTAGGCGACGCATCGACTCGTTAAGTACCGTGTCGTTTCACTAATTCCACCATTGTTTCGACGGCACCTTTTTGAAACTGAAGGTACAATAGAAGGAGGCGTAAATATAACGCACTGCGTAATCCTCGAGTTCACGACGTCGTCAGGAAAGTAGAATGCGATGAGTATAGGACTGCGAATCACCCGAAGGAAGATACTGTCTACTCGGAGTACATAATATACATTGGATCCGACACCACACCTTCGGACAATTGGGATTCGAATAACGGCAAATTTGCGGGCCTCGGATATTTGTATGGTTCGGATAACAGTGATTTTCCAGACTCCGGATTTTGGACATCCGAATCCTTAGCATGGCAAAGCTATGTATTGGAAAGAGTCAGCTTCCGCTCTGAATAAACATTCAGGACCGCCATAGTTTATTCTACCACTTACGCCATTTTGAAAACTTCTAGCTTTCATACTAGATCCTCTCGAGCTGTAACTCAGAGACTCTGAAGCGGGCGGAATTGCGGAGCTCTTTTTAGGGAAACAGAAATTGCACAAAACCTGAGAACAGTGTAACTCTAAAGATCAATCTAATCCAGCGCACGTAAAATGCATCATCCAATTGAATACATTCCTGCCAGGCCACCAAACACGATCAAGTAGTTGTCATTAGTAGTTTTAGTCGCCACGAGGGGAGGAGATAACAGTAGTTGACATTCACACCATGAGAGCTTTTGCTTTACGCTGAATGTTGGTACGTTGACGGTCGTTCGTGCGACTTGGCAGAAGCACTGCAGCGAAGACGAATCGGCTTATTGCAGTACAGGAGACAAGGTGACCCTGATGTAAGTCGGAGGGCATAGGCTGACTAGGAGACTATCGCAACGGTAGGTCGGAAAGGCCCAAGTATTGTAAATGGGCAGAATCGCCTCTCTCTCTGTGGGAAGTAGTAAAATGCAAGTATCTCGACCCAAATACTAGGTTGATTTGGTTGGCCCGATCGTATTGAAATTAGAGCACGTCTCTCACAAGGGGAATTGGGTCGTACATCGAAAGTTTTCGATTTTGATAGCACCACTAAAGTACTACTCTACCCATGTTTCGTGTGCTCGATCTGCAGCCCCGCTTACATTCGTGGAAAGCAGGATCCTGGCAATTTGTGCGATATAGTCAACGGAATCAATAGAGGCCGACCTTTGTCAGTCTCTTCGACAGTCTCACAAGGAGAGCCTCCAAACTGGCGGTGAGCTTTTGCGATGCAATTTTTACAGGATGTAGGGTCCCATGTGTGGACTCCAAAACCATAGTTACTTTTTTCGGAATGCTCTTTGTGGTCGAAAAAAGCGTGTAGACGCGTGAGCGCGAGGTCATTGACGCCCTGCTGCCACCCGGCCTCTTTGAAAGTGGAAAAGTGAGAATTTTTGACTTCCAGGTAATGCAAAAAAAACTGATGCCAGATTCGTGACCAGCACTCCAAATAACTCTCACGCACAAAGTTTGGGCGAAATTGGTGCATCCGACCTCCCAACCCTCCTTACTCACTCCTTCTCTAACCTGTCATAAGAAATCGGGAAATCCAGAAACCGATGTCAGATTCATGATCAGCACTCACCACTGGGTTCCACCCGTAACCAAAGTGTTTGGGCCGCATCAAGGTCCAATACGGTTTTGGTGGTCCAAGGCCAAATCTCTTCCGTGGGCTTGTACACATTGTCCTACAACGTTTATTATGTATGCGGTACATGTGCAATATGAAAGGGACCAGATGACGGAGTATTTAGTCTTGGTTACTTCCTCTTGTAGTCTTACAAGGGAGGCCAATGAACGTCCTGTGGTAATTTTAAAAGTGACCTATTGAGGGTTGTAGGGGATTGTATGAGAAGCGCCGTAGTGGTTTTCAAACATTCTGCGGACATCTGGATAGGTCAAAAATTGCAAAAAACCATTTCACTTTAGTGCGGGCCGATAAAGCAATACTGACGCCTGGAACCGCCATCTCGTGGTTAGAATGTAACCTGCCAAAGGTTTGGGGCTGGAACAACAGCGTAATTACAGCGATTTCACACTTGCTCGTTAGTGGCACAGTGACCGAAGTGGAACGTTGAGGTGCGTCGCTCACCACCAACAGCACAGCGACCGGATGGCCGAGTGGCTATGGGGGGCGGGCTTGCGGGAAAAAGTGTCGGGGGTTCGGATCCGGAGGTGCTGCTCCTGCATTGATGGTCTTGCTCCATCCTTTCTTGTCGATATAAGTGTAACTTTGCCACGGTAGTGTACCATACTGATATTATAACCTTATTTTAACCTAGATGATACGATATAAACACAAAAATAAACAATGTTCTAACACATTTGCTTAAGCCTGCAGCGGCTGGTAGAGGCTATATGTTGTTACAGGATGTTTTGTTGCGATCAAAACTCTTGCGCCAGGCGGGACTCGAACTGGCGCAAGAGTTTTGATCGCAACAAAACATCCTGTAACAACATATAGCCTCTCTACCAGCCGCTCCAGAACATTGTTACTAGTAAGGTCTTCAGCTTAACAGGCTCCATGCTGATATCAGCGACCGGCCCATCCCGTATCACGGGTGGGTGCTGTCAGGCCTCGAGGATATCGCGGATGTTACGTGCGATCAGACAGCGCCGGTGGTAACCCTGTCCTGTAACAATCCTGTAACAACAAAAATAAACACCCAAAGCAACAGCGTTCATAGTACATAATTCGATTGGCCATTGAGGAGCAGGCGACTTTTCTTTGCTTACAAAATAGATAACTTCAGAACTCCAAAGATCGAGGAAAAAACTATTATTTTATTTTATTATTATTATTATTTATATTTTTATTATAATTAATTAATTAACTATATCTATGCTTGATTTTTTCGACCCCTCTTCGACCTCTGGAGAGAAAGTATAACTGTACCAATCTGTCTTCTTCATCCTCAACCAACCATATTGTAAGTGGTCTCACGGTCGTCACATACATCATCCTCCTCACTGCTACAAGGAGACGTAATACCACCCACATTATTGTCATCGTCCGGCGACCAGGCTACAGCCTACGCTTCGTTCAAGTCAAACTAACATCACGAACGAGAGAACAGATGATCTCTTGAGCCTGCCTTACGTTTCTGTGACCGATTAGAGCAATATTTATAGGATTTTAATTCGCATCATAGAAAACGTAACGGAACGAACAATTAACGGAGGAAAATCAAATCAACATCACCTTCGAGCTTCAATAAGCACAACAAAGTTGGAAGATTTCTTTTTACAACACTCATTTGAACACGTGGCCACATTTTCTATACAGGGATAGGAATACTGGCAACGACCGTTTTCAGAATTTCAGCAGTCTGCTTACGCCAGTGTTTGGGATCCTTCGAGACAGCAACCCATAGTTCACCATGTCTGGGCTCTGCCTCTTCGCACTTCTTCAGAACTTTCTCTTGCTCCTCCTTAAACGATATTTCATGAAAACCAAGATTTGAAAATGAATCCGCGTCATCTCAAAGACGCTCCGTACCTCTGTTCCAAGCAACAACTCAAACTTGTAACAATGCGCGTAGGCATCACCGTTGTCTGGATCTACGTTGATAGCACGTTGGAACCACTCTCGAGCTTTTTTTACCTGAAATAAATAATTACATCTCATGAAGTCGTAAGGATGAGAGAAACCCGCCTTTCTTTCGGCCCAAAATAAACGAGCGGCGGCTACAAGCACGTGCGGGTTGTGTTCGCATCGCTTAAGGGCATCGACCGACTTCGCACGCCGGCCATGCCGCTCCTCCATCCAGATCGCTTCTGCCCATAGCCGCCCTGAGTAGGTTCGACTCAATCCCCTTTCACGAAGCCTTAATTAACAAGAGTGTTACCTGAACTCTCGCACTCTTGCAGAGCCCTCGCCAGCCTTTCCGACGCTAGTTCTCGAAGTCCGGTTCTCATCTCAAGACGTACCGATTCCAACCACAAATCCTCATTCCGCGGATTGCGAATACGAGCCTGGATCACAAGTAAGAATGCTCTTAAGCAACAACAACGTTTAAACGAAATATTTCGAAAGGCATAGTTCCTTACCTTCTCCAAATCGGATCTCGCTTTAATAACTTGCTTTTGTGACTCTTCAAGACGACTGAGAAGTATCCAGAGAGGGACAGCGCCGGGACATTTCTTGATCTGAAAACAAAGCGCCATGAGGACAACAACGCAGGCTGTGCACCAGCAAGCGAACACGCAGCCGCAAGACGTTCTCTGTCAATTGATTGTGGACAGTCCTGATGGAAATCACCCCCCCCCCCCCCCCGTCCTTGAGGACAGCGGGCAATCCTTACGGTCCATCTTTCAATTTCGATAATTCCGCTCCTCATTCCACACAGTATGTATGAAGTACTATCATATACAGTATTGACGTGAACCAAATAAACGAGAGACTGCTGGAAGTCTTAGTAGAGCTTTAGTACCCTTGCAGCTGTCTGCGATCTTCCTATGGTGACATCAAAAGCCTGGGATCTTGAAGGTAGGCGGCACAGGCCGTTTCGGAGAATATACGCGATAGGCTTGTGGATCTCGCCAGCATTTCATGGCGAACGGCACCAGCTGTTAGACAACCTTAAGTGCGCAGTCCATCAGTTAGCAGAAACGTACTCCTTCAGTGAACACTTTTCTCGCCTCGTCGTGGTTGCTCTCCTGCAGCAAGATTTGTCCCAGCATCATATAGAACTTAGCGAAGTCAGCGTACCTGAAAGAACACTTCAAAACACGAGCAAATGGAACTCCGTCAAACGGACCTATTAAGCCCTTCCTTAATCAGCTGTTTCGCTCTGTCCAAGTCGCCTAGACACCACTCAAGGCGCGCACTTTTCATCCATATCCTTGCGGAAGGAGCATTCCGCCGAGCTTTCTCAAGAAGACGACGGGCGCGTGCAAACTCGTTGTTCTCCGACTCCAGCTTTACGGCAGCCATCCAAATTCCCTCGGAGTTCGCGTTGTGTTCGAAGGCCTGGAACGGCTAACGCTAGGACAAAAGTTCTAAAAAGTTCGGTTCTCACGAGCACCCACACATACTTGTGAAGTGCGATTTATTTTTCAGTTCCAGGGATACGCACACTATGGACAGAAACGATTAAACAGCGAACCTTCGCGAGAATATCTCGAGCTCCAGCCACATCTCCGTGCATCCACCTCGATTTGGCATACATTAACCAGAGTACCTCGACTTGAGGGCATGAGGCTGTTGCGTCAGCCAGCAGGGCCTCGTATTCCTCACTGCAAAAGTTTGAAAACACTACAAAGGCAGATAAAAGCGGAAGCAGAAGAAATCGCAAACGTTGTTCCGTGGCTCTTCTCGAAGTGAGCTGCTGCGAGCCAAATCCCCTTCCTCTTCTCAATGTTCTTCAAAGCGTGCGCGTAGACAGCGCGAGCACATGCTAATGCCCCTAAAATTCGAATAGTTTTATAACATCGGCCGGCTCTATCTTCGGAGACCGCAAAACAACAGAACGCTTTCCATTACAACCACTTTCAAATTACAATTTATTATCAAAGATCAGGGCTTTGACAGGAATTTTTTGAAGTGAGTTTTATAGCAATTATGCAGTAGTAGCTCAAATCGCATGAAAGCTTATCATCTGATGAGAACATGCCTTGTTTCGCAAAAGAGTCCGCGTCTTCTAGCCACGTCGCCTTTCTGTCTTCATCTTCGACGCCAGCTCCAATTACATGACGGCTTAAATATCGGTTTATTAGTGCGTATCAAAAGAAATGAAAGAAGTACGGCTCCAGAATTTAGTAGTAAGAGGTCTTATTGGAGAAAGATTGTATGTGCTCGATAGACGTGAATGTACCTACATAATAGCTTGACAAGTAAGTGTGCAGCCCGATTTTTCGGCATCGATGGCGTCTTTCATCCAGTGTTCTCTGTTCAATTCCACCATGTTTGCGGTTAAAGACGTCAGTGCCTAGAAACGGCGTAAAACCCACTCGTCCCCAAGTCACAAATGAAACAACGCACCTTTTGCACTATTCGATCAACCATCTCTTTCTGGCCCCGGGTCTCTTCCAAGCGCGCGGCACAGAGCCAGATCTGTCGATCGGTTGGAATATGCTCGCGAGCTTTATTGAGCACCTTTCTAGCATTGTCATAGGTTTCCAGCCGTGCCAAAGCCAACCAAAGCTCCGTACTAGAACTGAAAAGGACAGCAATTAAGATAAATCCACACAAGATCATTTATAGAATAATCGCTTTGAATTCCGTTCCTATGCACAACACCATCAACAAGAGAATGAAGAGTCAGCAAGAAAATAAATAAGCGTAGATGTTAAACAGAAGCGAAAATAGAGAAGAGTCCAGTAACCTCGGCCTGTCTGAGTGCGCAGAAGGTCTTCGGCATGCTCCAAAGTCCAGAACAGGCGTTTCGAGCTCCAACTAATTCACTGCTTTGGTTTGAAGGATCTTCCCCGCATGACCGCAACGACTAACTGCACAAGTGGATCGACCTCGCGAATGCCACGACGCCTGCTCAGACCCACAGTAATTGTGCGACTCCGACGAAAGTAACCGATTACGTTCGAAAGCCGACAAAAATTGTAGATTACGTTTTTACAAGTAGATAAATGGGCTGATTTACGGAAAATTTGTTCCTTTACATGCCATTTTCATGCTCAATCACTAATATTATGCGGGCGCATCCTCACTGAAATATGGCAATGAACCACAATGCAACAAAACTTGAGGAACGCATGGTTGGAAAATAGGTAAAGAGGTGTAAAACTGGTACGCAAATGACCACTACTTCCAATAGCTAATTGCATCTGAAAGCTACGAATGCTGTCAGGAAGAGAAAACATTGGTAGATATTGAATGAATTTGATTAACACTCCTGTGACAAGGAAATTCGTAGCTGGAACTATCTATTCAGTGCATGGCGCTTCCATCCTTGCGCCGTCTTCACAGGGGACACGAAAACTGGATGACTGCGCTGTTCTAATACCATTCTAAAGTTGTGGAACATCAAGTCGCCCCGAACCTTTTCCTGATAAGAAACTCCAAGACGGAAAGGTCTACGACGCAATCTGGGGACGCTGCCGTGGTGATTTACGGAAATTTTGTTCCTTTACATGCCATTTTCATGCTCAATCACTAATATTGTGCTTGCGCATCCTCATGGGGATATATATGGCAATGAATCACAGCAAACAAATCCGAGGAACGCATGGTTGGAAAATAGGCATTGACGAACGACTCTACAAGATGAGCCTTTTCTCAGGTTCCACTGAGGATATTGTTAAAAACAGAAGCTGAAACTCTCGTTAACCCCTCCACGGCAATGCGACTTTTCGCTTTCCCGCCGCATTAGGAATTGTTGTTGAAAAATATGTTTGGAAATAAAACTAAACCAAAAATCGACATCACCCACTGATTAGCCGATCTACTTCTATCTACTGATAGAGAATGAGAAGGTTGTTCCAGAAAATTTGTCATGTTTTCGTTTAGCAGTGCCTGATGCTGCAAACGAGCATCGGACAGCATTGTTCGACATTATCGCGAAAGAGCTAAATGAAATTTTGGAATCAGAGCCTCATTTCTGTTACAGCGTGCTGACAACTTTTTCGAAGGCACCTTGCCGTGCTTGTCAGCATTCCACAAGCTTTTGTAGACTGTCCCTTGGTTTCGCGAATTGGCGCTTCTCTTAAATTTTGGGTAAAAAGCTACCTGCAGCATTCGACAGCACGAGTAAGCAACACACGAGCATCATCCGGCTCCTCCAATTCAATAGCGGCTTTCCATAGACGAACCGAGGTAGGAATTTGTTCGAGTGCCTTGCGGAAGACCTGGAAATGAAACCATGAGGAATTCACAGCATGCTAAGCTCCAGTACATTTTGCACAACATAATGCCAAGACTTCGCAAGCACGCGCCTTCTTTTTGGCCTTCAGATCGGTCTCTATCTCAGCGGTCTTCATCCAAAGCCGAACACTATGAGGCATTGCACGAACGGCGTTCGCAACAATGGCCTTGGCCGTTTCTGGAGGATGCAGCCTGAATATAAATGAATGCTTGAGCTGAAAGGACTGGCACCCAGTTTGGTCATACCTGACGGCTTCGAGCCACATATCCTCACTCTTCTTGTTCTTTTCACACCCTTCCATGATAAGATGACGGGCAACCTGAAGATACGCAAATGTACCGAAGGAATCCAATGTGGAGCAAAATTTCAGCCTAGTCATTTAAAGGGTAAAATAATCGATACTCTCAATGAGAGAGAAGAAAAACAAGACGTAGAGCGAAGAATAGAAATCCAACGACAAAGTGTTACCTGTAGCTTGCCCACGACCTCTTCTAAGCGAGCGCTAGCAATCCATGCGGGAGGATGCTTGGGATTTGTCTCTCGCACAGACTTCAGTAACATTCTCGCCTAAAGACAAAGCGCTTCAGACGTCACTTCTATAAGCCCAGCATAATAATGGTTACGGTTACCTTCTTCACATCGTTTATATCACCACCATACTGTGGAATCATGGACTGAAGATCAGTCAGGTAACCTTTCGGATCAACAACGGTTTGACCTGAGACTGAGTCCGACACCTGGATAGCAAAGCGTTTGCGGGAACGCCACAAAGAGAGGAACCGACACACGTACCTGATTCAATTTGATGTCCATAATTTTGTTCCTTGCCTGGCCAATTTTTATCAGATCAAGGTCATGGCCAGTTGATATTCCCGAGTTGATCCCCGACTTCCATCCACCTGAACGAATAAACAACTCTACAAAGGACATTTCCACTTTGAGAGACGATCTTCATACAACCGAAAAATTGAAATGAAAATCACAGAAGTTATGCAGCAGAAAACTACGGCAGTAGGACCCCTCTGAACCAGATCATTCAACCAGCGAAATTTATTCGCTAATCACAAGCGATAAGAAGAGCCAGCGACAAAAAGCTACTTGTTAATTATTTAATTATATTGAAAGAGAAGATACAGACAATCCTACCAATTAACCTTCTGGTACTTCTTCACTTCAATTCCTACTTTACTAGCCCTTCACAAGTGTTGTTAGCAGGGACACTCAAGCAGAAAGCAGCTAATGGATAGCGCTGACGACTCACCCAATGTTGACTGCATTCCGCCAAATGTGCTCTGAAAGCCAGAGCCAAACGGTGTTGCCAGACCGGACTGAACGCGGCTGTCAAGTGTAGACGTCGTCTCTCCGTAATTCATTGACATCGCGATGACGGAATCAGGAACAGGAGTGAACCTAAACAAAGAGGCGCTTTCTAATTAAAAGCAACAACATTTTAACACCTCGAAAAGCAAGAAGGAGACATACTTCTCTGTCCTAGGATTTCGCTTGGCTTTGTTTCTCGAGTCGCCGACTTCGGGTATGGCCACCCATTCATCTTCAGTAACCTATATCAAGACTTTTTTCGAAGAATTGACAGCTGTCTAATTGCAGTCACATAGACGTAAGAGATACCACCAAGCAGAGGATGAAACCACCACTTCAGGTATTGACTAAGGAACAAATCTGGTTGGTCTTAAACTCGTTCGCTCGATTCATTAGCTTTCCGACTTCACAGTGATGGTCGAGTGTAAAAAAATGCGACAACCTGATTTCGCATAGACCAGTGGCGCTGAATACGAGCGAACAAAAACCTGCCTCGCTCAGCTGCCTCTTTAAATCAGAGAACTCCTGTTGGATTTTCGGCCTCTCCTTGCGATACTTTTCGATCGCTTCCTTGTACTTCTTCTCCCTAAAAGGTCAAAATATTGTTCAAAAACAAAGATCGAGACCTGAATGAGCACGTGCCTGTAATCCTTTCTGCGTTCATCTATCCTTGTCTCCACGGCCAAGTATACCTCATCCGCCTCCTCGTCTTCCTTATCATAAGGATCTTTCGCGAACAAACTCCCTGCGTAGCCCTCGAACTGAAAATTAAACTCTAGGAAGTCGCTGATTTTGCACTTCACCACTGTCGTTCGCTGACCAGTATCATGTCAGTTACCCAGCTGCAACCTGTAAAGGCCTCCGCACACTTTTGCAGCAACGGGGCAGCCCTATCTATATCTATATAATATGATTTTCCACACCACTAAACCTCTCACTGGGAAGGCTCGGCGGTAGTATAGAAATGAAGCACATAAATAGTCCCAGTGTCGAGGATCTCTCCGATCGACACTCTCCGTAAGAACGCAGAAATCACTGCAGAGTGGACAGTTTCGAAAATAGAAGCACGAGGTCTGTTTGAACAGTATCTGATATGAAGTCCCCACATACGTGGCGATCTTCTTCTACACTGAACGGTTGCTGTTATCGCTACGTTGCAAAAGCAGTAGCCAACACCTTGCCGGTGCAATCCTAATAGGGGGTCCACCTTACACACACATTCAAATAATAGTTGAAATGGAAACATCTGCAACATAATATCATACTCTATAATAACGCGCTAAGCGATGAGTCATACTATCGATCAGCGCCGCCGCAGAAATTATTAGTCATAAAATAAGGGGGAAAATTCGAGGGAAAAGGGGGGAAAATTACGCTACGACACGAAAATGGCGAAAAATACCCAGACGTCTTTTCCCTGGGAACTTCAGCCCGGGGGTAATCGAAATCGCTAAACACGAATCTGAAGTTCGTTTTTGAAGTATCGATCGCCATCAAAAGATATTGATCAAATTACGGTGCGGGAAAATATCGGAAAATACCTAGACGTCTTCTAAATGCCTGAAAATTCAGCACTGAGGTAACCGCGGTCGCTGAACACGAATCTGAAGTTCGTTTTTCAAGTATCGATCACCGTTAGTCGATACTGATCAGATTACAGGGCGCGAAAATAGCGGAAAATACCCAGACGTCTTCTACGTGCCAGGGGATTCAGAAGACGTGCGGACTACGTCGCATGACGTGCCTGGGACTCAGAAGACGTGGCAAAAACGTCGCGCAACGTGTTTGGGGATTCATGTAGACGTGCCAAAGACGTCGACCAATGTGCCTGGGGATTCAGAAGGCGTGCCGAGGACGTCGTCCGCAAAGGGCGTATCACTAAGGAGGACCAGTACCAGTAATGGGGGACCGTTTCACTAAAGGCCCCCACAGACTTCTGCGGCGCCGCCGAGCGACATCGCTGAGCGGCGCCGCCCAGCGGCGCCACTGGCGGCGCCGCTGGAGGCGAGCTCTGCGTCTCTGCCCTATGGTTAAGCATAGGGCAGCGGCGCCGCCGAGCGGCGCCGCAGAAGTCTGTGGCGGCCTTAAGGCCCCTGTTATACTCCCGCGGGAGCATCCGCGGGAGGGCGGGAATCGCGCCGAGATCCCTCACCTGGCCAATCGCCGCGCCCCGCCACGCCCGCCGTCCGCGGTGCACCCCTAGTCCGCGGACGTTCCGCGGATGCTCCCGCGGGAGTATAACAGGGGCCTAAGGGAGGATCAGTAGTGAGGAACCAATAGATCACCTTCATCCCACTATATATAATAGGGGATACTATATACTGTACGTACTGCGAGCCTTTTGTACTCCTAGGTAGGGGAGCTGTACAAGTAGAGCAGCTAGCTTGATGTGATTGCCCTTAGCTTAGTGACACTGGAACATCGCGCGAAGCGCGCAAGTGCGAGGTAGGCGTGACGGAGCACTTGTACAACATGAGGTAGCCACTAGATTCTCGAGAAAGCCCAGGGGGTTAGGGTGGACACTATACCTTTGTCCTTTTCGAATTTCGAATAGTCGAATTTCGAATAAATTCGAATTTCGAATATTCGAATATTCGACTATTCGAAAAAAGTCCAATATTCGAATTATTCGATTATTCGAATATTCGAGAAAGTCCAATATTCGAATTATTCGATTATTCGAATATTCGAGAAAGTCCAATATTCGAATTATTCGTTTATTCGAATATTCGAAAGTGGCCAATATTCGAATATTCGTTTATTCGAATATTCGAAGGCTTCGAATATCGAATATTCGAATAGTCGAATATTCGAATATTCTTTATCAATCTCTTAACAAGTTAGTGGCACTCTTCTTCGAAAACCAGGGGAGTCTGACCTTATGATAAAAAACGATGTTTGAGTTTCGCGCGTCGCTCAAAGTGCGCCGAATTGTGTGTACGCAATCTGACAAGGGAAGTCAATGAACTTCCCGTGGAGGTTTCCAAAATGACCTATTGCTTGTTATAAGGGTGTGTCTAAGAAGCACCGTAGTGGTCTTCAAATGTCCTGAGGGCATCTGGTAGGTCAAAAATTACAAAAAACTGTAGCACTTCAGTGCTGGCTGATAAGGCGAAAGTGGCGCCTTGAATGGCCTTGAAATACTCAGAAATTAACATGCAGATGCTATAGAGCTTTAATTATAGTTAGATGTTAGAAATCTGACAATTTACTAGGTCAAATGAATCATTCACTGCAGTTGGGGCGTGGATAGTGGGGAGAGGTCCAGGTTCGAATCTAGGAGAGTTGTTTACGGATTGCTGTGCGTTTTGGTAAATGTAGAACAATTCTCATTCTAACCATATTTACGAACATGATCGAAATGTGTTCTTCAGTCCATCTCTGGGATGTGCTGATCAGTCTTCGGGTTCCTATAGAGTCCATCTCTGGGATGTGCTGATCAGTCTTCGGGTTCCTATAGAGAACGTTTCTCTTGTAAATTTTACTAATTTTAGCATCTCTTATAAAATGCATCATTTTGACCCATTGTACTCCGTAGTATTCGTAGCATTTGCATATAACACCAAATACAGTACTAACAACTAAATTAATTAGTCACCTTCTTCACAGAAAAGCCTCGGAGTGACTAATTATAAACATGTTTTATATGAAGGCAGAGGCGAAACAAGACATGTTTAGTGTTGTTGTTACCATTGTTTTAGTTATTACTTGTTTTAGTTGTTGCTTGTTTTCCACTTGTGTTTGTTATAGTACAGAGTGATTTAGAGTTCATATATACCCCAGGTTATTTCTAATTCTACTTCGTTGTTTAGACATTGAATTTAAAACTGTTTGAGTATTAAAATTTACATATATGATTAACTTATTCTATTGGTGTTCTTGCAGCCTATTCTTCCTCGGCCATTCTCCCGCACTGACGAGGGGATTAATCCCCATGACTTCGTAAGTAGATAATAAAATTTCGTACAAATGTTGTCCTGAGGGTTGACTGAGGTTCTGATCACGAAGCTGGCAAACGCGTTCGGTGTTACCGTCGACCACAATAGGCGACGGTGAGTATGTGCGAGAAAAGGTGCAGAATAACCGGCCGCGTTGTACTATTGTGACTCCAAAAGTGGAGTGGAGGTCGATTTTTTTCGCCCAAATATCGCCTGTACTGTTATTTTGGATGCTGAGCACGAATATGGTATCCAATTTCGACAATGTGGCCGCTTACGATGTTTCATAGTGTGTATTCGTGTGTAAGGATAGGGTTGTCATGACCACTGATTTCGTCCTTTCCTCACCTTAGGAAATTATTTAGGCTGCTGCCACGAATCTGTCATTTCTTTTTCTAAATTATCCATTTTTCGTGCACTACTTTCCATTTCAAAGTCGAAGACTGGAAAGCAAGTCTGATCACATATGTAAGTGAAGAAAGCGATTCTATGTACTCAAACTGATAAACATGATCACTCATGAAAATTTGGAATCACGCGATCACGCGAAAACGTTTACTAGATTTGCGATCAGCACCTCAGTTAGCCCTCTAGACGACGTTTGGGCGAATCCTGCTTTCGATCTCCGGAGTTGTGGGAGTACAAGTCCCTAAACCTTCGATTAGCAGAGAGTGGTGGGGAGGCGATGGGCAGCAGGGGTGTGCGTTAAATTTTTTCGGTAAATTTTTAACGACCACTTTTTAACGAAAAATTTTCGCGTTAAAAAGGTAAATTCGGTAAATTCGTGAAATAAAATGTCCCTTAGCTGCATTCAGTTTTAAACCACTGGGGTGCCTCTCGGACAATCCCTCACAGCGCTCAATAGGTCACTTGTAAGATTCCCACGGGAAGTTCATTGACCTCCCTTGTGAGTTGACGCGAAGTAAGCGCTGCAAGCGCGGCCCTCCGCTGCGCACCTGCTTCCTTGTAAACGGCCGTCGAGCGTGCTGTGGCCATTCACGTGAATCGCAAGTGATTAGGGTTATGCCTGTACACAGATATTTTTACCTTCAGTATACTACGGGAGAATCTTCGTTTTGTATTTCTACCCCAGTTACAACAAGGGAACGATTAGAGCCGAAGGGGCTGCGGTAGAGAGGCAGAACTTTCAGGGGTCTAGAAAGCTCCTGCTTTCTGCCAGTAAAGACGTTGAAGAAGAAAGGAAGAGCAATGGCTATGGAGTACAAGAGCCAGTCATACTCCGTTTCCTATGAAAGTGAGCCATCCCCATTTTCGCTCTAACACTGTCAAGTCGTAGTGTCTTGTCAGATTAGATTCCAACGCGGGTCCGTTTCTCTTCAACGGAGCTAGAACACAAACTGAATGCCATTCATGAGACTCCAGTGTGCCCTTTCTGCACCAGATCGCCTTTGTGTCATTTCTCCGCCCATGATAATCATTCTTTTACCACCTGGAAGCTTCGCTATAACATAAGGAAAGATAGCAACCCACAGAGAAAGACCTATAACAATCTAGCTCTGCCTACCCAAGGTGTTTCTCTCTTCTCGGTGCACGAATTCTTAGGGAAGCAAAGCGTGCTTCATTGCCATTATACCGCTGTTATTGTCCTTTGGTCTCGTAAAGGAAATGGATGGAGCAGCCATCCACTTCCTTCACAGTGGGTAATAAAAAAATAATTAAATGTCAACCACTGGGTGACGACAGTAAATAATAGTGTTCATTTGATTATTCGAATATTCGAGTATTCGAAATTCGATCATTCGAAATTCGAAATTTTGAAAATCGAATATTATTCGGTCATTCGAAATTCGAAATTTTGAAAATCGAATATTATTCGATCATTCGAAATTCGAAATTTTGAAAATCGAATATTATTCGGTCATTCGAAATTCGAAATTTTGAAAACCGAATATTATTCGATCATTCGAAATTTGAAATTTTGAAAATCGAATATTATTCGATCATTCGAAATTCGAAATTTTGAAAATCGAATATTATTCGATCATTCGAAATTCGAAATTTTTTCCCAAGGACAAAGGTATAGTGGACACGCCAAGAGAACGAGGACGAATGCCTGTTCAAGAGCACACAAAATCGATCAGGAGTAAAGCTGGTCAATCGAAATGTCACAGTTGTACGATAAATACGTCCAAATAAGCAAAGATCGGAACCTCGTCATAATTGTTGTCATTGAGTGCCTCCTCGGGATCTTCTTTAGCGTCCTCTTTTGGTTTCTTCGACGGTGGACCCGTCCCGGTTTCTGGCACATCCGTGGCCTCCCTCGCCGGCCCAATATCAGACCTAGTTGTGAAACCTGTCGCACCTGAAATGATGAATTGCAGGCGATTCAAGACGTGAAGTTTGAACAACTCGTGCAAAGGGGGTCAGAGGGGGGGGGGGGGGAGGCACCATGTAGGACAGTCAAGGTTTTGTGTTGAACGAAACTAAAAATTTTATGCAGCACTGGTGTGTTCTGCATCTATGCTGGACTGAGGTAGACCATTTCTGATGTAATTGGACATGCGGAGTGCTTTCCTATCAATGCGAATATCCATTGAGTACATGGTGACCCCCGAGCATATCTGCGCCTACCTACGCAGACCATCCCTATGCTCATCTTGTTGGCAACATTCTCTTCGTTATATTTTGACCAGTGCTATCTACAAAAGAAGTATTTACACAAACCTCTTCCCACTCCTGGGACATAACCTGCAGGGGCAGGCATACCCATGAAGTGCTTCTTGGTCTTGTTCACAAGGGACCCGGGTATTGTAATAGACATCTTCCTGAACGCAATCAGCATTAACTGAGAGAGCAGCGGACGAACTGGTCGCACACCAAAGCCGTGGAAGTTGCACTGTCAATACGCACTCTAAGCACATGGTGGAGAATAAAATCCAAGCAAAGCAAGGAAGAGAATGTCTCCACACGGCGACGGAGCAACAGAGAAACAGCCGTGAAAGTGACCTGGAAACGTGTGGGGTACGCACGTGCACACAATGCGGTTTACTCGCGTCCCTGAAGTTTCAGTTTCTTGATTTTTCTCCTGCGTCTAGTGTTTACACGTAGGAGATGCCACCCCATAAAAACGTTCAGTAACGCGAGAGAAACGGGAGCAGACACAGCGATAGCAGTCAGAGCAAACAAGCAATGCCATGGCTGTGTGCTGTGGAGGGGCAGTCTTTATGTATGAATGGTCGCCGCGCCCGCGACGACGACTGTCGCGTGCGCGATGAGCTCTGCAGCGGTCGTTGGAGCTGTGCCTCATGACTTGCTGCAGACACTAGGTTTGAGTTGTTGATATCCCTTTCTGGTGTTGCAGGAGCTGGGGGAAAACATGCTCTGGTCCAGAAATTAAGTTCGAGTTATAAAACTAAGCAACTTTCTAATGCTCAATGCTATATGATGCTTCCTCAGGAAAAGCTGAAAATATGACACACTATCGCAGTGAAACTGAGTTTGTATACACTTTCTAACACTTGGTTTGCAAGTTTTGATGCAGGTCTAGATACCACTGGCCGCTGAAGTCACCCAATTGCGACGTCTTCTGCCGCGCTCGCCGCGCGAGTCGCCGCGTCCGCGGCGACCATTCGTACATAATGTCCCGCAGCCGTGTGCTGTGCTCTCATCCCGCTGCACGTAGCGAGGCGCCATGCGCGATGCCTTCGTCCTTTTCGAATTTGGCGCAAATAGGGTCCGGGGGGGGTCACCTTATAAAAAGTGCCACCAACACCAAGAAAACGAGACAAGGCACACTGATGGTAAAGAAAACAAACAAATAATGCTGTAGCACAGAATCAGGGGAAGGGACTCCAGGGTGTGGCTCAAGTGACGCATCCGTGTTAAAATTGCCCACATCCTGGAGTTCCCTCCCTTGCCCAATTAGGAAGCACATAAGACGCGGATCTACAACCGAAACGAAGAGATAAGACTGCATTAACATTCACTGTATGTAGCTACCAGGGGTGTGCGTAATTACGATTTACGATTTACGATTTTACGATTTACGGTGATTTTTGGCAAATTTTTTACGATTTACGATTTACGACATTTTGGTCGTAAATCGTAAATTTTCGTAAATCTGATCTTCGGTGCAGAGATGGCAGCGTCCACATAACGTGATACAAATTGGGTTATAACGATGTACCCGCTTTTAAAGTCTTCTCCCATAGCTCATTTCTGTTTCCTATCTACTCTTCTATGTTATACTGTGGCACTATAGCAGAAAAACGCAGCTTTGTGTTTAGGCCGCTCGAGCTCGACTCATCTGCCTACCCCTCTTTTCATCTCTTCAGGAGCTGCCAACTTAGTGTCAGAGCTATACTAGAGAAGAAGCAATGACAATAAATGATTAGAATTATAAAATCGCGATGAAACTGGGCTAGCCCTTTTTTTGGTTGCACTCTAGCACTTTTCACATTGCAATTGCCTGGGAACACTACATTCCAGTCCACAGAAAAAGATGCAGAATCGCCTTGTACCGTAAGGAATATGATCGCCTGCTGAACCATATTCTGTGCTGCAACTACTCAACTTGTGCCTTTTTCAGCATATTTTTAAACGGCTCTTTCCAATGTGAGTGGAACTGAAGCAAAGCCATCAATGAATATTGGACTTCATTGCAGGCGGGTTGTGGAATAACAGCTAAGCTGCTGGAAAAATAAAACACTCATATTTCGATCCCATTATCACAGCACGTTATGGTGCGGAATGTATTTGCATACAAGGTGCAACCTAAACAAAACTTTTGATTTTGTCAAGAAAGAAGTGAAGTGGTTTTGACACTTTTGGTCTCCTTTTTCAATGGTTTGATTTCACGAGGCTAATGGAGAGTAGGACTGACGAATACGAACAGTCATTGATTAGTGGTGTGATAATTTGGACTTTCCGAAATCTAACAAGTACAAGCAAACATGTGGGCGAAGTAAATACCGAAAGTAAGTGCTAGGTATCGTCAAACGACGTTCTTTCATTCCAGAAGTTGTAAATGCCTTCAAAGAACGCTGAAGGGTAAAACGCTGCGTTAGTTTGTTTCCTGTTTGAGACCACTCATTCTACCTCTATGGGATATGGTGGAGTTCGATTCAGTGCGGGTTAACCCATAGAATGACTTGCGGTGGCCAGCCGATGTAAAGGTCAGTTTTACCACATTTGCTTAAGCCTGGAGCGGCTGGTAGAGAGGCTATATGTTGTTACTGGATGTTTTGTTGCTATCAAAACTCTTGCGCCAGGCGGGACCCGAACCCGCATCCGCTGCTTTTCGGGCAGCGGTGTTACGCGCGGTCAAACAGCGCCGGTGGTGTAAGGCGAACATCGCTGCCCGACAAGCAGCGGATGCGGGTTCGAGTCCCGCCTGGCGCAAGAGTTTTGATCGCAACAAAACATCCTGTAACAACGTAAAGGATCTTTCCCAGACAAGCCCCGTTCGAAGTCACCGACAGAGGAAATATGAAAAAGTTGGTTGGCCGTGGTAGGATCCGAATCAAGAACTTCTATTCTGAATCGCGCGACAGTCGTTCCTCCTCCGACTTTTCTCCCATGGGTCTTCCATATGTTTGAAATGCACCTTACACCTACGAACCCTTTTCAGTTCAAACAATACTCTTCTTCTCTACTCTACTTCTAAAGAATGTCGCATACGATGCTCCTTTTTGTAATCTAAAGTTTAGAAATCAGACTATAATGAGTGTCTAAAAAGAAAAAGGGATCATACTTTTTTAATTGTCTCACAATTCCTTCTCGTCTGCTGCAAAAATGCCCTTTGGTACAGTTCAGAATGTGGAAAGTCTTAGAACTTCAGATGTGCCATACGATAGAAATGTGCCATGTGCTCACTCAGTAGGCGATGCTTGTTGGATTTCTTGTGTAAATGCTGTTTTCGTCGAGTTGATCAGTGATGAAATGATTTTCTGGTTTTGAACGGAACCATTTTTATTGGTTTTGACTCTGGCTTGTATAGGTTGTTTCCTCAAAGCCATACTTTTATATGCATGCTAAAGGCTAGCCATTATAATGCACATTTTTTGGTCGTCCAAGCAGTGCAAGCTTTTTGTTTGTGCACCGTGCATAGGTGTCCTAGTAGATAGCGTTCTGAACAAGTAGTTTATTTTGATTGTCCTCAAACCTTCCAGCTCGATTTGAAAGATGTTAATTGATTTTAATGGCTTCCAGTTTAATTAGAAATGTGTCCAGCTCGAACTGAAAACAACTCAATAAAAATAATTCCCTTTGATTAGCCTTAATATAATAAAAGAAAATCAGGTATTCAGATGCACAATGAGTCAGCCACCTCTTACGATTTACGGTTTACGATTTACGATTTACGACGGTTTTTTCGTAATTACGATTTACGATTTACGAAATTTCGGATTTCATTTACGCACACCCCTGGTAGCTACTCGCTACGCCGGCCCGCCGCGTCATGCTGTGGTGACCCGAGGGGCGGTCTTTATGTACGAATGGTCGCCGCGCCCGCGACGACGACTGTCGCGTGCGCGATGAGCTCCGCAGCGGTCGTTGGAGCTGTGCCTCATGACTTGCTGCAGACACTAGGTTTGAGTTGTTGATATCCCTTTCTGCTGTTGCCGGAGCTGGGGGAAAAGATGCTCTGGTCCAGAAATTAAGTTCGAGTTATAAAACTAAGCAACTTTCTAATGCTCAATGCTATATGATGCTTCTTCAGGAAAAGCTGAAAATATGACACTATCGCAGTGAAACTGACTTTGTATACACTTTCTAACACTTGGTGTGCAAGTTTTGATGCAGGCCTAGATACCACTGGCCGCTGAAGTCACCCAATTGCGACGTCTTCTGCCGCGCTCGCCGCGCGAGTCGCCGCGTCCGCGGCGACCATTCGTACATAATGTCCCGCAGCCTGGTGACCCCTCCCCCCCCCGTACCCTATTTGCGCCTCGAATTTCGAAAGGGATCGTGAGAATGCCACCTTTTGAAAATCGATTGTTCGAAGTTCCACCTTTTGAAAATCGAGTGAGAGGGGCGCTTGTAGGGCGCAGTCGGAGGAGGTGCTGGGTGTCACCTGCACGCGATACCCTTACCCTGTATCGCGCATACGTTGTAGGCCACGTAACAAGGAGCGCAGCAGTTAAGCTCGTTTTTGCTCGGACTATCGGGTGGTTCAAAAATGGCAGAAGTTTCTCGCCTAGTAACATACCATTACCCATTGGCGGGAGGTAGGGGTAGTACGTATCCTCCCCATGCAACTAGTGTTGGTCATTTTGCCTCGCTCACTTTGAACCGAATTTGTGTAAGCTCTTTAGACTTTACCCAAATGTGAGCTAGAATGTCTTTGTGTATTTGCGTGCTTGTCCGGGGCAAATAGGATTGGGGGGGGGGGGCTTCTGATAGGCGGAAAATCTCATAGAGCGTCGTTAATGTCCCTCATCCCTGTCTCCAACGTATAGAGTAGAGCCTGTAGTAAGGCACTCCACGGCTAATAAAAACCAGGTTTGAATCGCGCGGCTGTGGGCGTTGCGTACCGGACAACTCGGACGGTTTTTTTTCGGTTGTAAGTGTATCAGCGAGTCGGGTATTCTAGGGTATTCCTACAATTTTTTGCGATTTTCGAGCCTCATAAAGGCCTGCAAAAAACAAACTTTACCCTGTGCTTCTTGTCAGATGCCCTACAAGGCCGTATAAATCCTATTGAGATACGTGGGGCTAAGTTCAAGACATCCCTTGTATTCGCCGTTAAACGTACTCCGGAACAAAGTACGGACGAGTTTCCGGACGAGTCTCTGGGTGCGGCGGGAATTCCAAACGGTCTCCGGGCTACTCGCCCCCGTGACGTCACAGTCGGCGCGCGAACGGAGTTTCGCACGACGTCTGGCGTCTCTCGCTGCCAACCGAATCTCTCACTCGCTGCCGGAGCCTCCACCTCTCCGTGCACTTTTGCACGTGGGTTCATGAGAATCCGTTTCACTTAGTGGCAGTAAACCATCTCCGGAGTGAGTTAGTTGGTGCCAGACGTACCCAGGAATGGTGAAACCCTGACTAGCCTTTTAACAGAAATTCATGAGTCCTTGGATTTGCAAAATATGCACTTGAACTACGGTGATGATCCCAACGATGCGCCAGGCATTCTGCTTCGACAGTATCCCGTATCACCATACGGACACTGCTACGAGCATCTTAACCAGGGATAGGGGCTGGTCTATCATATTGGCCTTTAATAGAGAAGGCCTGTACGTGATGGTAGCTTTTGTATCAGACATCAGGCCCTTATTTTCTGTGCTTGACGCCAGAAATTGAGTCCTGGGCGTTTTCAGATATCCAGCGGGTTCTTTCGAAGCGTTTATGGGTATGCCTGGATCATGGGAAACATATGGCACATGGCTATAGATGCAAATTGACCAAAGGGGATGTCAACATGTACTCAATGGCTATTCCGCCTTGCCCCAAGCGCTGCATAGTGCTGTCCTACAGGGTGAGCCTCACTCCTTCATTATACGGAAGACGTTAGTGTTGGGGATGAGATGTTCATGAGCTCATTGAGAGGAAAGAGGCACATATGACCAATATTCTTCACTCCATTCAAGCTCTTTAGCTTTTCGGCCAGCTGTCCTAGGTTATCTACGCTGACTGTGTATGTGTCGACTCTTCGACTCATGCCACTCCACTGTCGTAAAGACGGTAGGAAAAATCCTAATCCTAAGAGCATTGGCAGACCTCCATTAAGAATATTATGAGGACATTCAGGTGTCTGGTTAGACCTCGAAGGTCCCAGAGAGGTGGAGAAAGAGCTTTCGTCCATCACAGCTTTGGAGTGTAGTTCGAGAAGTTATCTGCTTGGAGCATTTGAGTCGTGCACCTTCACTCCTCCTTAAAAATCTTCCCCTCCTATGGTTGCTCGCAAATATTTCAATGTGATCTCCTAAGCGTGTCAATGCAACCGGCCTTTGCGTGATGTGGTCGGTACCAGTCCCTGTAGATTTCGTAAGCCGTCATCGTGCTTGGAGGCTCCCTCATCGCGGCCGTGAGCTCATGATTCACACGTGGACCAAGTATGGAGACATTCGCGCCCGCGTGCACTCTTTCGTCTGGAATCTCTCCTGCCGCGCTCGCAACCGCGGTCGCGGGGGCGAGTAGCCCCGCAACCATTCCAAACCGCACTCTCTTTCTCTGCCGCGGTCAGAGACGCATAGAGACGTTGAGAGAGGGGTTGTGTCGCTTCAGTCGTAACGTAGCGGACATTACTCAATGCTTTCTAGCCCTGCCGACTTAGTCCCAATTCGCTCGTCAGTTTGTCTCGACGTCCCCAATTACCGATAGGTCTACCAATAAAGCAAGGGAAAGTGGTCTGCAATTGCTAAGATGTGAAGAAAATGAAAAGTGGACACAATCAAGAAAAACGGATGGTGATGAGAACACGGTTTTAAATAGAGCCTAAGATGGAAGCGAGGCAAAAAGTTACTGAGCATTTCGAAAAAATTAAGGGACATATTGCCATTTTTCGTTTTCACACGTGGTTATGGTCGGGTAATCGAAATCCTTATGGTTCAGGTCGTACTATTTGAATTGTGTCCTGGAACTCTACTATGCAAACCTCGATTTCTGCTTTCTTTGCGCTAAACATAAGTGTTCAATGGAGCAGAAAAACGTATTGAGGGAGGGCTTTACACGGCTCAGCATTGGAGCATTGGTCGCCTGCTCAGTTGCTGACACTAACTGAGCTATGACGAACCATTCCGAAACTGTACTGGAGAATCAGTCCATGTGGCGCAACGTATCGACCTCATACTCCCGTTGCATGCCGAAAAACAAGTACTTTTACGTACACATCAACCAGAAATGTAATGGTGAGACATCAGATCAGCATTAGCTCGTTTGCTTGACTTCTCCGTTATTCGAGTGCTCTGCCCTAACGTTCCCTCATCAGTAATAGTGTGACTAAATTTACACCTATAAGCTTTACGATGACCGTAAGTGTTCCATCTTAGACCCCTCTCTCTGCTCTCTGACAGCGGCAGAGAAGCAAAAACGCGATTTGAAACTCCCGCCGCGCCCGAGAACTCGTCCGTAAACTCGTCCGTACTTTGTTGCGGAGTGATCGCGGCTATTTGCAGCGGGGGTCCGTTTTTCTTTTGCTGTATGCGCCCTCCTAGCTTAGAGATCGCGCGTCGGCGTCCACGTTGCCACGTTCGATTGATGTCTTGTGCGCTCGCGATGGCAGTCCCGACGAGCACATCGTGGCGAAGTGTCCAGCGCGTCGATTAACGCGAGAGAGGTCGGTGGTTCGGTTATCACCTTGTGGCAGTGATTGCATCTCAACTGATTGCTTGGGATTTAGAGGGTTCTAACCTGTGCAACTTTTTTGTGCAATTTTTGCGCATTTTTCCAGCCGTATGCATTTCGCCGCTCGAAGAGCGCAGAACTTAGCCGCGGACTCCCGCTGAGCGAGGAATGCAGTTTCCACACGAGCAGCTTGCATGCCACCCACCCTGGAGTCTCTTCCCTAGCCAGGTTCTGCTCTAGCTCAGTTCGCCACCGTGGAACACAGCTGTGGACTCACGCGTAGCCAGCCCCGTTGCTGGCAGTGCGCGCTCCAGCCACCATGGCGCGCTCCAATCAAACGGACCCCCGCTGCAAATAGCCGCGATCGTTGCGGAGTACGTTTAGCGACGAGTCATCCCTTGTTAGCGCCTAGACGTCATATTAGAATCTTATACGCTGTAATTCTGTCTGATTTTCCTGATGTGCTGTTGAGCTAATCCTGTGTTTAGTCACCCCTTGCTGGCTAATCGCTATTAGGATCGCGTTATTCTTCCCTCGCTACGCCGCGAGCGCTCATCGCACGCACGCACCCGCCGCAATATTCTCACGCATCTTTGCGACAGAGCGCGAAATATTTCCTTCATAGCTGTGCGCGCTCAGGGAGAGTGCGCAGCTGGGGTTCTCGCAGAATCCAGGGTGTGTGCCATCCAAGCTGCCCATGTGGGAACTGCTTTCGTCGCTCAGGGAGAGTCCGCGGATGGATTCTGCGCTCTCGAGCGCAGAATCAAGCTAGGGAATGGACTCCAGGGTGTGTGCCATCCAAACTGTCCATGTGGGAACTGCTTTCGTCGCTCAGGGAGAGTCCGCGGATGGATTCTGCGCTCCTCGAGCGCAGAATCAAGCTAGGGAAGGGACTCCAGGGTGTGTGCCATCCAAACTGCCCATGTGGGAACTGGTTTCGTCGCTCAGGGAGAGTCCGCGGATGGATTCTGCGCTCTTCGAGCGCAGAATCAGGCTAGGGAAGGGACTCCAGGGTGTGTGCCATCCAAACTGTCCATGTGGGGACTGCTTTCGTCGCTCAGGGAGAATCCGCGGATGGATTCTGCGCTCTCCGAGCGCAGAATCAGGCTAGCGAAGGAACTCCAGGGTGTGTGCCATCCAAACTACCCATGTGGGAACTGGTTTCGTCGCTCAGGGAGAGTCCGCGGATGGATTCTGCGCTCTCCGAGCGCAGAATCAGGCTAGCGAAGGAACTCCAGGGTGTGTGCCATCCAAACTACCCATGTGGGAACTGCTTTCGTCGCTCAGAGAGAGTCCACGGAGCCGTGAGCAGCCACCGACCGACCATCGGCCGTCCTCAAAATCGACTGACCGCGCTGACCTCGTCTTCGAAATTGCCACGTGTCTGCGACTCGAAAGCTCGCGGCGCAGCGGAGGAAGAATAGCCGCCATCCGCTATTAGTGACTAGAGAACAGTGAGATACTTTCAGCATGGACATTGATAAGCTCAAGTTTGCTGTTAGCTGTTCTAGCAACATGAACAGGAGCATGGAGGCCCATAGTTTCATGCAGTGAGTGCGAATGCTACATAAAAGATGGAGGCCGCAACGACGTGGTGTTCAGGAAACGAGGCTTCAACATTGAATCTTATGGGTCCGGAAATCAGGTGAAGCTGCCTGGGACTGCCATCGATAAGCCGAACTGCTACGAATTCGGGAAGACCACTTATGACTACATCTATAACGATCTGAAGTCGAAGGATTCGGCATAGTAAGCGACCGCCGTGCATATTTTTTCGAGGATATCATGATGGGCACTCTTTCCAGTTACACACAGAACGGCCTTCTGAACATGCTGGATCGAAATCGGCGGATAAAGCCGGCTCCACAGAAGTTTCAGCATGAGGACAAGGAGTTCGATGTCATTATTTGTCTAGAGGAACGGGTCTACGACCAGGTAACCGATACTGCTCCCAGCAGGGTCGACAGGCGCATCTGTCGGGCTGCTTGAATCTCCTGATATCTGCGGCGCACGCCGGAGACGGAGTCGGCCCTCAGCTTCTGCTTCAGGTGTAACTGATTCATGCCTAGGTGGTCGACCACCTTCACACGCGGCCAACAACGAGCGGGAATCCAGCACATGTCATCAACATCGACATTGAAGATAACCCGGAGGAGGCCACAATTGGAGCGTGGTTCGTCTGTGAGCTATGTGGAAAGGTTAGTCCTGAGCATCAGATATCAGTGTTTTCGAGCTACTGCTCTTCCTTGGACTTCGTATTTTGCTAACAATGTTACTGCCATTCGTCGCGTAAGTGAACTGTCTCAACGGTGCGCCACTAGGGCAAGAAAAGGTGCTATAGGAGCAATCTGTGTCCCCTAAACAACACCGAAACTTGTCTCCTTTTTGCCGAGCTCCTGAGGCCAGAGAATATGAGCCGCTAAAAGTCCCATAGTGACAAGGAGGCGCGAGACACTCGCAATGCGACTTTGCGTCTTAGGTGGCGCAGTGATAGAGGTGCAGCTTCATAAGGTGACTGAGGCTTTGATTTCTACACTCTGTCAATGACTTGCTTCGTTTACTGTGGTATCGAGTTAAAGAGACGGAGTCTTCACGTCTTTCTGGAGTTCCCTGCGCTACGCCCTTTTCACTCTCTCCTTCGTCGGTACCCAGTGATTCACCACCAGCGTCCAAAACAGCTTAAGCACGACGATTTATTTATTTATTTATTTAAACCATACCACACACGCAACAATACATTATAAAATGTAAATATGCGGAACGAAATAAAACTTGAAAAAACGACAGGTTAAAGGTAGATCGTAGGTGACATTTCTCCTAACGAACGTTTTAAATGCACTTTTCGACAAACTAAAAAGGTTGTCACTTTTGGCTAGTAACGAATTCATCACATTCAGACACCTGTAAATGACGAAACATGATATAATCCGTGTTCTAGCCACCGAGACGTACAGCATTGTTATTCCTCTTCTCCTTCTTTACAGTGGATGACCGAAGAATGTTATTGGGTCTATAGACACTTCATATGAGAATTTTGTAAACCGTTAACAGGTCAGCTAGTTTCCTTCTTTTGTAAAGTGCTGAGGGACCAAGAATTTTAGATCTGTCATTCCCTCCGGGTATATGGAGGTAATCCATTTCGTAGCACCTCATAAATAACTTTCGTGTAAAACTGTTTTGTACACTTTCAAGAAGGCAAATGTCTTTTTTCTTACATGGATTGAAGATAGTTGTTCCCTACTCTACAATTGGTCGCACGTATGTTTTGTAGGCACGCAGCAACGGGGAGGGGGGGGGAAGGTGTCGTTGGACTTTAGAATTTTGAAAAGATTGTAGATTCGATAATTTGCCTTGTTTGCCAACATCTTATAATGTTTACTGAAGTTCAAATTGATACCATAAGACCTAAATCTCGAAAATCGTCTACCAATTTAAGCTCAGTGTCACGAAGAGTATAAGACTGCGGGCCATTTACTGATTTTGTTCCGATGCTATTTGGTTGTAACGAAATAAATGGCACTGAACCACTGTAAATTTAAACAGTTAATATCTCGGCTTGTAGGCAAGTTTATTAGTCGAAATAAAAACCTTCTGATTCTACACATCTTTGCCAACGTGACACAAGCTTTTTTATCCCAGTAGCATAAAAATCAGAAGTTCTGGAATTGATGAAATCTTCGAAGGCACTTTCGGCATCCTGTTGGTATTTGAATATTTTCCCTACCAAGAAGTCGCCAAGATGCTTGAAAAAATGGTAGTCTGTTGGGGAGAGGTCGGGAGAAAACGGAGGATGTGGTAGAGTTTCAATGCTCAGCTCATTCAATTTCTGCAACGTCACTCGTGCTACATGGGGGCGAGCATTGTCGTGCAGAAGGAGAACTCGCCTTCGGTTTACCAAGGCCGGCCGGATATCCTTCAACTTTTTCATCATTTCTTCAATTTCAATGCAGTACTTCTCTGCCGTGATGGATTCACCGGGAGGGAGGAAGCTGTGGTGAATAATTCCCAGCGAACACCACCATACTGTCACCATTACTCTCTTTTGGTGCAATTCCGGCTTCGCAAAAACCTTGGGGCTCTCATCGCTGTCCACCCACTGTGCCGATCGTCGCCTGTTGTCGTACATTATCCATTTCTCGTCACAGGTTACGATGCGAGCAAGGAATGGGTCCGTTTCGTTCCGTAGAAGCAGTGCGGACGAGATCTCATATCGTCGGTTTCTTTGCTCCTCAGACAGCTCGTGAGGCACCCATCTTTCCGGCTTTTTGGTCTTTCCAAGTTCCTTCAGATGCCGGGCAGCTGTGTTGTGACTGACGCCAAGAACCTTCGCTATCCCCTGGTACCTTTGTGTGGATCCTCCTCTACCACATCTCTCAGCTTGTCCTCATCAACATCACTATGCCTCCCACGACCTTCATGTCCTTCCAAGCTCTCATCTCCATTCCGGAACTTCTGATACCAACGATACGCCGTCCGAATTGTGGAACATCCTTCCTTGACCGAACGCGGCGTTGATCTTCTCGTCCGCCTCCTTAGCTGTAGTGCCCAGCTTGAATTCATACAAGTAAATGCCTCGGATTACCCTTTTGTCCATCTGCAAAAAAGTCAATAAAACTCTAAAGTTTTCCCACTTTTACATAGAAAATTTGGTACTCACCGGTAGAGCAAAGTTTGCGCTTCTAAATGATATGCCACATGTTACGGTTTGTTCTTGATCAAACGCGTAAAGACGCGCCAAAAAATGGCGCGAGCCAGTGCCATTTAATTCGTTACAACCTAATAAGATAGCAAGATTTTTCTGCAGCAAGTGGTAGTCCCCACTGGTTCGCACATTCACTTATGAAATCGATAGCTTTTGGATTTTTGATGATCTTCATCATTTTCTACTGTGCTGTATATCTTAACATCGTCAGCGTACATAACATCTCACTCCTAACCGTTCTATCGAATCAGGTATATAGTGTAGGTCCCGCGCAAGAAGATAAACAGTATTTATTCGATATTGAGAGAAACACATTGGATAGCACCGCAGAGAGGCGAACGAAGGATGCAGGTCCGAGAAGAGGGTCCAAGATAGGAGCAGAAGCTGTAGTCGCGAGCTGGAGCCCGAGGCGTTGGGGCGAGCCGACCGTCCTCCTGTGCGTCGTCCGTCTCGAATGCCTCGTCCCCGAGTGCCGTCCCTCCGCCGCCTGTAATCAGAGCTTTCATCTAGGAAGTGACTCATCTACAAGACGACCCTATTATCGATTGTTCCAACCCAGGGTTAGGAAACTCAGTAGCTCTTACACCTCCCCCTAACCACAAATACGTCCGTCCTCGGACGAGTTTATACGTACAGCAACGGTTTAGCAATCGATAGGATCGCCAGAAAATGTAAAGAAATGAAAAATACTGTGACAAATGAAATTTAAGAAAATACAAGAAAGGCTTACCGAAGGAATAGATGTTGCCTAAGCGAAGACGTTCCTTAAGGATTCGGTACTGACGATCACTCGCGCCTCCTTGGCCCACCGTACCAGTCGTCCCCAGTTGGCGAGGTTACGCAGCGCCGAAGCGTGGCCGAGGATAAATTGTCCGTGACGGCACCTAGTGATAGCTACGTTCATTCTCTTAGGGTCGTCAAGAAATTCGCCTGATGCTGGGGAGACATCCCAGCGAGAGGTAAGGACGATGACAATGTCCATTTCCTTGCCCTGCACAGAATCCACCGTGAAGAGTGTGATACCGCGCTGCATCGCGTACTGTGACAGGAGACGTTGGTGCTCTTTATAAAAGGTGATTACGGCCACCGACGCAGGCGAAATACCCAACGCGAGAAGCTCCTGAACGATGTCTTTGCAATACCGCGCTTCGTCCTCGTTCCAATGCGAACCAGATGGGGAAGGTTGAGACGTTCCCCGGACATCAACGAACACGAGGGGAATCTCCGGATTCGGGAGTCGAAGTCGTGTAGTCAAAAGACGGCGTTCTGCGGCGGCGGTTCCACTGACTAGCGCTCCATTATAGAACAGGTGGTTCGGCAGAGCGTTTAGAGCAGGGTGGGCTCTGAATGTGGTGATCAGTGGTGCCTGAGGAATGTTCCTGCTTAGAAGAATCTCCATGACTCCTTTGGCACCGAGCAGAGCGGCGCGGGATGATCGAGAACATCGGACGTGCGGCTGTAGTTGATGAGCGTCGCCAATGTAGATATGTCGCGCTTGAGGAAAACGCGCTGCAATTGCGACGAAGGCCGGCTCCGGGATCTGTGAAGCCTCATCTCCGATCAAAACTTTGCAGCCCGATAAAAGTTCGTAAAAGAGGCCTCCTCGCGTGGTGGTGTTGAGTAGCGAAGCGGTCGTCATACAGATTATGGTCGGAAGGCGCACTCGTAGCATAACCTTAACAGCCTCTTCGGTAGCCTAAGAGTTTCCTCGTTCTGCAATTCTATATTCTTCCCGCTCCTCTTCGGAAAGGTGCAAGCAAGCGTCGGGATTGAACATCAAGGTCTCTAGAAGAGCTCGCCCGTCCAGGTAGGATTGGCAGCGATCAATTTCCTCCTCTTTCATCTTGTCTCCATAGTCTTCGATCAGTGGCCGTAAGATAACACGCAGATCCACTGGTGTGGTAGGTGCCCCGTCTACAAGGGCGGAGTCGGCCACGAAGCGAAGAATCGGTAGGTGACGGAACTCAGAGAGCCTCAGAAGGGTGTCTGTAAACTGGGCACAAGCTACGTTGGTGGTGGCGGTCACGATTACTAGCTGGCGACTGTGCGCAAGGCTGGCGGCGATGAAGGCGCCAATGACAGTTTTCCCTGATCCGTATGCAGCTTGTATAGCCAAAATGGGGTGGTCGTGGAGTCCCATCTGAACTGCATGTCGTTGATCATTGTGAAGGTGTAGTCGAGTTCCATCAAGGCGTAGCGACATAGGTGACCTATGGACGGGTTCCGCAACAGGTGAAGTCTGAGGGAGGCGAGGTGTCCCATATATCCAATCCAAAACAGTGTTGGCGTTGCAGTTGCTCGAAACATGGAGATCGGCGAAAAGGCGCTCTTCTGCGAGAAGTTCAAAGACTGGGTCTGTTCCTGTGGCTGCTCTGTCCAACGTAACGCAGATTGCTACTATTCGCACTCCGTCGTGTACTCGAGAGAACCTGGTAACGGCGCGTACTAACGAGTTGTGTGTTGCAGGGGTCGAGTGTAGCTCGACCTGAAGGGTCTTGTTCTCATAGGAGAAGTCGGAGCGGCCAACTAGAACTCGGGAGACGGTGTAGGAGTCAGCCACCCACACTTGAGCTGGACGGTGTCGCAACCATCCGCTTTCTCCCGGCATCCGTGGCATTTGGATCTGGAGTCGAAGGGGATATGCATCCATACTCGGGATGACGGCGTCGAGGTAGTGCGTCCGCTTGTCATCGGACTGAAAGTTAGCTGCTGATAGGGCGGCGCATGCGACGTTGAAGAGCTTCCCCATGCGTCTACGGGCGGTTCGTGGGTGACGGCTATAGTTGGAAAACGACGAGGTTCTGTCTCTGATCCATTCCTCATCCTTGGTGGACATCCTCGAAACGGATAGTGGCAGTACGCCCTCGGCTGGGTGGGCAGGCAGGAGGTTGCGGACGGCGTTTACTAGGAACCACTGCGATTCGCGAGATAATGGGGAGTGAGAAAAACGAATAGCGGTAGGGACGTTTGTACGCGCTTTCGCTCGCAGTAGGTCTTCCCGGCGGACTTCCGATAGGGGAAGTTACAGATGGAAGGTGGGATCTGAACGCAGTCCCGACTGCTTTCGAAAGCGGCGCGGATGTCGGCCACATTACCGTCTCGTGACGAGTAGGCCAGCGAAAGAACGAATCCCAGGATGGTGCGAGGAGCCGATGCTGGCGGGAGGAAAATGAATTCATGAACCCGAAAGAAGTACGGCGTTCCGGTATCCAGAATCGTAGAACGTGGGGCTCGCGCCTGGTGTAGCATTGAATCCCGGTCGTGGCTACGAAGAACGGCTGGAGTGGGTCGTAGTGACAACATCCACACGAAGTCCTTGACGGATAGATAATTCCTGTCAAAACCTCTAGTGTTCGCTAAGGCGTTAATCGAGTCTTGCACCAACGGGATGCAAAGGAGCTCGCGATGGTCGGGGCAGGGGATAAAAAAAATCCTTCGCTTCTAGGAGAACTCCTTGTCCGTAGTTCCTTGCGACGACTTGGTAAAGGACAGGACGCACGCCATTGCGAGCCGGGGGAAGAGCAAGAGATGGTGGGGGTCCCTTGGGTGATCTAGCGATTGAGCGGATGACGTCCGTGTCGTCGGACCATTGATAGCTCAACAGCCGATCAAGCAGCTGTACAGCGTGCTGGCGAAAGGCAATAATGTCCTCGAGACGCATAAGTTCCATGATAGGCAGGGGATTGGATTCCGAAGGCTCGCCTCGGAACCGTCGTGGGAAGAGGGTGCGAACGAATCGACTGCCGAGGTATCCAGATTTGGGAATGTGCCTGTAGACATGCGTCGGGAGAAGGCTTGTTACGCTCTCTTCTGAAAGATTCCGAACCCGCCGACGTGGAACGACGTGACAGCCCCACGGGTGAAGATGTGAGAACTCATTACGATAGTCGATTGGGGTGAGTTCGAGGAGAGGCGGCCTGTCCGGATGCGCTTCTATTCCTACGGGGCGAACCGACGAAAGTCCGTCTAAGCGAGGACGCTTACTGGTGGATGAGGACGGCGATCCCGACGATGACGGTGAAGGATGGAGAGGCCTCCGAACCCGGTCCTTTGCAGGTCGCTGAACCATATCCGTGGATAAGAAGGAGTGAAGAAGTGAGAAGAAAAGGTGAAGGATACCGAGGAAAACTCCGCGAGAGCGCTGGGACCAGGAGGTCTGCTGCCGATATCCAACTCGTGGAGCGCCATTGTAGGTGGGTCCATGCCACGAGACAGTCGAGAGTCGGAAGTCTGGGCACGAGCATGTCTCTCTCCTGCAACGCGTAGGTAGAGAAATGAAGAAAGGTGCGACATAAAGTAGTGTAGGACTCACTTCCCTCCGCAGGAATCTGAAATTCGGAAGCACCTGTGGAAACCGGTGTTTCTCCTGAAATAGAGGTATAAAAAGGAATTGGGCGACGCTGATTAAGCGTAAGACTCACCCTGACGCGGCTGATGGCCAGATTCGGGAGTGGGGGCATAAGCCGGTGCTGCAGCTTGATCCTGTTGGAGACCATGATTTGAGGAGAGAGCCCTAGTCGTCTCCCTATGTGGAGTGCGATGGGAGTCAAAATGAGGGGCAGAAGCCGTGTCGCTGCTCATGCCCTGTGTGTCGCCTTGGTGCTTAGAAGAGACATGAATTCCACCCGGAAGCCGAACACCGTTGCCTAAAGGGTCAAAGGTAAGGCAGAGAGAGAGTCGGAAAGCTGTAAAGAGGAAATGACAACGCTCTCGTGACTGTACTCACTCGAATTGGAGTGGTGATTCCTGGGTAAGCGACAGCTCGAGGTCGCAGCGGTAGAATACGACGGTGGTGTCTCTTGCTGTCTAAGCGTTGTCCGGAGAGAACCAGAGTGTGAGTGGTGGACGGACTCCCTTCCGCTCATATGAAACGAAAACGTCGAGGTGTGCTGGATCTGGAATAGGGTAAGTAACATAGACGGCTGGAGCGATAAATAGTAAGTAATATTGACGGCTGGAACAACTTCTATCACGCTGACGACTGCCGTCAAGACGGGTTCATAGTACGGTTGCGGCACCTAGGACGGAAGGAACTCCAAGAAAGATATCTGACGATGAGACCGGAGGGATAGGCCACACCGTGTTGTGAATCTGTTTGGGATGTGTGCCGTGCTAATGTAGGTGATGACGATCTACACCGGGTTCAAAGAGGGGGCACAAGCCGCAACAGAAAGGTAGGTGAGGAGAGAAAGATGGTCCAACTAAAGTTCCGTCTCGCCGGCCTCCTGTAAGCGGAAAGTGACGGAGTGGATGCAGGCCGAGCCTGTGTCCAAAGCCGTAGACTGCAGTGAAGAGTGGGCAGAGAGGCTGCCGGCTGGCTACTGATGTGAGGAGCGCGCTAGAATGTGAGATGGCTGCTTGAAGACACGGAATTCCTTGCGCAGTGTGTTGGTACGCGGGATGATACGCGGTGCAGATGGAAGCGGAGATAAGCTCTCGAGAGGAGAAGTGTTATGAGAAGGGTCGACGGTGGCATTCCCGTGGCCTGGGAATGTTGATAGAGCTCGGCACCGACGACATGTAATGTCGCTTATCAAAGAGTAGGCCAAGAAGCATGAACTTCTGGAGACGAGCACAACTGGGTTCGAAGGCTTTAGTGCCATCGAACTCCCGCAATAGAAAAAAAAACCTAGAAAAAGAGGAAAATCCTATCGGCGCGCTTGAAGCTGTAGAGCGTCCACTGGCCCTGTCCGCGTGCTTGGAGCTATAGGGCATCTATCGGGCCCCCATGTCGACATGAACCACTTTTCGTCAAACAGGGCGATCACTTCCATATCCGGGCGTCATACGCCGACTACACATCCTCCACATGGGCACTGTTCATCCGATTTCACGAGAGTCAGAAAAGCTAACCACAAGGTCCGGACCAAACTAACCGAACTGGCCGTAGCCAAAAGGAAAAAAAGGAAAAAGGGAAGAAAACGGATCCGAAATTGTTCGAGGAGACAAGACGACGAGGGGAAGACGACGGATAAGACAAGGGTGATGAGGAAGGAACAGCTGAGGACGGAACCTGAGGGAGAGGAAAGCAAAGAATCAGAAGAATAAAGAAAATGAAGACATCTGGGGCTCGCCGAGTGGACCCAGCTCGCTGCTACCAGTGTAGGTCCCGCGCAAGAAGATAAACAGTATTTATTCGATATTGAGAGAAACACATTGGATAGCACCGCAGAGAGGCGAACGAAGGATGCAGGTCCGAGAAGAGGGTCCAAGATAGGAGCAGAAGCTGTAGTCGCGAGCTGGAGCCCGAGGCGTTGGGGCGAGCCGACCGTCCTCCTGTGCGTCGTCCGTCTCGAATGCCTCGTCCCCGAGTGCCGTCCCTCCGCCGCCTGTAATCAGAGCTTTCATCTAGGAAGTGACTCATCTACAAGACGACCCTATTATCGATTGTTCCAACCCAGGGTTAGGAAACTCAGTAGCTCTTACACCTCCCCCTAACCACAAATACGTCCGTCCTCGGACGAGTTTATACGTACAGCAACGGTTTAGCAATCGATAGGATCGCCAGAAAATGTAAAGAAATGAAAAATACTGTGACAAATGAAATTTAAGAAAATACAAGAAAGGCTTACCGAAGGAATAGATGTTGCCTAAGCGAAGACGTTCCTTAAGGATTCGGTACTGACGATCACTCGCGCCTCCTTGGCCCACCGTACCAGTCGTCCCCAGTTGGCGAGGTTACGCAGCGCCGAAGCGTGGCCGAGGATAAATTGTCCGTGACGGCACCTAGTGATAGCTACGTTCATTCTCTTAGGGTCGTCAAGAAATTCGCCTGATGCTGGGGAGACATCCCAGCGAGAGGTAAGGACGATGACAATGTCCATTTCCTTGCCCTGCACAGAATCCACCGTGAAGAGTGTGATACCGCGCTGCATCGCGTACTGTGACAGGAGACGTTGGTGCTCTTTATAAAAGGTGATTACGGCCACCGACGCAGGCGAAATACCCAACGCGAGAAGCTCCTGAACGATGTCTTTGCAATACCGCGCTTCGTCCTCGTTCCAATGCGAACCAGATGGGGAAGGTTGAGACGTTCCCCGGACATCAACGAACACGAGGGGAATCTCCGGATTCGGGAGTCGAAGTCGTGTAGTCAAAAGACGGCGTTCTGCGGCGGCGGTTCCACTGACTAGCGCTCCATTATAGAACAGGTGGTTCGGCAGAGCGTTTAGAGCAGGGTGGGCTCTGAATGTGGTGATCAGTGGTGCCTGAGGAATGTTCCTGCTTAGAAGAATCTCCATGACTCCTTTGGCACCGAGCAGAGCGGCGCGGGATGATCGAGAACATCGGACGTGCGGCTGTAGTTGATGAGCGTCGCCAATGTAGATATGTCGCGCTTGAGGAAAACGCGCTGCAATTGCGACGAAGGCCGGCTCCGGGATCTGTGAAGCCTCATCTCCGATCAAAACTTTGCAGCCCGATAAAAGTTCGTAAAAGAGGCCTCCTCGCGTGGTGGTGTTGAGTAGCGAAGCGGTCGTCATACAGATTATGGTCGGAAGGCGCACTCGTAGCATAACCTTAACAGCCTCTTCGGTAGCCTAAGAGTTTCCTCGTTCTGCAATTCTATATTCTTCCCGCTCCTCTTCGGAAAGGTGCAAGCAAGCGTCGGGATTGAACATCAAGGTCTCTAGAAGAGCTTTAATTTAATCCAGTGGCGTGCGGGAGAGGAGGGGGTATTTGAGGTGCTGCTAAGGAGTTTGACATCCGTTTTTAGTATTACGGTGGAGTACGGTATCGGCACCGCAAACAGCTCCTATAGACGAAGTTTGTGCAAAATTTGTGACATGACCCTAGCAGCCTTCTAAACCGCATCTACCGTAATCGAACATGGCTGGCCGATTTTTTGGAAATGAATCTCGGATTCGTGATCAGCACCACAAGTAACCCCATGTGTGAAGTTAGAATGGATTTTTTTCGATCTTTGCTCGACTTCTGGAGTTGCGACAGTACAATAGTGCCAATATTCGTTCTTGCCGTTCCGGTGTACCGTTGAGACTTTTCATGTGCTACTGATGCCCTTTGGTATTCATGGATGGGACTCCAATTCTTTCAGCTGGATGAGTGCGATGATTTGGACAATGAAATCGATGAGATCCTAGCAGATTTCGAAGCGAAGAATCCGAAGAGAAATATATTGCACACCATTTGTTTTTATTAAGGTAACAAATGCTTTGCCAGGCATGTCTTTGTTGCTTTTTTTCTCCCGGGTGACGAGTTTCTTCTCGTAAATAAACATTTTGCTATCCTTGTAACCGCCGAGGCAGTTCGTTAGCTCAAACTTACAAGGAAAGGTCCCCAATTCATGGTGAGCTTTTGCGATGCTATTTTGACAGGATATAGAGCGGAGTCCAGAATTATAGTTAGTGTCTGCTGAACGCTTTTTTGAAGACCAGAAAAAGAGGTGTGAAAACGTGTGCGCAACAATAGTCAACCAGTAAAATAGTAGTCTAATATAAGCAACCATACAGAAACCAGAATCCAATCGAACCAAATTCGAAGAACAATAGTCTAGGACAAAACTAGAGTTGAGTTTTTCGACATTTTTTTTCGAAAGTCGAACAATCGAATAACTCGATTTTTTGAAATTTTCGAAAGTCGAACAATCGAATAACTCGATTTTTCGCTGTCTTCGAAAATCGAGCAATCGAATAACTCGATTTTTCGCTGTCTTCGAAAATCGAGCAATCGAATAACTCGATTTTTCGCTGTCCTCGAAAATCGAGCAATCGAATAACTCGATTTTTCGCGGTCCTCGAAAATCGAGCAATCGAATAACTCGATTTTTTAGTGTTTTCGAAAGTCGAGCAATCGAATAACTCGATTTTTGAAAATTTCGAAAATCGAGCAATCGAGTAACTCGATTTTTCGCTGTCTTCGAAAATCGAGCAATCGAATAACTCGATTTTTCGCTGTCCTCGAAAATCGAGCAATCGAATAACTCGATTTTTCGTGTCCTCGAAAATCGAGCAATCGAATAATTCGATTTCTTACTGTTTACGAAAGTCGAACAATCGAATAACTCGATTTTTTGAAATTTTCGAAAGCCGAACAATCGAATAACTCGATTTTTTGAAATCTTCGAAAGCCGAACAATCCAATAACTCGATTTTTTGAAATTTTCTAAAGCCGAACAATTTTTTGCTGTTTTCGAAAACCGAACAATCGAATAACTTGATTTTTTGCTGTTACCGAAAGTCGAGGAATCGTATAAATTCGTCCCTCTGCTACCGAGCCTGCTGAGCCACGCGTTAAAAAAGCAGTGTGTTTGTACACAGCCTAATAATTATGCAGAGAACACTAAGTGTTTAGAAAATCGTATATCATCTGAAATTTGGGACGTGTTCTGCAGTCTGTGAGGGAGTTATTGACGGCAAATCGAATTTCCTGATATAGCTGTAAAAACAGGTTATTGTAATGGCATCCAAGTCATAACGTTTCTAAGCGCTACCTCTGATAAGAACATTGATGACATTGCTCTTGTTCAATTTCGCCGCCACGTGTTTGCTGTTTTTAGTATTCCAGCAACAGTCGTATCCCACTGCAAATGTAACTACGACATTTATCATATGTGCGGCGCAGCGAAGACTGCAAGAATTATATAGTTGATCAAGTTACAAAGCTACCACAGAAGAGTTAATTTTCGTTTGCAGTTTTTAGTTGTCTTCATAACATTCGGAACCGGTTGCGCAAGCGAACTCTTCTATACGCAATTTCCATTTTCAGCGGGAACTCTTCAAACAAATATAACACTTTTCATGCTTGCAATGATACGCAGGGGAATCGAAAGGAATCTAGTATGCCCTGGCTTGGAGATCTGATAGACGGCGAACTGTTGCCATTCAACGAGAGAGAGAGAGGGCGGTGCTGCGAAATTGCGCGCATATATGGTGAAGAGTGAAGTTGTCCTACTTCATTTAGCGGCACCGTTTGAATGAGGACAAGAAATCCAACCGATTTGATTTGAAAGGTGTCAATTCTAAAATGGAACTAACACAGATGAATATAAGTAACGGAAACGAAACAAGGACGGACGCTTCCAATGCTTGGAAAATGAGGCAGTCAGTTGGCGCAAGATCCGGTGAATATGGTGGGTGAATGAGAATTCCACTTCCAACTCCTGCAGTTTCAGCAGCGTTGTGTGTGTTGTCTTGCGAGAGTATTGGCCTGCCCCTTTTGACTAATCTTGGGTACCCAATTGCAAGGTTCCTCCTCATGCCGTCCAGCTGATTACAGTAGACGTCCGCAGTTAACGCTTCACCAGGTCTCATGAAGCTGTAGTAGATGACTCCATAGGTAGACCACCAAACAGACACCATCAATTTTTTGGTGGATGTTGGCTTTCGGAATGTGTTTCGGGGCTTCATCTTTATCGAACCATCGTCCCAAGCGCTTATGGTTGTCGTGGAGAATCCACTTCATCACAGCCAACAATGCGATGTAAAAAATGTTCGGATTTTTGCCATGAAAGCAAAGAAAGACAAGCATCGAAACAACACCACTTTTGCTGCTCGCTCAACTCGTGCGGTACGCATTGATCGAGCATCTTTGCCGATTTGATTCAAATGGTCCAATGTTGTAGAGATAGATACCTTGAATTTTGCTGCTAATTCACGCGTAGTTTGCGGAATGTCGCCTTCCACTGCAGCTTTCAATTTATCGTTATCCACCTTGGACACAGTTCTCCCACGTGGCCTATTTTCAAGAATAGATCGCCAGGTGAAAGCTTCTCGAGCCATCGACGTACTGTGCGTTCGCTATCCTCATAATCGCCGAAAACCTCATTAATGTTCCGGACCGCCTGCGACACCTTGCTCCCACGACGGAACTCATTCGAAACAACACAAATTTACTACTTCCATGGTTTCGAAAAACTGCTCTAAAAAGACATTTGGGAAGACTGTTACAAAGCAAAACAGTGATCAATAGTGTGAGAATCTTCCTTTAGAACAGAGAAAAATCGAGAACCGTAGAGCCGCTTTTAAGTATCAACCCTGAATATTAGCAGTGACAAAATCAGCGGTTAAATCGAATCATGTTCGAAAAACATCGAGAGTCGGCCGCCAAAACCCTCGAAACGAAATCACAGATTCGAATTTGAATATGGCAGAATCATCCGGCGAAATGCTCATTTTCAATTAGAAGCGAAATCAGCAGAACCCTCGAAACGAAATTACATGTTCGAATTCCCACCTGGCCGAATCAATCTGCACTCGCAGTGCGCACCGACTCGATCGATGATATCGAGAGGCTGAACATGTGAAATGCCGTCGAGCACGTTCAAACGGTCCGTTCCCGCCAATTACCGTAGGCGCAGAAGTGGAGCGAGTTTGAACGTTGGTTTTTCGGGGAACAGAGCCCATACTCAGGCGGCCAACTCTTGGTTTTGTTCGAACATTGTTCAATTTCGAACAATACTCGAACAATGCGGCGGAGAGTCGTTGGATACACCGCCCTCAGAAAGGGGCGGGGCGAGGGGCGCGCCGAGGACAAGATGACCGTGTCCCTGCCATCACATAGAGGCATCACATTTCTAATCACTTCCCTTGGCTCAGCAGCTCTATCCCTAACTGATTTCGTTCCTGAGGCAAGAGTCAGGATCTTGTTCGCCATATTTGGAAGAAAAGAGTTTTCAGCAGCAGCGCTAAGGCTTTCTTCAGGTCCTGCCAATGTAGGACTGACCGGAATCACCCATAGTCTCTAGATGAGGCGAAAATTTAAAGAATTATGGTGAAAACTGAAAGAATCTAGAGAGAAGAGCGACGTTCTCCCTTCCTCAACTGCCTCCATAACCGAACCGACTGCAAAATGACTTCAGAGTTCCCCGAGATGCGCTTCCCAATCGTCCCCTATCAGTTGTTAGGTTTTTGGATGATGTCACGCCAATTGACGACTGTTTCGAGCGCAGCAAACTTGTCCAAATAGGGCGGCGTGGGCAGGGCGGGAAGTGGGCGGCGGGCAGCACGGTGTACCGAACGACTTCCCCCGAACAATGCTCTTTCGCGATCTTCGATTTCGAACAATATTCGAACAATGCTCTTTCGCGATCTTCGATCTCGAACAATGTTCGAACAGTGTCTTCCTAGGTCCGATTTCGAACAATGTTCGAATAATGAGTTTTCGCGAAAGTCGATTTCGAGTAATGTTCGAATAATGGGTTTTCGCGAAAGTCGATTTCGTACAATGTTCGAACAACAGCTATTTACGATTTTCGAGTAATCGAGCGATTAATTGTTCGAAATCGCTCGAACAATTATTCGGCCCGATTAATCGAGCTCAAGTCTAGACAAAACAATAGATGGAAGCAGGTCAGAGAGATGTGTTGAAACAACATCGTACTTTACACTGACCATGTCTTTGAATTGCTCACCGTAGTACTTGCCTCCATGTGAAATAAAAACACTCGCTAAAAAATAACTGTTAGTTGGGGACCATTGGGAGGGTCATCGGAGATGCACTATCGAAACAGAGGACCTGTTGAAGCTAACACGGCCACTGAAATGCTAAAATCACACAATGTCGATATATAGATAGGAAAAATTCAGAACATCCTGATGCGCGTCCCGGGGCGGACTCCGTGTTTCAGTAGCCTCATTATACTGGTACGCACCACCCGGGGACGGCTCAGGAGTAGACCTTTCTCTCAGTGCGCAGTGAGAAATGGGTACTCAAAACCTTCGTATTAGAAGGAACGAGGTGGTGATTGCAGAATTGATTGAGGTAGGTGGCTTATTAACTATAGAGAAAAAGTGAAACCAAGAAACATAAAAAGAATGTTTTGAAGAGTTGCAATAAAGAAAAAAATATCCCATCCATTTATTGTTTTTTTACTTTTTTGCTACAGAAAACATGCTGCTCCAAACACCCATTTAAAGCTGTCGAAGGAAAAAGAAAAATGAACAAAGATCGAAATTAGCAGGCTGGCTGGGAAGGTAGAGAACAAAGGAGAACGCAGCCTAGAATAAGCAGAAGAATAGCAAAGAACCAAGGAAGGCCTAATGCACAAGAAGGCTTCAGTGGTGAACACCCGTTGTGACACCAGGCCACTAGTAGGCGGGCCGAAGAATGGCAGCATTCTATCAATGGATGACAATCCTTGAGAGAAAGATCCACCGGTTCACTAGAAAACAGTATGCTAAAAGCAATCCTCATTGAAATTGAAATCCGCCCGAAGGGCAAGAGTCATCAACCTGCGTCTGGACCAGGGATGGGCGGAAATTTTGAAAAATTTCCCAGAAAACCAGAAAACAGAAAATTTTGAGATTATCACACAACCTAATTATTCTACCTAAAGATCCATTTTTTGTATGACTAGAAATGTAGACGTAGACTAGCGTTTTGATTTGCAAGCGTTTATAAAAATTTCTAGGACACTCCAGTGTACTGCAATCAGCAAGTTGTAAATCTTGACTCTTCTAGATGCTAGGAATCTCGACACTTAAAGCATACAACATTACTCAGCAGCTCCGTTTCACCGCTAACGTCTCAATTAGATAATGGTCCTACTAGTAAGAAACTGGCCTTTTTGAGTACCGAACACGATGAATGTTCAGTGATCACTGTTTGCATGTTTCAACTCAATTGCTTGAGTTTGTAGACAAACTCTCTCAACATACTCTAAAGCTGTGCAGAGATTCGTTGAGTATTACTGGCTTCGCCGGAATCTGTATTCCTAGTTCGTTTCGTTCTTAGGGAATACCTTTCCTCGTAGGTGGCCTAGTTTCCGCGTAGCTGAAAGTTTTCAGGCCAACTTAAAAATGCTCTTCACAGCACCTAATTACTACTTAGCCGAATAAAGATGTGTGCTGGCTTGATATTTCGCAGCACAACACGAGATTGTGATTGAAGGGGCTGTCAGCACGACAGATCTTCGGTGAAGGTGTTTTCTTGAATGCGTAGACACCATATAATGAGGACCGAGCATATACCCTCTCCATCACATTATTATTATTATTTCTCCTCATATCTACATATCACATTACATCTTACAAGGGAGGTCAATGAACTTCCCGTGGCAATTCTATAAGTGACCTATATAGGGTTGTAGGGCATTGTATGAGAAGCACCGCAGTGATTTCCAAATTTCCTGCCCACATCTGGGTAGGTCAAAAATTGCAAAAAACTATCACTTCAGTGCGGGCCGATAAAGCAAAACTGACGCCTGGAACTGCCATGAGGTGGTTAGAATCTGATCTGCAAAAGGTTTGGGACTGGAGCAGTAGCGGAATTACAGCGATTTCACAATTTGTTGTTAGCGGTACAGTAGCCGAAATGGAACATTGAGGTGCGCCGCTCATCAGCAACGCAGCAGCGACTGGATGGCCGAGTGATACGGGGTCGGTCCTGCAGGAAAGGGGTCAGGGGTTCGAATCCGGGGTCGCGATTCTGCATTGCTGGTCTTGCTCTTTGCACCTTTGTCGATGTAAAGTGTATCTTGATCACGACAGTGTACCATACTGACATAACTTCATTTTAACCCGTATGACACGGTTTAAAAGCAAAAATAAGCACACAAAGCGTTACATTTGAATTACATTGTTCAACAATTATGATAAAACACTCAAAGCCAAGCAGCTTCTGGCACCAACAGCAACGGACGATTACGATGGATGTACAATTTTCGGCTCCTTGACAAAGTGTATTCAGGGGCACTTCACTTCAGAACGCATAGTCTGCTGGTGTCGAGGTAATAAAAACAATTATTTTCTTATTTTTGAATTAAAAAACCGGAACTTAATTTCATCTTGAAAGCATGATGATTCCGAAGCGCGTTCACCCTCACCTTCAAGGTATTGTCCCTGAAGAAGCAGTTGAAGTTTGGCCGGAGACGGAGAATGTGGTCGTGAACTCGTCAGATGAAGCGTTTAAAAAGCCGGAAAAAATACACATCCAGAGGCTGACAAAGGCCAGTAGCACCCGGCGGTATTGTCATGAGCTTCAATTCATTCCCGGCAGGCACTTCAGATACCAGATTCGCGTGATCTTTATTTATTTATTTATTTATTTATGCGTCCATGGAGGGCACGCCAAATTTAAGTGATCCATGGCTCAACAACAAGAGAAAGAACGCAATGGGACAACGATTAAACTAGTTAGAACAAACAAAGCGACCAAACAAAATAAACACCTACAATCGTGGAATCTTAAGATAATGTTAGTCATACGCTTAAAACAAGTGCTAGTTGGCAGATGAAGGAGATCACTCGCCAAATGGATCGAATCGGTTCAAGTGTCCTAATGCGATCACCTTTAGCTACGATTTTTTTCGTGGTTTCCCGGGAGCGAGGTTAGAATATGAATTTAATACTTTAAACCATGACCAGCTATCGAGAAGAAGGATGGTCAAGGGTGGCGCCACGGAGTCGCGATACCAAAAGTCGAGGAGAGGTTGAAAGTTTTTTATTTAAATTAATAAGATAATTAAGATAAAGGATTTATTTTTAAATTAAAATGTAAAGTAGTTGGTAATATAAATAATTAAAAATATATTATAACAATTAAATTTTAATAATTTTAAAAATTAAATATAATTTAAAATATGATTGAATATAATTAAATTTCAATATTTCCATATAATTGAATTTCATAAAAAATTATTTTTCATCTATTTTCTATTTGTTTTCTATCAGATTGTTATTTTATTTTTATTTTATATTTAATTAATTAATTTACTTACACATTTATTTTTATTTATTTTTGGTTTATTTTTAACGACCACTGGAGAGTAAGTACAATACTACCGATCTTTCTCCTTCATGCTCAACTAACCATATCGTCAGTGATCCCACGGCCGTCACCCACAACAACCATCTCACTGGGACAAGGAAACGTAATACTACCCACATCATCGTCATCGTCCGGCGACCACTCTACGCCTTGCGCTTCGTGCAAGTCAATCTAACATCAGGAATCAATATCACGAACGTCATTGGAATAAACACAAAACAAAAAACTACCTGGAGTGTTTCATCGTCGTCAGCAAAATCAATATCTCCATACATTGCATTTTGAAGTACGCCTCGAAAGGCTGCTGTGGCGATTTCCCTACGAGTTGGGGCAGAGCAGTCGGCATGAAAGTAGCTAGAAAGGCGACCAATAACCCGACATGGAGAAAACATTGTAGTACACAATTGATATGAACGCCAGGAAGTAGGCTCGCATAGCGTGCCGAAGGATAATCACAACAGTTAATCGATGGGTAGATCAAAGCAACACTTGTCGATCACCTTCACAAAACAAGAGCGCAAATTGGAAACACTTTGAAGACTAATATTATTCATTACACAGAAAGCAGGAAAGGCGTGAAACGAAAACACGGGAAGCGAAGAATAAAGCTAATATCTACAACTTTTATCCCTAATATCTACTTTTAATACTTTTAGAATGAGAGTACATGTAAGGCGAATCGAGGCCGCCTCAAAAGTCTCGCCCCGTCCCTTCGGGCGGTCTAGTTGGCTGCACGACAGAGCCTGACTAGCTACCCGTGTTGTATTGCAGTCAAACACAGCAGCACTAAAGGGCCTCATTCCCCTGACCCGAAAGAGCCCCCATTTCTGCAGCGATGGGAAGGACGAGTACGGAGAGGCTGCTAAAATCTCAGGGCCTAACCAGGCTGCGCAAATTGAGAAGGACTAGGATGACGATCTGTACTTACAACGCACGCACGCTTGCATCGGAAGCATCCGTCGAGGACCTGATGATGCAAGCCAGGAGGATCAAGTACAACGTCATCGGACTGACCGAGACGAGAAGACACCACCCCCTACACGCCGCCTACGACTCCGGAGAAGAACCGTTCCTCGGAACATGCGACAGCAGAGGAGTAGGCGGCATTGGTCTCCTCGTCAACACGCACTTGGCCATGAACATCGATTCGTACGAGTCTCTGACAACCCGAATCGGACGTCTGCGACTGAAGCGATGTGGCTCCGTGCCAGCTTTGACTGTGTTCGTCGCGTATGCCCCAACATCCGACCACGACGACGAAGGGGTCGAAGTCTTCTAGGTGGAGCTGGAGAAGTTCTATAAGGAAGACCACACCTCCTACAAGGTGATCGTCGGCGACTTCAACGCCAAGATCGGGCCACGAAGGTCGCCGGAAGAACTTCACATCGGAACCCACGGTTTGGAGTGGAACGAGCAAGGTGAAAGGCTGTCTGAATTTATCATGTCGACCAAGACCATCAATGGAAACTCACAGTTCCAGAGGCCTCCCTCCCTACGATGGACCTGGGAATTCCCCGGTGGCCAGTTCCACAACGAGATCGACCACATCATCTTCAATCGCAAGTATTGCCTGACCGACGCCTCCGTTGTCCCCAAGTTCTACACGGGATCGGACCACCGCCTCCTTCGCGCGAGGTTCCGCTTTTCGCGTCAAGGAGAGAAGGCCGCGAAGTTCAAGAAGAAGAGTCCCAGAACGACCATCAACTGGGACCTCTACACCTTTCTTGCCGGCCTTTGGGAAGATGACCGTCATGGACAACGTCGATGAGGAATACGCCCGCTTTGTGCACCATCTCCATGATAGTGCTAAGGGAGCCGAGAGCTTGAAGACCAGCAAGAGACGCCTGTTTCCGGAAACTCTCGAGCTGATACGCCAGCGTGGAGCAGCACGAGCGTCAAGCAACTACCTACTGACGTCCGAGCTTGCGAAGATATGCAGAGCGGCGATAAAGGAAGATCTCAAGGAGAGAATGGCGGAAGGGCTTCGCTTGGCTGAAGCAGAGAGGCAAGATTGAGCATCCGCGATGCCCGCCGGAACTTCGCCAACTTCAAGACCAAGATGAGCGCTCTCCGACATCCTGGCGGAACCGTCACCTCTTCCAGAAGGACCATGGAGAAGGTCATCCACGACTTTACTCCGATCTCTTCGATAGCCACGTCCACCTGCCCCCATGCCATCTTCCGCAGAATGGATACGTCGCTCCCTCTGTTCTCCCTTCCGAGATCCGAAACGCCATCTCGTCGGTCAAGAAGCGTACAGCACCCGGTCCCGACAGGATCAGACCTGAACACCTGAAGAATCTCCCGCCATCGCTCATCAACAGCTTGGTGCGGCTCATCACACGCTACCTGTCGGAGTGCAAAGTTCCATCTCAGTGGAAGACCAGCAGGACCGTCTTGCTGTACAAGAAAGGAGACGTGACCGACATTGGCAACCATCGCCCAATCTGCCTGCTGCCCGTAGTCTACAAGCTGTTCACTCGAGTGATAATGAATAGGATCAGCAGAACGCTGGACGAAGGACAGCCATGCGAACAAGCAGGATTTCGGAGAGAATTCAGCACGATCGACCACATGCACACCATTACGAAGCTCATCGAAGTGTCGCGAGAGTACAAGCTGCCGCTGTGCCTTGCTTTTTTCTCGACCTGATGAAGGCATTCGACTCCGTCGAGACTGAAGCGGTCCCCGAAGCCCTGCTCACTCAGGGCGTTCCTACTCAGTAACATCAGAGTTCTTCGAGAGCTGTACAGTGGATTCACGACCAAGATCTCTGCATTCTACAACGACGTCGTCATCGAGGTGAAGAGAGGGGTTCGGCAGGGAGATACCATATCTCCGAAGCTCTTCAGCGCCACCCTCGAAAACGTCATGCGTGAACTAGAATGGGAAGACATGGGAGTGAAGGTCGACGGCCAGCTGCACCATCTGCCTTTCGCTGACGACATCGTGCTCATAACACCGAGCATCAGTCAGGCGGAGCGAATGCTGGCCGACTTCGATCGTGTATGTGGGAACGTTGGACTGCAGCTGAATCTTACAAAGACGATGTTCATGAGGAACGGACAAGTTTCTGATGCCCCATTCTCGCTCAACGGAACGAACACCTCCGAATGCTCCAGCTACGTCTATCTGGATCGGGAAGTCAATATGGCCAGCGACCTAGCACCAGAGCTGAGCAGGAGGAAACGAGCGGCTTGGGGAGCTTTCAGGAGCGTCGAAGAAGTCGCGAAGAAGACGAAGAACGTTCGACTCCGTGCCCACCTATTCGACTCCACTGTTCTTCCTGCCTTAACCTACGCCTCAGAGACCTGGGCTATACGAAAGCAGGATGAACACGCGATCAGCGTCGCGCAGCGTGGAATCGAGAGGAAGAGCTCGGAGTGACACGACTCACGCAAGTGAGAGAAGGCCTACGGATTTCCGAGCTTTGCCGACGTTCGAAGATCAGAGACGCTGTCGCATGGGCTAAGTTGTCGAAAATTAGGTGGGCCGGCCACGTAATGCGATTCGCAGACAACCGCTGGACGAGAGCCATCACCGGCTGGATTTCGCGGTATGTCAAGAGAACACCAGAACGCCCACTAATGCGCTGGTCGGACTTCTTCGTGAAAGCCCTGAACGACCGCTATGACGCTCTTTGTGTCCCTCGAGCGAGGTGGATCCATTGGACCACTCTAGCACGCGACAGGGACGAATGGAGACGCTGCTGGTGCTCGCTCGAACAAGTCGATGATTAACGGGACGACAGGTGATACTGGTGATCTACAACTTTTCACCCAAATTGAAAACAGTGTTCGAGTGCTGTTGGTAGTTGTTGTAGCACGTATTTCGAACGCTGTTGCTTTGCGCGCTTTTTTGCTTTTAAACCGTATCATACGAGTTAAAATGAAGTTACGGTACACTGCCGTGTTCAAGATACACTTTACATCGACAAAAGTGCAAAGTGCAAGACCAGCAATGCAGAATCCCGACTTCGAACCCCTGACCCCTTTCCTGCAGGTCCGACCCGTATCCACTCGGCCATCCAGTCGCTGCCGCGTTACTGGTGAGCGGCGCACCTCAATGTTCCATATCGGCTACTGCACCTCTAACAGGCAAATTGTGAAATCGCTGTAATTCCGCTACACCTCCAGTCCCAAACCTTTTGCAGATCAGATTCTAACCACCTCATGGCAGTTCCAGGCGTCAGTTTTGTTTATCGGCCCGCACTGAAGTGATACAGTTTTTTTGAAATTTTTGACCTACTCAGATGTCCGCATGAAATTTGGAAACCACTGCGGTGCTTCTCAGACGATGCCCTACAACCCTATATAGGTCACTTTTAAAATTGCCACGGGAAGTTCATTGACCTCCCTTGTTAGTGGATCTACAACGACATCGTCATCGAGGGATACCATATCTCCGAAGCTCTTCAGCGCCACCCTCGAAAACGTCATGCGTGAACTAGAGTGAGAAGACATGGGAGTGAAGGTCGGCGACCACCAGCAGAACCGCCTTGCTGTACAGAGGAGGTCACGACATTAGCAACAATCGTCCGATGAGCCTGATGTACGTAGTCTATAAGCTCTTCACTCGAGTCATCCTGAATAGGATAAACGCTGTATGAACGGCAGGGCACTGAATGAACGACAGCCATGCGAACAGGCAGAATTTCGGAGAGGATTTATCACGATCGACTACATTCACACCATTACTAAGCTCACGGAAGTGTCGCGAGAGTACAAGTTGCCGCTGTGTCTTACGTTCATCGACCTGAAGAAGGCATTCGACATCGTCGAAACTGAAGCGGTCATCGACGCCTGCCCACTAAGGTTGTTCCTACTCAGCACTTCGGAGTCCTTCGAGAGTTGTACAATGGATTCACGACCAGGATCTCACCATTCTACAACAACGTCATGCCAACGTGAAGAGAGGGGTTCGATGAGAGGGTACCATGTCCCAGGTTCTCTTCAGCGCCACCCCAGGCTCAAGCGTGGGGTGCGATTTCTGCCAAAAACTTACGGGTCAGGGTAGGCCAGAAGGGTCTTGGTACGACCCCCCCCCCTTCGAGAGAATTGATGAATTTTAATGTTATTTTGTCTCTTATGTTGCAAACAATTTTAGAAAATGTGAAATAAAGGAAAAATATTTATTAATAATCAACTAATAAAGTTTTGACGCAAATGAGTCAATTAAATGAAGATTTTTTAGGCTTGGCAACGAAATGGCAACACCCCGAGCACCGTTTTTTCTACGGAAAGAAGTCATTTAAATTTGATTGTATCTAATAAAAATTTAAATAGTTTTTGTATATGGCTCCTACCGAAAGTTAACATTCAGTTTGCAGCAGAAAAAAATCAGGCCTCTATCAGGTTGAAGGATAGCGACTCCTTACCTGAAGAATCCTACGGAATACCTGTTCCTATGTTCTAGAGTAAAGCTCAGTATGCATCTTTATTAGGGAGGCATACTGTATTGGACTATGAACAAAGGGGGAAGAAAGGAAGGGAAGAGAGGGCAGGCAAGCCCTCTCGAGGCTGCAGGCGACGGGCGACCTCCCGGTCGGGGCGACGTAGACGTGACTCCCTTAGCAAAGAGCTGCTATCTCTAGTAGGTAGTCGCTATCAATGGCAGGGGGCGTTGGCTTCGAGGGTGCAGATTGGGTACAACCCGACATCTCCATTCCTACAGTAAGCTCGTCCTCGAGCTTGAGTGCGTCATCGTGTTGTCGATCGATAATCATGCGAGATACTGAAGTGTCAGATATACAGCAAAAGAATATAGGAACTACATAGTAGTCACGCTATAGCTTAAGCTATATGGTGAGTTATTGACTGTAGGAGGAACATGCGAAATTGCGGTCTGTGGTTAATTTACCGTACGGCTTTCGATGAGGATGAATGAATAGGTCCGCACAATCTTTGAGAACAAGCTCGTCCTCGAGCTTGCCTAGGAGGTAATGGGTGAGGGTGAGGCGGATAAAGTATCGGAGACGACGTTCAAGTTTTCGTCTCGAAAGATAGGCACGTGGGGTGTGGTGATGAAGAGGGTTGAAGTGAAGATGAAGAGGTTTTAAGTCTTCTGTATTCATTGGTGGAGTTGATGAAGAAGATTACGATAAATTCAGTACCATATTCGGTACTGTACATGATTTAATAGGTGATACATAATTCAGTACCTTATTCGGTGCAGTACACAATTTAATCGGTGATACATAATTCAGTACCTTATTCGGTACAGCTCACAATTTAATAGGTCAACAATTATTTTGCATAGAACCATGAAATGGATGTGAAATATGATAAAATTAGGGGTGCAAAGTTTAGAAAAATATGAAGTGATCATTGTCATGCACACATGTGCGAGCTAGAGGAATGTGAAAGAGGTGTTATTAATGCAAGATTGTGACTAAATTACGTTATTACATCATTAATATAGTTAGAATTCAATTGCATTTTTAAGAGAAAAATTATGGCACATCTTATGGAATAAACTTATTCAAATTTACTTGTCGCAGGCTTTATAAAAACGATTTGTCAAGTGTCATCCTTAGGATTTTAAAACTGATTCGGTTGACACAGGGGCGAGTTTTTGAAAAGAGAGAAAAATTAGCGCGAATTGGAAATTCTTTGAAGCGCCCATTCAAAGAACTTGTTGTTTAATTTTGCGCGAAGTAGCGCAAATGACTTGACGTAACCTCACAATACACTGAACTAGGCACCTTTTGAGGTATAGATCAGTGTCCATAGTCCATCCGTTGTCCTGCTGAAGTATATTTCTTCTATAATCGCGGTGAACGTCGCATGGGTTGTTCCGTGGTGTCCGGTGCTTCTTTTGGGCTTTCCAAAATGGGAGCTGGTGCCGTAGCAGAAGCACTGGCTACCTTGGAACGTGGTGAATATAACTTCAAGCGGTTCATATGCACTGTTTGTCGCTTTTGGCGACCCACAAGATCTTGAATCGTCACATTGGGTCGATCAACTACTTCGACACTGAACGGGCCTTTCCACTGATTGGTTATTTTGGGACGCACAGTGTCGTCTCGCAAATGTACTAGATCACCAGTGGAAAGCTCCGTTGGGCATACCTTATGGAATCGATCGTATCCCGCCTTGTATAGTTTCGTTTTTTCTGCAATTTGGCGTCCTATTGCTATGATGCGGTCTTTTAGACCAGCAGTGAATTGGTCCGCGAAGTTGTCAGTGGCGAATACGAGTGTGGACGGCAAGTTGTGGACGATATCACACCATGTGATCGGGTTCCTTCCATGTATGACGAAGAATGGGCTATATCCTGTAGTTGAACTTTTACTGCAATTATAGGCAAACACAATCGGCTGATGGAAGTCTGACCATAAGTCTCTGGCTTCTGAGCAGTATGAAGTTAGGAAGTCATGAACAACCTTAACTATTTGCTCCACCTTACCATTAGCTTTATGGTTATATTTTGTGGTAAACTTGTTTAAAATACCAAGAGTGTTGTTGATTTTTGCAAAGATATCGCTAGTGTAATTTGAACCCGATCCGAAACTAACTCATTCGGAATGCCGTGCTTGGATATAACATCATTTATTATAGCTTTGACGACTAATTCCGTCATTTGATTGACGCAAGGAGTACAAATTACAAACTTGCTGAAAGCGCATACAGATGTAGATATAAACCTATTTCTGTTTATACATTGAGGAAGAGGTCCGATTATGTCCGTTTGGATACGCTCAAAAGGTCTTTGGGGGATGTGAAAACTTCCCAACTCTTCGTGTGTGTTGTTTCCCGAATTTCCCAAAGGGGTTTTAACTTTTTGGCAAAATGGACTTTTATCCATACATGTTGTGATATCTATATATAAAGTTGGCCAATAATACTTAGGCCAGTTAGCCTTTTACCGCTGTATAGGTTTTTTCTATTCCTAAGTGAGATCCCATCAATGGATTGTCGTGGTGCGCAGAGATCACGACGTTTTGCATATGTGGGTTAGGAATCACAGTGCAGTCGTACTACACGTGTAAGTACAGACAGTCCTGAAAAACATGATTTTTTTTATCAATCATCTGAAATTTCTTAGCGGGTTGATTAACCTTTCTCTGAAAAAATCTTAATTACCTTCCCTATTCAGAATCCTGAGCTTTTCTAATGTCTTCCAAAGTGGGTAATAAGCATTGATGAATGGCGCAAACTTTGTTAATGGGGTAGCGGCTAAGAAAGTCACATAAGTTATTGTGCTTCCCAGCTCGATATGGTAACATCGAAAGCTTGTATGGAAATCTCGCATTTGGCAAGGCGGCCTACCAGATCTGACCTGTGCATCAGAAATTTGAGGGATGCATGGTTAGTTACTAATGTTATCTTTGCGATAGCTGCGTACGGGTGAAACTGTTTCAGTACAAAACTATGCCTAGCACTTTCAGTTCTATAACTGCGTAATATTTTCTCGTATGTACTCCCGAAGCTACTGTAGTACCTTTAGTGTTCTGCGTAAGTTGGGAAATTTGTTTGAAACGGGAAGGTATCTGGTAATAGATGCTCTAACATAAATGACGTGAGAGCGTCAAAGATGAAAAGACAAAAATTGTGGTCTGGACGAGTACCTGTTTCCGGTGTAAGAAGGTCTTTTCTGCGGTTTGGTATAGTTAATATGACATTCCTAGACAGAAGAGCGTTTTACAGTTGCGCAGTTAATGCGGACTGCCCACTGTAACGGCAAGAAATACGAAGCTGTACCACGAAAGGATATTTAAATCTTGCGCATTCATTAACTGGAGCTACTGAGTAATGCTCGCTACTTTTTTTCGGGTAAGTGCAAGATCCAGATTTGGTTATAAAAAACCCTAGATATGATTTCGGTCTCGAAAGATTCAGCATCTTCAGATGCAAGCTCATATGAAAGCTTTGGGTGCGTTAAAAGCATTTATTGAAATTGCGCGTGAAGTCACCCACGCGGCGAACTTCCAATTGTTTTGCATCAATACGAAAAATGTCTAAACTGGCTGTGGCACCATTGTTTGGGTGTGATTTAGCTTTCATAAGCCAGCATTATCTTTTTGAGAAGCACATCTTTTGTACGAATGTAGATTCTTAGTTAGGTGCATCCCGAAATTTTGCCTGGGGCAACATTGCTGGGAAAGGCAGAAAGGGACAACTGTTTATTAGAATTTCTGTATGAATTATATTATTTGATTTTATTGAAAAAATAGAAGCAAATAGCGCTGGTGAAGAGTTTGGACCGTTACAAGGTTAATCGCGTGCTGGCAAAACTATTGCTAGAGAAAGGATTCGAACTCTCGTTGTGCATTTTCTAGATGGGGGTGGTCCGGTTGCGCTATGCTTGTCTGATTTTGTTGCTGTCTAAAGTTTTGGTGACTAGGACAATGAGTATGACTTTTCTGAAATCAAAATCGAGCTTGGGAGTTCTTGCAAAAAATAAAAGGATGGAAAATCATCACCTTAGGTAGATCAACATTATTTTTGAAATGGGTTTGATTGGATAAAATTTGGCTTATGATTCTTGAGCAACCGTTATGGATGAAACTGCTCGATTATGTTACTCAAACGCAAACGCATTGTTTAAACCTCAACTTTAGCAGGGCAAGAAACGGTGTTTACAACATTTTTAAAGGTATGTCAAAGCAGTTTAATACCTTGCTGTCTCTTTGAGAAGGAAGTGCGAAAAGTTCTTGTTACGAGGAGGAAAACTGTAAAGGGAGGGTCATTCCGACGCCAGACAACGTAAAATGAGCCCTATTCTGTGAGTCAAGTTTTTTTTAAATTAACTTAGATGAGAGATTTTTTGTAATGTAATTTAACTTAATGTATTTGTTTTCATTTTTTATAATTTGACAGAATTTGGACATTTCATTAGGATTGACGAAAGAGGTGGTATCCACGTGAGAACTGTTTGCCTTTTATCACTTGTGTGAGGATTGGCTTGTTGTAGAATTACTGAATACTACAAAGAAACGATGCGAAAACACTGAAAATATCAACGTTTATGTTGCTTCATGACAATTTTCTGATTGCAATTTTTTTCTGTTTCGGAGATCGTAGAACATCCGAAAGATGCAAATTAATGAAAGTTGCTGCTGAAAAAATATATACTTGCAAGGAGTCAGAGGATTCTCAATTAGCTACGCTCCGTTTAGATGTTCATATAACAAAATTTTGAAAAAATCACTGATTTTACCAGAAAATATCATTCAGAAGCGTGGCTTACTCCGAATTATAGAAAATCTTGATGTGTGAAAGTCTTGGACAAGTGTTAGTCTGAGATTGTTTATGTTTGACAGGGAGATAATTTTATGTCTTTTGATTGCAAAAATTTTTTTTTCAGAGGTTCCTATTCTTCCTTAGCTTTACTTTAGTTTCGAAAATAGGAATTCAGCGATTTTACCAAAGAATGTCAAATGCATAGCCTACTGAGGAGAGAAGTGAGGTGTTTTGTAGAAAATCTCAATGAGAAAGTGTTTGCTAGATGCTAGATTTCTTATTATTTGAGAAAAATAATGTTTTATGAAAAATATTGTTCTAAATTTTTCATTTGAATAATTGCAAAAAATATGCCTAGTCGAGGATTGGAACTCTGGGTTGCACTAAAGTGATATGTCACAGCGTCAGGATGGCTTGCTCTTTTCTTCTTTTCTTTTTAACCTGAAATGAAAGGAAAATATAGAAAAAATCGTGAACCAGCTATTCGTCTATCATTCTTTATTTTTTGTGCAGTTTTACCGCACTTTGCTAATTGTTTTCAAAGAAATGATGCTTCAACAAAAAATTCATTTTCTAGTTAAACTTGAACCATTTGTAAAATTGTATTTGTATTTGTATTTTTTCCGTTCGATTCCAAATCAAAGTTCATATTTAGTGGTAGGTCACTTGGGCAGTACGCTTTCGAATTGTAAATGAATTATTCCCGGCAGACCTGACATTATCGAGTACATGCAAAAATTGTGTCTGTTGCACGATTCGAACCTACACAGCTTATTCTACATGCCAGAGCTTTTACACTGTGCCACTGAGGCGTTAATTTGTCGATGTCGAAAATTCAGATGTCTTGGAGGCGTGGCAAAAAATATACCCATGGCGGGATTCGAACCTTAGTCGTTTTCCTACAGTTACTGATCATCCCACTGCTCCACCTATGCGTCTTTAACGCCTTACGGTATAAAATAAAATTTTGAATTTATTAAATGTATTTACGGTGTAGTAGGTTTTGCTAAATCGGGATTGAAATAGCTTTCGATTCATTGGAAAAATATATTTCGAAACAAAGAGTGTGATTGAAATGAATTGATTTCAGCTCATAGCAATGACTTTCTAAAATTTTATTTAAAATTTTATTGGGTAAAACGCAGCAAAGCACAAATTGATCAAGAAACTTTTATGTATTTCGTGTTTTATACAAAATTGTAATTTGGCGTTGTGAGAAGGAAAAATTATCGATTTTTTTCGACCATTTAGTGCGTTGGTGTCGCAGTGGTGCGCGTGTAGTCACAGGGTCGGGTCTTCACCTAGCCAAAAAATTTTCATACTACACTGATAAATATTTTGCCTTACACTCCTAATTAGAAGGTCATAAGTTTGCTTTTAGATTCGGTCTTAAAATGCTTTTTTTCCATAGACAAAAAATGTGAGTTCGGGGATAAGTCGAAAAATTTCCGCCACCTGTTTGGTTTTTATTTGACTACGCCTTTAGGAAGATCAGTTGCGAATACTTCGTGTGGTGTAAGCGCCACTAGAATCGCACGATCATTTAATTTAAGATGTCTGTTAAATAAATTTATTGGTTCCTTTTTTTATTTAGGGCCATGGGGCATTTCCTAGTGGTTCCTCATAGTCTATGAATAAAAGTTGCTGAGGTCTGTGTTCTGCACTGCTTGCTTCCTTCCCTTATTCAGATAAGATACTGGACTGCTCCTATGAAAATTTAGAGCCTAAGTTATTCATAGGGCAAATGCAAAAATTTATGTCTTATCCGGGATTCGAACCTTCGCTTCTTTTGAAAATTTAAAATGTCGGAAAATTTGAAAATTTGATATTTAAAAAAATCTGTTTTTAAAACTTTGAAATGTCTGAAAATTTGAAAATAAAAAATTTGCTTTTAAAAATTTAAAATGTCCGAAAAGTTTAAAATTCTAAAGATTCGCCAAGATCCGAAAATTTAAAAATTAAGAAATCTGTTTTTTTTTTAAATTTAAAGAAAATGTGGCCTGAGTTTTGAAATTAAAAATTTCCGAAAATTTTGAAAATTTGAATAAAAATTAAATCCTTTAAGAAAAATTTAAAAACTTAAACTTAAAAATTTAAAGATATAAATTTGAAAATTTTTAAACATTTGAAAATAGCTTAGAAACTATCCTTTTTAAAAACAATTTTTGTAATTTAAACTTCGGCGCTTTACCTGGTCTTGGATCTGTAATAATTTGAGAAAGGGAAACAGCAGTGCTGCGGAGTGCTATGTCGCTCCTTTGTTCAGAACCATGCTGGCCTCTGCTCAGGACCATGGGGTCCTCCGACCCTGGTCCCTCTGTGTAATAAAGATAATGCATAACGAATGTTGTTCTGTTATTCAGTGTTATCTCCCTTCTTGCGTGCTTCTGGGGGTCTTCTTGCGTGCTTCTGCTGCCGCAATCTCTAAGCGGTGGGTGGTAAGTGGGTCATGTGTGCCCACCACAGTCGTCGGCGCAGTGCTATCTCACGGAGCATGACCTGCGGACTGCTAGCGAGTCACAACAGCATAGTGGGATAGCGCAATCTACCCGGTTTTTTTTTGTTTGCCAAGGCCTTTGGCGTTATGGTTAATGTCGACGAATGGCGAACGAGTCCTTTCACATTTCGGCAGAAGAAATATATAAATCTAGTAAAATGAAATAAATTTAAATTCTCGGCGTCTCGGCGTCTCGGCGTGTCTCGGAATCTCGGAAAGCGCGGCCAAGGATGCTTAGAAGACATTTAAAAAATTATTTAAAAAAATATGTTGCAAGTCTCGGCGTGTCTCGGCGTCTCGGAATCTCGGCGGTTCTCGGAAGCGCGGCCAAGGATGATTACAAAATTATTTAAAATAATAATAAAAAATGCGCGGCGTCTCGGCGTCTCGGAATCTCGGAATCTCGACGTCTCTCGGAAGCGCGGCCAAGAATATGTACAAAATTTTAAAAAATTAAAAAAATGTGCGGCGTCTCGGCATCTCGGAATCTCGGCGGTTCTCGGAATCTCGGAATCTCGGCGTCTCGGCGTTTACATTGTAATACTAAAAAATATGGATCCAAAATCCTATAGATATATTGTTACATTTTAAATGAAAGCCTGAAATGTGGGATCTCGTCGCCTGGACTGATATGTATTGAATAAAAGTTAATTAAAATATATTTTTCGATTATTTGTTTTTTTTCACATATTTACATATTAACATAAAAATATTCCTATGCCTGCAGTGCAATAGAAAGAGCCATCAGACTACGGAAAACACTCACCCATCCGGTCGTGGACATCGGTCGTCGGGTGCCAGCGGGGTGTGGGGGATAATGATGGGTAATTAGCGATCGCTTAGTTAATCGAAATGAAGGAGAAAAAAAATTTAATCTAGAATCTATAAAAATCTCCCCGGGACCTCCATATCAGGTTGAAGGATAGCGACTCCTTACCTGAAGAATCCTACGGAATACCTGTTCCTATGTTCTAGAGTAAAGCTCAGTATGCACCTTTATTAGGGAGGCATACTGTATTGGACTATGAGCAAAGGGGGAAGAAAGGAAGGGAAGAGAGGGCAGGCAAGCCCTCTCGAGGCTGCAGGCGACGGGCGACCTCCCGGTCGGGGCGACGTAGACGTGACTCCCTTAGCAAAGAGCTGCTATCTCTAGTAGGTAGTCGCTATCAATGGCAGGGGGCGTTGGCTTCGAGGGTGCAGATTGGGTACAACCCGACACCTCTTCGGATACTATCTCAACGGTAGGTCGGAACGGCGCAAATGTTGTATATGGACAGAACCGCCTCTCTCTGGGTAGTAACAAACTATAGGTATCTCGACCCCATTACAACTCTGCGCAGAGTTAGGGACGACGGAAGTCGCGTGTTGGCGCCATGTTGAGTCATGTGCTCCACAGCAGACGGACGCGCGCGGGATGAGGGCTGGTATAGCGGATTAGCGCAGTGCACTGGTGGCGTAGTAGGGGAGAGTTCGGGCTCGTGAACGAGGGGTCGGGGGTTTGCATCTCGCAAACTGCGTTTGCTTTGCACTCTTGCAAAATCCATGTTTATCATATAGGTAATCCACCTAGGGGTATTATAGTGTGTTATAGAGCATGTTTACGTATAACATACCACCCATACCGTTAACAAGGGTGGTCCAGGCAGGGTCACCGATTTTGCTGAAACTTTGTCTAGGGGGTTATTTGGGGTGCTGATCACGAATCTGATACCGTTCTTCACGATTCGGCTGGATAATCTAGATACAGGAAGGCACAGAATTACATTCTTAAAGTTTCTGTCGGTGACGGCAGGTAGAGACAGAATCGTGAAAAACGGATGTCAGATTCGTGATCAGCACCCCAAATAACCCCTAGACGAAGTTTCAGCGAAATCGGTGACCCTGCGTGGACCACCCTTGTTAACGGTATGGGTGGTCTCCGACCGAATCGTGAGAAACGGATGTCAGATTCGTGATCAGCACCCAAATAACCCCCTTAGACAAAGTTTCAGCGGAAATATTTTTTGACCGAAGTCTTGTCGGTGGAGTCAGAACTTTTAACTAGTGCCACAAAATATCTATCGTTATATAACTTCGGTCACACAAATTAGGCTTCGAACAAGTTGCACACAGAAGTGAACATTTTAGCTAATCTGTAGTTTGAAGCATATGTTATATGTAAACATGCTCTATAACACACTATATACCCCTAGGTGGATTACCTATATGATAAACATGGATGTTGCAAAAGTGCAAAACAAACGCAGTTTGCGGGATCCAAACCCCGACCCCTCGTTCGCGAGCCCGAGCTCTTTCCTACTATGCCACCTGTGCACTGCGCTGCGATACGAGCCCTCATCCCGCGCGCGTCCGTCTGCTGTGGAGCACGTGAATCAACATGACGCCAACACGCGACTTCCGTCGCCCCTAACTCTGCGCAGAGTTGTAATGGGGTCGAGATACCTGTAGTTTGTTACTACCCAGAGAGAGGCGGTTCTGTCCATATACAACATTTGCGCCGTTCCGACCTGCCGTTGAGATAGTTTCCTGGTGAGCAACCTTTCATCGAAACAGGTGAAGTGATTTTCCCGGAATTTTTCTAGGAATTTTTCAAAAGCAAAATGTTTCCTGAACACTGTTACCACTGGAGCTGAAACTAGAGTTCACAACAGCACAGATGTTATTTAGCAATTGTTCAAAAAATTCTTACCTATGCGGTCTTCCTTACGATCAAGTGAGGTCATGTTCAATTTCTTTTTTCAAAAATAAAATTTTTTCTGAACGGAACGATTTCTAAAGTTGGCATTTTGCTTTAGAAATCGATAATTTCTATTTTATATATGTTCCAGAATCCACCCTTCCCTAAGCGGTTTTCCTTTTGATCAGGTGAGGTCATGCTCAATTTTTTTCAAAAATAAAGTTTCTTCCTGAACGGAACGATCTCTAGATCTGAAATGTACCTTCACGAAAGCTCAATCTTTGAATGATACATAATAAAAAATGCAGCTTATCTGAAGCTATTTTCGACGTGATCAAGAAGTATGGATCACTGGTCGATTGCTCGTCGATGTGATTGGAAGGTGCTATACACGCACTTTGTTCAACCGAGCGCAACTCGCTCAATTTTAAGAGTTGTGCAAAAGCGGGTGGCAACCAGAAAATTAGAAGAAATTCTCTTTCCGATGATCACAAAAGCGCCTTTCAAAAGTGGCATCTCCGGGGGATGCGATTTTTGCTCGAAAAATTGGAGTAGTTTTACAAAAATGGATATAACTCACTAATTTTTGAGAGCTGTGCAAGAGCGGGCAGCACTCAGAAAACTAGAAAAAATGCCCTATCTTTTGAATGCAAAATCAAGTTTTGAAAAAAAAAAGATCTTTATGCGCGGCCGGGGGGTGCAATTTCTCGCCGATTTCTGCGGAAATACTTGACGAAAATCGCACCCCCCCCCCGGCCGCGCATGAAAATGCCTTTTTTGAAAGACGCTTTTGTGATCATCGGAAAGAGAATTTTTTCTAGTTTTCTGAATGCTTCCCGCTTTTGCACAGCTCACAAAATTGAGCGAGTTACGCTCGGTTGAACAAAGTGCATGTATAGCACCTTCCAATCACATCGACGAGCAATCGACCAGTGATCCATCCTTCTTGATCACGTCGAAAATAGCTTCAGATGAGCTGCATTTTTTATTATGTACCTGTCAAAAATTGAGCTTTTGTGAAGCTACATTTCAGCTCTAGAGATCGTTCCGTTCAGGTAGAAGTCTTTATTTTTGAAAAAATTTTGGGCATGACCCCTTCTGATCACAAGGAAAATCGCTTAGGAAAGGGTGGATTCTAGAATATCCTATCCTACTATATATAAAAGAGTAAGCGGTTGTGTCTGTCTTTCCGTCTGTCCGTCCGTCTGTTCGTCCGTTTGTCCATCTGGCTTTCGTCGAGTAGTAGCCATCCGGGCTCAGGCGAGGTGTCACCTACGTCGTGTTGAGAGGGGTCAGAAGACGTGCCGCCGGTGTCACGCAAAGGGCGTCCGAGTTGCAAACATGTGTCATCGACGTCGTGAAAGCGATCGTCCGAGTTCAGAAGAGGTGTCACCGACGTCGTTTATCAGGTACCAGGGTTCAGAAGTGGTGTCACCAATGTCGCAAAAGGCCCGTTCAGACGACGTGTCACCGATGCCGCGCCAGGGGTTCCGGATTCAGACGACGTGTCAACGATGTCGCGCAAAGCACGTTCGTGTTGAGAACGCATGTCACCGACATTGTTCAACAGGGGCCTGGGTTCAGAAGAGGTGTCACCGATGTCACGCCAGGGTTCCGGATTCACACGACGTGTTAACAGTGAAGGTGGGACCAGCAGTGGGGACCGGTGAGGGGGAGGGGTCCAGTGAAGGGAAAACCGGTGAGGAAGGGACCAATAATGGGGACCGGTAAGGGGGGGGGGGGCAGCGAAGGGGGAACGGTGAAGGGGTGGGGGAGAGTGGTCCAGTGAAAAGGGGACCGGTGAGGGAGGGGGACGGGTCCAGTGAAGGGGACCGGTAGAATCATTGACCAATGAAGAGAGGACTAGGTGAAGTGGGACCGGTGAAGCTTGGGGGAAGGGGTCCAATGAAGAGGGGACCGGTGAAGGAGGGGGAGGGGTCCAGTGAAGGGGGACCGATAGAATGTTGACCAATGAAGAGAGAACCAGGTGAAGGGGGACCGGAAAAGGGTTGATGAATAAAAGGGGGACCAGTGAGGGTGGGACCAGTAATGAGGATCAGTGAAGGATAGGGAGACCAGTGAAGAGGGGACCAGTAAAGGGAGGTCCAGTGAAGGTGGAAGCAGTAGTAGGGACCGAAGAAGGGAAGGGGACCAGTGAAGGGTGAACCGGAAAAGGGCTGACAATAAAGGGGAACCAGTGAAGAGGGACCAGTAATGAGGGCGGGGACAGTGAGGGTGGCACCGGTGAAGGAGGGGGATGGGGTCCAGTGAAGGGGCACCTGAAAAGGGTTGACCAACAAAGGGGAGAGCAGTGAAGGTGGGAGCAGTAATGGGGAGCGGTGAAGGGGAGGTCCAGTGAAGGGGATCAATAAATGGGGTACCAGTGAATTACCAGTCAAGAGGTGACCCAGTAAGGGAGCCAATAAAGGAAAGACCATTGAAGGGGGTTCTGTAAAGGGTCCAGTAACAGAACCATTAAAGGGGAACCAGTAAAGGAGACTAGTGAAGGGGATCAGTGAAAGGGACCAGTAAGGGGACCAGTATTTTCTCTCAGTGTCGTCCAACGTGGCGTCAGAAGGCGGGCTACAGACGTCGTGCCACGTGTGTCGGGGTGCAAAAGACGTGTCGTAGACGTCGTGACATATGCGTCCGGACTCAGCAGATGTGTCACAGACGTTATCCAACATGCATCCGGATCCTGAAGACGTGCTACAGACAAGACATTGCACAGCATCGTGAGATTTTCAGATGTCTTTTTAAAGGTTTCGTGCAACAGCGAGTGTGCTCGTACTTGATTCTCACTTCCGTTTTTTGTCGGCACACGGGTAAAGTCCTACGGCGATGGAGTCTGCAAAGCTGAGGGTAAGTGCCGCCTAGGAGGCAGTTTTGCCTCCTGCGACGCAGTTTTCTTGCCTGCCGCGTGTCGCGTTGCATCAAAAGTGTGCGTAGGGCTTAAGGGGGTATTGGTGGAGTGAATGGGGTGGGGGGGGGGGGGGGGGAGAGAATGAATAAAGGAATCGGAGTAATGTTATTCCCGTCGGACTGTGAACCGCATCGAGCGGTCTAAATGTGCCAATTGATTTCATTTGTGTTTCCGGAGAAAAAGCACTTCGGTTTAAAGCTCTCTATCTGCTCCTCGCCATTTACGCCACGAGTACTTCAGAGAATGAATCGCGTGCATGCGATAGAGGGTGGGTTGGCCCCATAGGTGCAGTTTTTAAGATTCTGTCCTAGCGTACCCCGCTATACTACTCTATATAGCAAAACCAGTTTTTTCTCTAATGAATGAGAAAAGGCCTAAACAGGACAAGAAGACGGTCGGGGTGTTCTATTCTCCGGGTTTGGGGGCGAAGTCCACAACCAGATGTTTGGCGGCCAGTAGGCCGCTGAACGTCTGGTATATAGAAAAAGCTACGACATACCTTGCAGACGAACATATAAGCCATAGAAAGGCAGCAAGAAAGGACGAAAAGACCAACACGGAGGCTAACCCATCCGCAATTCTAAAGGGAAAGCAAAAATCCATGCATAGTCCTTTGGAGAAAGCAAACCCCATCCTTACTGAACATCTGGTGATTTAAAAACAATAATAAACACATAGAGCTGCTGCGTTTAGAATATTATAGTTTAGCAATTATGATAAAGATCTATAAAATATTCAAAGCAAAGCAGCTACTGAAATGCTTCTGTAGAGGTTGAAAAGAAAATTGGATAAAAAAGAATATTTATTTATTTAATTGTTTATTTATTATTTGTCTATTTATTAGATACTATAATTTTATTTTTAGATGTATATTTCATTTATTTCTAAATTATTTTGTATACTTGAAAGTTATATGTTATATGTTTGTTACGTTAAGCTATGTTTATAATTTTGTATATATTCTTTTATATAATTATAATTTTTATACAATTTTATATAAATTATATAAAATTACAAGTGCTCCGTCAGGACTATCGGCGTGCCTCGCACTTGCGCACTTCGCACGATGTTACAGTATCACTAAGATAAGGACAATCACATCAAGCTTGCTGAGGCTCGCAGTACGTAGTATGATAGGACGATCTATTGGTTCCTCGCTGCTGTCCTCCCTTAGTGAAACGGTCTCGCATTACTGATATATATATATATATATATATCCAATGGATCCTCCTCGCTCGAGGGATACGAAGAGCGTCATAGCGGTCGTTCAGGGCTTTCACGAAGAAGTCCGACCAACGCGTTGGTGGGCGTCCTGGTGTTCTCTTGCCATCCCGCGGAATCCAGTCGGTGACGGCTCTCGTCCTGCGGGTGTCTGCGAAGCGCATTACGTGCCCGGCCCACCTAATTTTCGACAACTCGGCCCACGCGACAGCGTCTCTGATCTTCGAACGTCGGCAAAGCTCGGAACTCCGTAGGCCTTCTCTCACTTGCGTGAGTCGTGTCACTCCGAGCTCTTCCTCTCGATTCCACGCTGCGCGACGCTGATCGCGTGTTCATCCTGTTTTCGTATAGCCCAGGTCTCTGAGGCGTATGTTAGGGCAGGAAGAACAGTGGAGTCGAATAGGTGGGCACGGAGTCGAACGTTCTTCGTCTTCTTCGCGACTTCTTCGACGCTCCTGAAAGCTCCCCAAGCCGCTCGTTTCCTCCTGCTCAGCTCTGGTGCTAGGTTGCTGGCCATATTGACTTCCCGATCCAGATAGACGTAGCTGGAGCATTCGGAGATGTTCGTTCCGTTGAGCGAGAATGGGGCATCAGAAACTTGTCCGTTCCTCACGAACATCGTCTTCGTAAGATTCAGCTGCAGTCCAACGTTCCCACATACACGATCGAAGTCGGCCAGCATTCGCTCCGCCTGGCTGATGCTCGGTGTTATGAGCACGATGTCGTCAGCAAAGCGAAGATGATGCAGTTGCCGGCCGTCGACCTTCACTCCCATGTCTTCCCATTCTACTTCGCGCATGACGTTTTCGAGGTGGCACTGAAGAGCTTCGGGGATATGGTATCTCCCTGCCGAACCCCTCTCTTTTCGTCGATGACGACGTCTTTGTAGAATGGTGAGATTTTGATCGTGAATCCACAGTGCAGCTCTCGAAGGACTCTGATGTACTGAGTAGGAACGCCCTGGGTGAGCAGGGCTTCCATGACCGCTTCAGTCTCGACGGAGTCGAATGCCTTCTTCAGGTCAATGAACGTAAGGCACAGCGGCAGCTTGTACTCTCGCTACACTTCCATGAGGTTCGTAGTGGTGTGTATGTGGTCGATCGTGCTGAATCCTCTCCGAAATCCTGCTTGCTCGCATGGTTGTCCTTCGTCCAGCGTTCTGCTAATCCTATTCAGGATTACTCGAGTAAACAGTTTGTAGACTACGGACAGCAGGCAGATCGGGTAATTGCCAATCTCGTGCACGTCTCCCTTCTTGTACAGCAAGACGATATTGCTGGTCTTCCACTGAGATGGAACCTTGCACTCCGAAGGGTAGCGCGTGAAGAGCCACGCAAAGGTGTTGATGAGCGCTGGCGGAAGGTTCTTCAGGTGTTCGGGCCTGCTCCTGTCGGGATCGGGTGCTGTACGCTTCTTCACCGACGAGATGGCGTGTCGGATCTCGGAAGGGAGAACAGAGGGAGCCACGTATCCATCCTGCGTAAGATGGCATGGGGGCAGGTGGGCGTGGCTATCGACAAGATCGGAGTAGAAGTCGTGGATGACCTTCTCCATGCTCCTTCTGGAAGAGGTGACGGTTCCGTCAGGACGTCGGAGAGCGGTCATCTTGGTCTTGAAGTTGGCGAAGTTCCGGCGGGCATTGCGGATGCTCAAACCTGCCTCTGCAGCTTCAGCCAACACTTCCGCCCTTCTCTCCTTAGGATCTTCCTTTATCGCCGCTCTGCATAGCTTCGCAAGCTCGGACGTCAACTGGTAGTTGCCTGACGCTTGTGCTACTCCACGCTGGCGTATCAGCTCGAGAGTTTCCGGAGACAGGCGTCTCTTGGTGGTCTTCAAGCTCTCGGCTCCCTTAGCACTATCGTGGAGATGGTGCACGAAGTGTTCGTATTCCTCGTCGATGTTGTCCATAACGGTATCTTTCCTAAGGCCGGCAAGAGAGGTGTAAAGGTCCCAGTTGATGGTCGTTCTGCGACTCCTCTTCTTGAACTTCACGGCCTTCTCTCCTTGACGCGAAAAGCGGAACCTTGCGCGAAGAGGCGGTGGCCCGATCCCGTGTAGAACTTGGGGACAACGGAAACGTCGGTCAGGCAACACTTGCGATTGAAGATGATGTGGTCGATCTCGTTGTGGAACTGGCCACCGGGGGATTCCCAGGTCCATCGTAGGGAGGGAGGCTTCTGGAACTGTGAGTTTCCATGGATGGTCCTGGTCGACATGGTAAACTCAGACAGCCTTCCTCCTTGCTCGTTCCACTCCAAACCGTGGGTTCCGATGTGAAGTTCTTCCGGCGACCTTCGTGGTCCGATCTTGGCGTTGAAGTCGCCGACGATCACCTTGTAGAAGGTGTGATCTTCCTTATAGAACTTCTCCAGCTCCACGTAGAAGGCTTCGACCTCTTCGTCGTCGTAGACGGAAGTTGGGGCATACGCGACGAACACAGTCAAAGCTGGCACGGAGCCACATCGCTTCAGTCGCAGACGTCCGATTCGGGTTGTCGGAGACTCGTACGAATCGATGTTCATGGCCAAGTGCGTGTTGACGAGGACACCAACGCCGCCTACTCCCCTGCTGTCGCATGCTCCGAGGAACAGTTCTTCTCCGGAGTCGTAGGCGGCGTGTAGGGGGTGGTGTCTTCTCGTTTCGGTCAGTCCGATGACGTTGTACTTGATCTTCCTGGCTTGCATCATCAGGTCCTCGACGGATGTTTCCGATGCGAGCGTGCGGGCGAAGAACTCCGGGCAGCCAGCCAGACTGCCCGAAGGGACGGGGCGAGACTTAAGGCGGCCTCGAATCGTCTTACATGTACTCCCAGTCTACCGAGTGCAAGCTTTTGGCCGAGCCGACACAGTCACAATCCGCACAGTCACGGACACATCCACGCACACTGCGCATGAACATGCCGCTCCCCCGCACAAGGAACGCGTCGACCCGACACAGCAGGAGCAAGGAGTCCATCCCTGCATCCCACCTGCGTCTCTGGGCAGTACAAGGTCGCATTTGGTTCGCTTTTCATTTCCCTATCCACCACCCGGGGACGCGCCACGTGGCCCTGCGACAAGTGGCCCGAGATCCCTCATAACAGGAGAGCCCGAAGGCTCTCTATCGAGGGAGATCTGTGTATATATACATATATAATGGAAATTATCGATTTCTAAAGCTACATGTCAGCTTTAGAGATCGTTCCGTCCAGGAAGAAACTTTAAAAATTGAGACTTTACTTTAAAAAGAAACAAATTGTGCATGACCTCACCTGATACCAAAGAAGACCGCCTAGGGAAGACTTGATTTTTTTGAGCAAGTGCTAAATAAAATCTGAGCTGTGGTAAACTCCAGTTTCAGCTCCAGTGGTAGCCTTGTTCAGGAAACATTTTGTTTTTGAAAAATTAAGAGAAAAATTCAGGAAAATCACTCTTCCTGATCGGAAGAAAGGTTGCTTAGAAGAGGCCTGATTTTTTTCTGCTGCAAATTGAAGGTTAACTTTCGGTGGGAGTCATATACAACAACTATTTAAATTTTTATTAGATACATTCAAATTCAAATGACGTCTTCTTTTCATAGAAAAAGCGGTGCTCAGGGTGTTGCCATGTCGTTGTGATGCCTAAAAAATCTTCATTTAATCGATTTATTTGCCCTAAAACTTTATTGATAATTGAATTTTGATAATTATTTTTATTTATTTACAGACCTCTGGTTACAATACTTGCGAATGAGCCATCCCTCCGAGAAATTTTTTCCTTCGGAACCATGTCGAAGTACGACCCCCAGCCTGAGCCCCCTGCAATTCTCGCACCCCACGCTTGAGCCTGCGCCACCCTCGAAAACGTCATTCACGAACTAGAATGGGAAGACATGGGAGTGAAAGACGACGGAAGGCAGCTACTCCGTCTAACACCGAGGGCTATCCAGGCGGAGTAGATGCTTACTGGCTTCGACCCTGTATGTATGGAACGTTGGACTGCAGCTGAACCTTACGAAGACGATGTTCATGGAGAACGGGCGAGTTTCTGATGTCATATCCCGTTCAACGGAATGAACACCTTTGAATGCTCCAGATACGTGTATCTGGGTCGCGAAATCAACATGGCCAACGACCTAGCACCAGAGCTGAGCAGGAGGAAGCATACGCGCGTTGTCATTGACAGCGAGCGGAAGGTGTCGACAGAGCGCACCGCATACCACTACTGTCATCAATCTACGGTGCTGTCAAATTTTACATCATCTACCGACTATTATTCACTTATACGGCTACTACTACTACGGTCTACGTGCTAGTCTATAGTATTCCTCTCGAAGTGCTACTGGATTCGCAGTTTCGAGGCTGTGTGGTCAGACATATCGGCTGCTTCCCTCATTCGTCGTCCGTCTGGTTCAGCGCTAGTCCTGGTGGTGGGGACTTCTAATTGTGTTGGTCTGTTACACCATCTCGTCAGGTAAATTGCTACGGATTTTCGACTCACTGGCAATCGATCTCGTGTGGTGCACCTTACTGCCCGCGTTATTGATTGTCGTTAAGTTATGATCTCGACTGTGCCTTCCGATGTTTCTCCTCTTCGTTCCGCTTCACTTCCAGCAAAACGTGGTCGTACATCTTCAACGTCACCTCGTCGCATGCCACTGCCGATGGAACGTTTTCAAGCGTTGGTCGTGGGTGCATTAACTGTTTGCAAACGTGATATGGCTGAGCTAAATAGAAGATTTGTCGAATTAATGGAAGAGAATAAGAGATTTAGAGAGGAAAACTTGGCACTAATGCAACGCCTTGGCTCGTATTTATCCAGTAATCAATCCCAGTCTGTATTTCATCCTACTAGTTCTCCCCTCCAATTTCAAAATGTAGTTTCTCCGGTTAGTGATGTTGAGATCAATCGATCGATTGTCATCATCGGTCTACCTGAATCTCTATCAGATAGTCCGGTTGAGAGAGCTCAGAACGATTATCACTGTGTTAATAGAATATTTGATTTCCTTAGTTTGGAGTGCTGTCCTGTCACTGCGTATAGGATGGATCGCACTATTCATAATAGGAATCGTTTACTTAAAGTTGTATTACCCTCGTCGTGGTTTCAGAAGGAATGTATTAAACGCGCGCCTCGTCTTCGATACTTTCCTCACCGAGAGGTTTACATCCGCCCCTCCCTCACTAAGGCCATTGTTATACTCCCGCGGGAGCATCCGCGGAACGTCCGCGGACGAAGGGTGCAACGCGGACAGCGGGCGTGGCGGGGCGCGGCGATTGGCCAGGTGAGGGATCCCGACGCGATTCCCGCCCTTCCGCGGATGCTCCCGCGGGAGTATAACACATGCCTAAGGAGGAAAGGGACCGGAAGCGAGCGGAGCGTTTGTCTGATAGTAGTTCGGCTAAGAATATCAATTGAGTTGTTAGTTAGGTCTCTGGTAATGTCAGTGTAAGTCAGTCTGTTAGCTTCAATAATGCTGAACATATCAATTCGGTTGATAATGTTTACGTCGCCTCCTCCCAACCGGTAAACTAGACAATGGTCTCCGGAGTATCAACACTGATGTTAGCGTTTTCTAATCAATATTAGATCCTTGGTGGCGAACAGAGAGGCAGTGGAGGCGGCTCTGTTGTATGGCAGTTACGACCTGGTTTTCATAACTGAGTCCTGGCTCAAATCTGTTAATGAGCTTGCGCCTCTTCTAGGGGCTGCTCATTCTCATTATAAGGCTTTAAGATGTGATAGGTCACATAAGAAAGGAGGTGGAGTATTACTTCTTGCCAGGTCTTCTTTTTCCGTGGTCAGAGTTTTCCTTGAGCCCTCTCCAAATGCATATGAAGTAATTGTTTCAGATGTTACCGTTTCCGGTAGGACTATTAGGTTTGTTCTAGTTTACCGTGCACCAAACTGCAGTTTTTCTAGCTCGCTTCAACTTAGTAAGGTTATAAGTGATTCTGGTTCTTGTTCACATGCTTGCATAGTTCTAGGTGATTTCAATTATTCGGATATTGATTGGTCCAAGCCCAATCACTCTGCAGTCTCTCACACATGCTCCTGCTTCGTTGACGTTTTTAACTGCCATTCCTTTGAGCAACATGTTGATAAGTCAACCAGAGGTAATTCATGTTTAGATCTTATCCTAATGAACGTTCTCTTGTGAAAGATGTTAAGATTGCGCCCCCGTCGGTAATAGCGATCATAACGGGATTCGATTTACCCTTGATGTTAAGAATATTCCGTCCAGGCCTAGATTGGTCCGTAATTTCAAGGCTGCCAATTTCCTAAAAATTTATGACCACCTATCGGATATTGATTGGTTAGGCATTTTCAGGATAGCCAAAAATGTTGATGAGGCATATGAAACATTCATTAGCATCCTCCATCACGTTATTAACTCTTTTTTCCCAGTACCTAAACTTCTCAATTCTAGTCCTCGGTTGCCAGCTACCTTGCCGGTTGATTTCTAAGCGCGATTTAGCATGGAGTGCGGCAGCTACTCATGACTCGCCCCTGGCGTGGTCGTTGTATAGAAGCTGCAGCTTTAGGCTACATAAAGCTCTTAGGAAATTCAACTCATATGCTGAAAAGAAAATACTTGCCTCTAATCGAGTGTCCAAGTTCTACAAATACATCAACGCTAGGATTAAGGATCATCCTCACATACCTAGCCTTGTAAGCCGGTGCTCAAGGATGAGAACAAGGCTGGATTATTTGCTGAGTCATTTCAGGCTGCGTTTTCGCACGATTATCAACAAATTTCCAACTTCTCTGACCCCTGTTTCTTTGTTTCCGTGTATGGAAGATGGAGTCTGGTTTCACAATGATGAAATAGTTGAAACTCTGTCCAGCTGGGAAGGGTCTCACAGTATGACCTCTGACGGTATTCCTTTGGTCTTTATCAGGAGAATTCTGGCATATATTGCTTACCCCTCGAATATTTATTTAATCTTTCTTACATGGAGGGACATGTTCCTAGGCGTTGGAAGCATTCGTTCATAACTTGCATTCCCAAAAAGCCTCCCTACAGCTACCCTCAAAATTATCGACCGGTTAGTATCACGTCTATTTTCTGTAGGGTACTCGAGAAAATTCTTAAGAAGCGCCTTATGCAGCACCTGGACAAACATAGAATAATTTCTGACTGTCAACATTGTTTCTCCAGAGGTAAGTCCACTGAAACGGCACTGCTTTCTGCGCTTAATGATTGGACCAAAGCTGTCGATGCTAAGGCTCAAGTTCATGCTGTATATTTTGATTTTGCTAAAGCCTTCGATAAGGTACCTCACGCCAGTCTTATAGACAAGTTGGAACAAATTGGTATTCATCATAGGATAATCTTATGGATTCAAGATTTTTTGTGCAGTCGCAAGCAACAAGTGCGGTTGGGGCAGACGCTATCCAAGGTATACCCTGCTCCCAGTGGTATCCCCAAAGGAGGGGTGCTATCCCTCTACTGTTTCTCATCTACACACGGGATCTCCCTTTCGAGCTTTTGTCCAATGGAATCTCTATTCAAATGTATGCTGATGATTTAAAGATTTATAGAGTTATTGAGAAATAGGAGGATTGCGAGGTACTGCAAGCAGCTATTGATCTCGTTAACAACTAGTCGATTGTGTATGGTCTCCCTCTAGCCCCTAATAAGTGCAACGTTTTAAGCATCGGTAACTCCCGTTTTAGTCCTAATTATAAAATTGGTGAGGTTGCAATTGAAGTAGTTAAGAATGTTCGTGACCTGGGATTCATCATTTCTGATAACTTGTACTTCTCCTCTCATTGCAAAAACATCGTTGGTAAAGCTAACGCTCGGATATATAATCTTTTCAAAGCACTAAGGACTAGTGATGTCCATACTTTAATAAGGGCGTATAAAACGTACGTTCGTCCTGTTGTGGAGTCCGGTACTGCGGCGTTTAACTCCCTGTCTAAGAAGGATACCCTTTTATTGGAAAGCGTTCAAAATAACTTTACAAGAAAGTTGGCAATCCGTTGCTTCAATATGAACTATAGATCTATGCTTGGAGGGGCAGAACGTTGCAAGTTGTTTAATCTTAGTAGCCTTGAGAGTAGGGAGACATTCACGACGTCCTAACGGCATAAAAGATCATGAGAGGTATAGTGCAGTTGAATCCCAATGACTTCTTTGTTGTAACTAGTTCCTCGGTCACTCGTGGTGGCTCTATTAAACTTAGACGTTCATTTGCTAGGACATGTACTAGGTCTCGGTTCTTCACCGACAGAGTCCTACCCACCTTCAATCGGTTGCTCGCCAAGGGTCTTCTTAGCATGAAACCGGCTACGGCAAAAAGATATTCCAGCGCTGTCTTGGCTAGCTCTAGTTCGGATCTGGGAAGGAAGTGACAGTTCTTTTGTGTTTGGTTCTCTCTTTTGTTCTACTTCATGTCTAGTTCTCTCTTCTCTTTTTTTGGTTCCTGTTTGACTCGTTTTAGAATGTTACATTTTAGCATTTTATAAACTTTGAATGGTTTGTTACACTGGTACGTTTTATGTTTCAATGGTCCTGCATTATGTTAACCCACGGTGGCAACACTCGTGTTGAAATAAAGGAAGTAAAGTAAGGAAGCGAGCGACTTGAGAAGTCAAGAGTGTCGAAGGAGTCATGGAGAAGACGAAGTACGTCCGGCTCCGTAGCCACCTTTTCGGCTTGACTGTCCTTCCTGCCCTAACATATGCATCAGAGACCTGGGCTCTACGAAAGCAGGGTGAACACGCGATCAGTGTCGCGCAGCGTGGAATCGAGAGGGCAATGCTCGGAGTGACACGACTCACGCAAGTGAGAGAAGGCCTACGGAGTTCCGAGCTTTGCCGACGTTCGAAGATCAGAGACGCTGTCACATGGGTCGAAAATCGAGTCAAGTCGTCGAAAATTAGGTGGGTCACGTAATGAGCTTCGCAGACACAGACTGGACAAGAGACATCACCGACAAGATTGCGGGGGATGCCAAGTGAACACCAGGATGCCCCCCACGCGTTGATCGGACTTCTTCGTCAAAGCCCTGAACAAAAAATATGACGCTTTCCGTGTCCCTCGAGCGAAAAGGATCCAGGAGCATTGTGGCACGCGACATGGACGTATGGAGACACTGTGCTGGTGCCCGCTTGAACAACTCGACGATCAATGGGACGACAGATGATATACGTGATAGATGAGAAATTGCGTGTATCACTCCCGTATCACTACAGCAGCCAAATTAAGGGTAACTATAAATTACTAATTTGTGAAATCAAAAGCTGAGCAATCTTCAGAGTTAGAAAAGCAGCTTCGTCAAAGCCTCTGCAGAAAGCGATATTGGGGATGACCGGCAAACAACGTTAAATTTTTAAACCGGAGGTGGAGAATAATCCTACCCACAGTAACTCTAGGACAAGTGGTTAGTTAATACACAAATTAATGCCCCTCAGTTTTATAGTTTTAGTGTACAATTTTTAGCGATCGTAGTTGGTCCAAACTACTGTTAATATCGAAAAGAAAACGAAGCCAAAATTTGAAAGTCGAAAAAATCCTATGAAGGAACTCCTTGCCAGCAGAACTTACACAGTCATTCAAGCAAACGAAGCGGCAAAGTTCATGAGTATATAACGCAATTACTACATGAGCACATCCAACAACGCCACATGCTTGCCATTTGCCATACTCTAGAAGGATATTTTGGAATGAAGCTCATGATTCAATGATACTTTTTGGATTCTTTTCATGGGATTTCCGTGATAAAAATTTGTTCGCAACTTCTTCTTCTTCTTTTCCTGAGAGTTTAGTCCCGCGCAGTCGCAGGGTTCAATGTTTTTGTGATCTGTCACCACCTCATCCTATCAAGAGCGTCATTTGCTACAGCGCCGACTTCGGCGAGATCTCTCTTGATGACGACCTTCCACCTTTTCCTTGGCGCTCCTCTCGGACGCTTTCCGAGAGCCTCGAAATCTAAGGCCAACCTTATGGGGTGATCCTCCGGTCTTCTGAGGACGTGTCCATACCACCTCAGGCGCTGCTCCCTCATCTTCATCTGAATCAGGGCTGTCTTCATCACTGCCCTAACATCCTCGTTTCGCAACCTGTCCCGACGGGTCCATCCACATGCGCACCTTAGCATCCTCATTTCCGCGGCGTGCAGTTGCCGCTCCTGCGTCTTACCCAGGACCAACACTCTTTTTCGTAGAGGAAGTCAGGACATCCTTCCCCTGACCGCCTAGTCCACACTTCCTTCCTTGGCTAGGTCACTTCCGAGGTAGCGGAATTCTTCCACCCTCTCGATCGCTTTCCCTTGGCAGATTAGGATCGATTCAGCGCACTGCTGAGAGCTGACGAACTTCGTCTTCTTCACGTCCAGCCGTAGGCCGTTGTCTGTGAGGGCTCTCTGCCACAACTGCTCCTTCTCCTTCAGCTCCTCCTGGTTGTCGGCTACTAGGGCGATGTCGTCCGCGTAGAGGATCGTCCTGAGAGGGTCTTCCTCAAGGTGGTTCACTGTAGAGTCAAGCGTCAGCAGGAAGAGGAACGGACTCAGAGTCGACCCTTGGTGTACCCCCACTGTGATGTCCACCTTCCTTGTCACCCCGTGTGGAGTTCGTATCGTCGCTTTCGAGCCTTCGTACATGTCCTTTATTATCGAGATCAGACGTTCCGGGACACACCTCCCTCGAAGGGAGTTCCAGAGCACGGCTCGGGGTAGCCTGTCGTAGGCCTTCTCCAGGTCCAGAAATGCCAGGTAGCAGGGCTTTCGTTCCCCCGATATTTCTCCATCACCTGACGAACGATGAAGATAGGGTCTGAAGTGGACCTCTCGGGCACGAAACCCTACTGCTCCTGGAAGATGGGGACCATCTCCCTCAGCCCCGAGTCGATCATTCGTTGTAGATCTTCATCGTGTGTGAGATCAGTTTGATCCCTCGGTAGTTGGAGCATTCGGAAGCGTCTCCCTTCTGCTTGAAGATGGGGACTATGGTGCTGTTCCTCCAGTCATCCGGCATCTTACCTTCTTTCGTGGTTCTGTTGAGGAACTACTCAGCGAGTTGATTCCGAGGTCCCCAAGCACCTTCAAGGCCTCTACTGGCACACCGTCAGGCCCTGCTGCCTTTCTGAGTTTCATCCTCCCTATGGCCTTGCGAACTTCTTCTTGCGTCCAAGGTGGGATGGGTCCTTCCGTTGGTTGTTCTTCCTGGGCCTCCCCACGAGGGAAGTCCTCGTTCAGGAATTCCTTGAAGTACCCCTCCCATTTCTCTCTGACCTCGACTGGCTTCCGTAGTACCCTACCGTCAGCACTCTTCACAGTCCTCACAACTCGAATGTCGAGGTTAGCTCTATGACGCGCCTTGGCCAGACGGACGGCGAATTCCCTCCCTCGGGCCCGTCTAGCTTCTCGTAAAGGACATCCACTTCAGCGTTCTTTGCCTTCGCTACAGCCGTTTTTGCCAGCCTTTTCAGCTTCCTGTAGGCTGTGAGATGCTCGGGTGCCCTCGTCTTCTGCCACAGCTTGTAGGCCTCCTTCTTCTTCTTCACCTCAGCCTGCACTTATTCGTTTCAGAACCATGCCGATTTATCCTCTCTGGTTCCTCCCTTTGTTGCTTCCAGGGCTTCCTTGGCACATCTCAGGATTACTCGGGCTACCTTACTCCAGGTCCCATTCACGGGACAAGCTGGATCTGGAGGTCTGCTTCGAGCACTGCCCTTCGCAGCTCGTTCCGCTCTGGACCCCACAGTCTCCACCACCGGATCCTGGGTTCCGTCCTCACTTTTGGCTTGGTGAGTAGAGGTATGCCAAGGTCGGCTACCAAGGGTCTATGCTGTGACGCCACGTCTTTTCCCGGAATGATCTTCACATCCTTGATGGTTTTCAGGGCAGACCTTCGAACCAGGTCGACTTCCGTCCTTCTTCCTCCGCTAGCATAGGTCACCTGGCTCTCTTCGCGAAGAAGATGCTACAGACAGCCAGGTCGTGGGCGATAGTCCGATCGAGAATTCTTTCTCCATCTGGTTTTATCAGGCCGATCCCTTTACCTCCATGAATCCTTTCCACTAATCTTCTGCCAATCCCAACATGCCCGTGCATGTCCCCTGTTATGGAGAGGTAGTCGCCTTCTGGTACGGACCTTATGGCCTCCTCGAGCATGATGTAGAATTCATCCTTGTCGTGCTAAGGGCATCCGATCTGTGGAGCGTAGACTGATATGATGGTCCAGTAACCCTCATTCGTGTCCAGCCGCAGTAACATGATGCGGTCGTTTGTTCTTTGGACAGCAGCTACTGAATCTTCCTCTTGGTGTCCTCTCCGTTGTAGTACAGCTTGACCCCTTCTCCGATCTCCCTGGCTTTCGCCCCTTTCCATCGCGTTTCCTGCAGACATAGGACTTGTTTCCTTCTGCGCTTCATCTGGTCATCCACTTTCCTAGATCATCCGGTCAGCGTTCCCACATTCAGACTCCCCAGTCGAACTAGCTTCTTTAGCCGAGGACGTTTTGTCCTCGGCTAAAGAAGCTAAAGAAGCCCTCGCATACTGACCACAGAACTCGGGCGGGGGTTCTGCGCGTCACTTCCGGGTGACGTCCTAGCCTTCACACTGACTCCATTTCGACTTTTGATCATGGATTGTGGCGAGGTTTCTCCATCAGCCGGCAGTCAACCTGGGCCTGGCGCTGGAACTGTTTCCATTTTTGCAATTTTTGCAGTTCATGGCATGCCGGAGCGGGAGTCGAGCCTGTGACCGTTTGTGCATGAAACTACATTACTAACCACTAGGTTAATTCGGCTCCGCAACTCCATTTTCTGTTTTCTGGCCATTTTTTGGCCATTTTCCCAGAAAACAGAAAGAATTTGCCCAAAATGGCAGAAAATCAGAAAGCAGAAATTCCGCCCATCCTTGGTCTGTCAATGGGTAAGAGACAGAACCATCCAGAGCACAGGTAAAACAATATTGAACAGCTTATCTACTATCGCGCTGGATTCCACGGTAAAAGATGCTGAGCCTATCTTGCCTTGAACTAACGGGGCGGAAAACCCAGTACTTACTCGCTGAGAGATTTCATTTCTTTCCTGATAATGCGAAGGCAAAAGACCAAGTCAGATAATATTCTTCGGAGTTGGAGTGGCAGAAGCATAAAAAGCTTCAGGCGATTTTCAAAGCTAGGGAGGAGAAGATGATCTGTGGGATTCGAACAACGGTACCATAAAAGCCATGTAAAAAGCATATGCACTTTCACGATTTTGAACACATACTCAGGAAAAGTGATGAGTACGATTTCCGTACAATGAAGTCTTTGTGATTTCTGGACTCGAGCATGGGTTCGAAGAAAACTCCCAAGTCCTTAACAGTACGACAGCTGGACAAAGGCGCACCACCAACCTCATATTCCACTGCCTCTAAGGCTCTAACATGCATCACCTGGCATTTATTCAAATTGAGGAGAATTTCTCACTCAGATGCCCATGCAACCATTTTTCAATAGCATTTTTCAATGCCTGCACTTCCGCATAATTATTCGAGATATACGATTCGTAAACTCTTATGTCATCAGCATAAGCTTGAACTCTGAACAAACAAGAGGCGAAGTTGTAAGTAACAGCAGTAGATTGCTAGTATAAATGATAAAGAGTAACGGTGACAAAACACCCCCCTGAGAGACACCACTAGTACTGCGGTAAACACTAGAAAAAACTATTTCTTCTAACAGTGAAAGTACGGTCATGGATATAAGATACTAGCCACTGCAACAGCCTGCCATAAATACCAGCTTGCTGAAGCTTGGAAATAAGTTTTAAGTGGCAGACCTTATCAAAAGCCTTTGAGAAATCGAAAGAAATCGAAATACATAATATCCAAAGAACCGCCATCGCTAACAGCTCTGCAATAGTCATAGTAGAGGTCAATCAGACTTCTTAATGTGGAGGCTCTCGGCAACAAGCAATCGACCAACCACTCATTCTGGAAAGATAGAATTTTTGCACTAACCTTAACAGAAGTTGGGATGAGGCTAATAGGCCTGAAATCGGTGCTTCCGGAACTTTTTGGTAAAGCGGTGACAATAGTCTGCTTCCACAAATAAGGCACTTCACCATGGAAGAGGGACAAACTAGAAATGTGTGCAAGAGGTTGGGTAGCGTAGACCTCGGCAGTTACGGTCGTGCTGTCAGACAGCAGCTCGAAATGGTAGATTCCGTAAACTCCCCACCAGACGCTCAGCATGACTTTCCTCGCATGAATTTCATCTCTTACGAAAGATTTCGGCACTTCGTCACGTTGGCACCACGCACGTTTACGGGCGTGGTTGACGTAGAGGAGCCACTTTCGTCTCCTGTGACGATAGCATCCAGCCAGTTGAAGGTGCGGACTTCGGGAGAGCAGCTGAGTGCATATGTCCAGACGTCTTTGCCGGTTGTCGTTGGTCGATTCGTGTGGGAGCCATTGACCGAGCTTTTTAACCATTCCAAGTGATCATAGTTCATTGTCTACGGTGGATCGGGAACAGCCAAGAGTAGCAGCAAAATGACGCACACCTTCATATGGATGGTGCTCCGCCAGTTTCCTCAGTTCATCCAAAGATATCGTTGTCGGACGACCAGAGCGAGACTCATCTTCGAGGCTCCTGTTCCCGCTTCTGAAGCGTTCGAACCAGCTATAGACAGACCGTACAGAAGGAGCTTTAGAGCCGAATGCGCGACACAAGTTTCGATAGGCTTCTGCAGCGGAGTACCCAGATTCAAACTCGTGAAGGAGTACATGTCTAATATGGGTAAACAGTCGAGCCATCGTACAGTGAAATAGGCAAGGAACACGGAGCTGGATATGTTATGCAGATACAGCAGGATAGTGTCTTTGTATAGCACTTATGCTGAAATCTTCAGAACATTCTAGAAAAAATCTGGAACATTGCGAAGTTTTCTGCAGATACTCTCTGGACACCACAATATATCATACTCTATAATAGCGCACTAAGCGATGAGTCATCCTGTCGATCGGCGGCGCTGCAGAAATTAGCGTGGGGAAAATAGGGGAAAAAATGAGGGGGGGGGGGAATACGACACGAAAATAGTGAAAAATACCCATACTTCTTCTACCTGCCTGAAAACTTCAGCCCTGGGGTAATCGCGGTCGCTGAACACGAATCTGAAGTTCGTTTGTGAAGTAACAATCGCAATCAACCGATATTGATCCAATCATAGAATTTTTGTGAATGCCGTTCAACCGGTCCGAAACGTTAGCCCTGGGAGTGATAAAGGTCGCTGAACACGAATCTGAAGTTCGTTTTTAAAGTTTCGATCGCGATCAATCGATACTGATTAAATTATAAGGCGCGAAAATAGCGAAGAATACCCAGACGTCTTCTACGTGCCAGGGGATTCAGGAGACGTGCCGAAGACGTCGTTCCAATTTGCCTGGGATTCAGAAGGCGTGCCGAAGACGTCATCCGCTAAGGGGGGTCATTGAGGGACCAGTACCAGTAACGGTAGACCGTTTCACTAAGGGAGGACCAGTAGTGAGGAACCAATAGATCACTCTATCAAAATATACACTTTACGTACTGCGAGCCTTTTGTACTTCTAGGTAAGGAAAAAGCTGCACAACCAGAGCATCTAGCTTGATGTGATTGTCCTTAACTTAGTGATACGGCAACATCTCGCGAAGCGCGCAAGTGCGAGGCACGCCGATGGGCGTCACGGAGCACACATATATACTCGCGACCTTCTCTTACCAAGGGCGTCGTCTCGCATTGCGCTGACTTCTCCAGATTTATTTTGATGGCGTCCTTCCACCTTTCCATTTGCGACTAAGTAACCAAGGGTTGGGACGATTTGTCCGCCAGGGATTGGACGAGTTTTCTCACAGTACTCCAGCGGCCGGCGGACCACATGAGCTCTTCTTCTCTGCCACCCATCTCAGCTGGTGAACGAGGCTGCCATAAGAATATTTCTTGCATTGCATTCGTAGTGTAAATGTCGGTTTAAACGTTGGAGAACAAGGATGATATAGTAATAACATAGTAATAACCTTTAAAAGAGGCGCGCACTGAGAAGTAATTCTATCAACAGCGAAAGGATGAGCGACCACAGCAGCAACTGTGGGGAAATCTAGGAGCAAATAGTTGATGCTGATTGCAAAGGCACCTTATTAACGTTTAATCGCCCGAGTGCCTGTTCTCATTCATCTGCTGTTTCCAGCATCACTGAGAAATGGTTCAGGTTTTAGAACGCAGACACCACTTCAAACGTCAAGTACTGAACAGTGTAAGCAGTACTTCACCAAAGTATGGGCAGCCCGAATGCAAAGGACATGAGTTAAATTCCTAGTAGAAATCAATACGGAGTGATGGAAAGTTTACTTCTCGGTGCCTTCAGCACCTAGACACTTAAGCGCCAGGAAGAGAATGCCTTTAGCAGATAGTGATTTCATCGGGTTGAAAGAAAACAGTGGACATTCTCTCGCAATTGCTAACAATGATAATTACATATGCTGTCCAATTAATCCACTGTCATGAATAAGTTGTAGATGCTTGAAACCGCGTAATGATTTGGACGAGGTAGGCTATCGTGTGGTCTCGTAACGATCCCCCGAATGCTACGGGTAAACTCGTCCAATTCCAGGTGAACAATTTCTCGCTATCTTTGACAATGTAGTCGCGAGCACCTTTCCTTGAGGCTCCTTTCGGACGGACTCAAACTGAACGTGAAGAAGACCGAATATCTAACGCCCAACGTTACCTACTCTGGCTCCATCAAGGTCAAGGGCATCGAGCTTCCACGCACTGCGGTCTTTAAGTACCTAGGGTCAGCAGTCGCCTCAGACGGCAAACTGATGGTGGAAGTGAATCCACGCGTGAGTGCAGCTTGGTCCAAGTGGCGCTCGTTGACTGGCGTGCTCTGCAATAAGAAGATACCTGAGCGCTTTAAGTCGAAGATCTGCAGAGCAGTCGTCCGGCCAATAGCAATGTACGGCGCGGAGTGTTGGCCTGTGACCAAGGAAGTTAAAACGAGCCTCAGCGTCACGGAGACGAAGATGCTGCGCTGGACGGCTGGAGTCATGCGCATGGCATCCGAAACGATGTCATTCGGCAGAAGTTCAGTGTCGCGCATATAGCTGACAAGATGACCGAAGCTCCCTTGCGTAATATAATAGTACGGCGAAGTTTTGGAAAAGAAGACAGCGGCCACAGGATAGGCCTTAACTATGAAGTAATAGGAAAGCGGCCTAGAGGGCGCCCGGAGTAGTGCTGGTCTGATACGTTACATATGGACTTGAAGGTTACTAGTCAGGGATGAGCGGATTAACCGTTATCTGTTACACATTATGTGGCTTCCGGTGGGTTTCAGTCTATCCGTTTTGTTGTTCGTTATCCGGAGTTTTTTCGCCGGATAACAAACAACAAAATGTGGTAAGATTATTTACAAGGGAACTGTCTGAACGGTACGCCGGAACGGCAAGAACGAGTACTATATGGAGAATCCCCGTCCTCCAAATAGTAACAGAACATGTTCTGTTTTTGCCGAATCCTTGAGGCAAAAACAAAACATGTTCTGTCACTATTTGGAGGACGGGGATTCTCCTTATAGTACTCGTTCTTGCCGTTCCGGCGTACCGTTCAGACAGTTCCCTTGTTAGTCGAATATAAGGACAACTTTTAAAAAAATCATCTTTTGTTTTTGCCACTGTCAGTCGAGATACGCTTGCAATGCCAGGTCGGTGCCTTCTCAGAGTTCTCGATGCTATAATTAGACTAAACTGTCCAATTGCTCATAGCGCGTTTTAAAATGCTGAACACTGCCTTGCTCATTTCTACATATTTGTGGGGTTTTCATCAAAATTCCTTCTACTATAATGTACGATCTAGAAAAAAACCAGTCGATCAGTGAATAAAAGGACAATCGTCTCTAGGAATCACTTCGTTTCAAGGATGTGCCAGATACTCCACATCTTCACCACCTTTTAGCACTCTTTGAAACTATCTTAGGCACTAGCAGCAACTTACAGTTTGCCCTTTCTAAACCATTAGAGAGTTTTATTCGATCTGGGTAAGAATTAGTGTTAAATTTAAATGGAGAGTAAACAAAGAGCGATTGTTTTTAACGAAGTGATTCGTATGGATGTTTGTGCGGCCTCTGCCCACCCAAGCCCAGAAATTCCCATAGTGACTTCACTGCAGCTGACAAACATGAATAAGGGATTGTTTAGTGTGCGCGCGACGCGGGACGCGATGCCTTGTGTAGTTGCCGAATTGATCAATCGCGTCGCTCGATCAATTTGGCAACTACACATGCATCGCATCGCGCGTTGCGCGCACACTAAACGACCCCTAAAGGATATAAGACGACGGTAGTGCCAGATGCGACACGCATTCTACTCTTACGCGATGTGCTGGAGGCACTTTGAATGCGTATTTGGCCAATTCAATGACTTGCGGTGGACAGCCGATGGTCAATTCAGTGCATTATCCTGCCCGGACAAGCTTGGTACTGATACATCGAGTCCGAAAGAATGGAAGGCTTGGTTGACCTGGAGAGGAAATCCGAACCAAGAACTTCGAGTCGGAGAGCATGCGATAGGCGGCACTTCCGACAGCACTACCACGTGCCTTGAAGAAAAAACACCAATATATAATAACAAACAGCTGGGAGTATCAACGAATAGTAATAACAGGCGGTAATAAACAATTACCTCATAAATAATAGTTGACAATTGTTCGTTATTGTCTTTTATTACTATTTGTTGCTACTCATTCTTTGTCATACAGAGGATTATCCATCACTACCATTCATTATTAGCTGAAGTTGAACCGCTGGAGGTGCGGTGATTCTGGTCAGCACGTCGGCTCTCTTTTATCTTCGAGCTGACGCTGTCCTGGAGGGACAACCGCAGAAGGTGTGGAAGTCTTCGTCAGAACAACGGCACCTTTCATCTTCGTGCTGACGTCGTCCCAGTCTAGTGGAGGGACAACCGCTGAAGGGGTGCAGGTCCTTCGCCTGAACATCGGCTCCTCTTTACCACTTGTGCTGCCGACGTCCACAGGATGACTGCAGGACAAGCGGTGCACAAGAGGGAGTCTTCGCGAGGATGTCGCGCCGACGACCCCAAGTGTCCTGTGCTCGTCCCCCCCGTTTTCGGGACGTCGTCCGGTGTTGCGAGGGTTCACCTGTGCTCGTGCTGGAGCGGTCGGCAAAACGCTCAGAGTTGTTGTAAAATGTTTTGAGAGCCATGATAACAGCCTATATAAAAGCAGGCCGAACATATGTCATTGCTTCTGGCTAATAAATTTGCTCTGCACGCTCGTCTACTCGGACAGCCGACTTATTCCTACACACGACACGAATTCTTAGAGAGCAAGACATTCTCTTCCGAACATATAATACCAAGCAAAAAAGTCCTACCACAGAGCAGGTGTCGGTAAAAAATAAATCTTCTGTTTCGGACGTTCTAATTTGATGATCTAAAAATCAATGTAGGACAAGTGAGCAAATAGGACCAACACGTTTTCTTGTAGTACGAAGCATTGTCTTCCAAATGCTATAAAAAGCTGCGCAAAAAATTCCAAACCTAAGCGGAGAGAAGGAACTGTCGGCGATGGCCACTTAAAAAGTAAATGATGGACAACGTCTAAGGCATCAGTAAGTTATGGTTTCAGATGTGATTTCAGGATTTTTTAAACTTCATAATTCCCAGAAAGATTCTGTCTTTTCCGAAGCTTGTCATATGAAGGAAGGGCCTATGCATATATATATATATATATATATATATGCATATATATATATATTTTATATATATATATATGCATATATATATATATATATATATATATATGCATAGGCCCTTCCTTCATATGACAAGCTTCGGAAAAGACAGAATCTTTCTGGGAATTATGAAGTTTAAAAAATCCTGAAATCACATCTGAAACCATAACTTACTGATGCCTTAGACGTTGTCCATCATTTACTTTTTAAGTGGCCATCGCTGACAGTTCCTTCTCTCCGCTTAG
>OX375866.1:50377004-50530992 GCA_947359475.1 Heligmosomoides polygyrus bakeri | reverse complement strand
CTTAGGTTTGGAATTTTTTGCGCAGCTTTTTATAGCATTTGGAAGACAATGCTTCGTACTACAAGAAAACGTGTTGGTCCTATTTGCTCACTTGTCCTACATTGATTTTTAGATCATCAAATTAGAACGTCCGAAACAGAAGATTTATTTTTACCGACACCTGCTCTGTGGTAGGACTTTTTTGCTTGGTATTATATGTTCGGAAGAGAATGTCTTGCTCTCTAAGAATTCGTGTCGTGTGTAGGAATAAGTCGGCTGTCCGAGTAGACGAGCGTGCAGAGCAAATTTATTAGCCAGAAGCAATGACATATGTTCGGCCTGCTTTTATATAGGCTGTTATCATGGCTCTCAAAACATTTTACAACAACTCTGAGCGTTTTGCCGACCGCTCCAGCACGAGCACAGGTGAACCCTCGCAACACCGGACGACGTCCCGAAAACGGGGGGACGAGCACAGGACACTTGGGGTCGTCGGCGCGACATCCTCGCGAAGACTCCCTCTTGTGCACCGCTTGTCCTGCAGTCATCCTGTGGACGTCGGCAGCACAAGTGGTAAAGAGGAGCCGATGTTCAGGCGAAGGACCTGCACCCCTTCAGCGGTTGTCCCTCTCCACTAGACTGGGACGACGTCAGCACGAAGATGAAAGGTGCCGTTGTTCTGACGAAGACTTCCACACCTTCTGCGGTTGTCCCTCCAGGACAGCGTCAGCTCGAAGATAAAAGAGAGCCGACGTGCTGACCAGAATCACCGCAGCTCCAGCGGTTCAACTTCAGCTAATAATGAATGGTAGTGATGGATAATCCTCTGTATGACAAAGAATGAGTAGCAACAAATAGTAATAAAAGACAATAACGAACAATTGTCAACTATTATTTATGAGGTAATTGTTTATTACCGCCTGTTATTACTATTCGTTGATACTCCCAGCTGTTTGTTATTATATATTGGTGCTTTTTCTTCAAGGCACGTGGTAGTGCTGTCGGAAGTGCCGCCTATCGCATGCTCTCCGACTCGAAGTTCTTGGTTCGGATTTCCTCTCCAGGTCAACCAAGCCTTCCATTCTTTCGGACTCGATGTATCAGTACCAAGCTTGTCCGGGCAGGATAATGCACTGAATTGACCATCGGCTGTCCACCGCAAGTCATTGAATTGGCCAAATACGCATTCAAAGTGCCTCCAGCACATCGCGCAAGAGTAGAATGCGTGTCGCATCTGGCACTACCGTCGTCTTATATCCTTTAGGGGTCGTTTAGTGTGCGCGCGACGCGCGATGCGATGCATGTGTAGTTGCCAAATTGATCGAGCGACGCGATTGATCAATTCGGCAACTACACAAGGCATCGCGTCCCGCGTCGCGCGCACACTAAACAATCCCTTATTCATGTTTGTCAGCTGCAGTGAAGTCACTATGGGAATTTCTGGGCTTGGGTGGGCAGAGGCCGCACAAACATCCATACGAATCACTTCGTTAAAAAGAATCGCTCTTTGTTTACTCTCCATTTAAATTTAACACTAATTCTTACCCAGATCGAATAAAACTCTCTAATGGTTTAGAAAGGGCAAACTGTAAGTTGCTGCTAGTGCCTAAGATAGTTTCAAAGAGTGCTAAAAGGTGGTGAAGATGTGGAGTATCTGGCACATCTTGAAACGAAGTGATTCCTAGAGACGATTGTCCTTTTATTCACTGATCGACTGGTTTTTTCTAGATCGTACATTATAGTAGGAGGAATTTTGATGAAAACCCCACAAATATGTAGAAATGAGCAAGGCAGTGTTCAGCATTTAAAACGCGCTATGAGCAATTGGACAGTTTAGTCTAATTATAGCATCGAGAACTCTGAGAAGGCACCGACCTGGCATTGCAAGCGTATCTCGACTGACAGTGGCAAAAACAAAAGATGATTTTTTAAAAGTTGTCCTTATATTCGACTAACAAGGGAACTGTCTGAACGGTACGCCGGAACGGCAAGAACGAGTACTATAAGGAGAATCCCCGTCCTCCAAATAGTGACAGAACATGTTTTGTTTTTGCCGAATCCTTGAGGCGAACGGGTACGAGGGTGTAATGGCTAAGGGTCCGCAGAGCGAGCTCTTCACCGGTGCGCAAGATCCCCGTGTCGTGGACTGGGTGGCGCAGTGGTAGAGGGTACGCCTCATGTTCGCGAGGTCTAGGGTTCGGTTCCCATGCTACGTCGCGTTTTTGCACTTTTACCATAGAATCGGATTTCCATAGAGATTTCCATATCTGAACTTGTTTTTGGAGCTTGCTGCGGTAAGATGTTTTCATTCTTGTCGACATCTCGTAATTCACCAGCAATAACCAAAATAATCCAAATGCGATTTTGTGTGAAACTTTTACTCCAATAAATTGTTCTCATTGTCAATGTAAGAAATTTTGACGTAGGAATAACATGAAACAGCGGCAGAATGCCTTCAAATGCAATTTATTAGTGTCGGTGAGGTGAGTGCCACCAGTGTGCTCACATTGTAGGAGGGGACCAGATGATCTACAACTTGACCTGCCACCTCGATCAATATTCTCGCCTCTGTTATGCTTACAAAGTCGCGCAGTCATAACAAGCTGCTGCCGCCAACACTGACTCTACAATGCCTGCTCACCCTCGAGTGGTCATTCACCTACTGATACTGAAGTGCGGATCTCCACTGGATGCTGTCCCTTCGAGAGATGAGATAGATGACGGAAAGGACAGCAAGTATCCTACAGGATTTCGAACTGCGACAGCTGGAAATCGACGAAGCGGAGAAGTTGGAGGTAGTGGAGGAAGAGGACCAAGAGTTTCAACCAGAAGAGGATTGTGCCGGAGTCACTACACCACTAACCAGTGAAGGCACTATCACGTTTTCGGAAGGACAGATCGTTTCGGAGGAAAAGGTTTGGCTATACTAGAATTGTTATACTATACAAGTTTGAGAACTGGGAAAGTGGACTGTATCGCGATTCCAGGCTTGGGCTGCAGCGGAGTACCACTGGGCAGGAACTGTGAAACAATTTCGCAGCAGAGAAAGTACTTACCACTGCTTTAGATTTCTACGCAACAGCCGAATTTGGCATATTTCGGACATTGCTGGTGAATTACGAGATGTCGACAAATAATAAGTAGTAAAAACATCTTACCGTAGCGAACTCCAAAAACAAGTTCAGATGTGGAAATCTCCATGGAAATCCGATACTATGGTAAAAGTGCAAAAGCGCGGCGTAGCATGGGAACCGAACCCTAGACCTCACGAGCATGAAGCGTACCCTCTACCACTGCGCCACTCAGTACCCGACAACGGGATCTTGCGCTGCCGTGAAGAGCTCGCTCTGCGGACCCTTAACCATTACACCCTCGTACTCGTTTGCCTCAAGGATTCGGCAAAAACAGAACATGTTCTGTTACTATTTGGAGGACGGGGATTCTCCATATAGTACTCGTTCTTGCCGTTCCGGCGTACCGTTCAGACAGTTCCCTTGTAAATAATCTTACCACATTTTGTTGTTTGTTATCCGGCGAAAAAACTCCGGATAACGAACAACAAAACGGATAGACTGAAACCCACCGGAAGCCACATAATGTGTAACAGATAACGGTTAATCCGCTCATCCCTGACTAGTAACCTTCAAGTCCATATGTAACGTATCAGACCAGCACTACTCCGGGCGCCCTCTAGGCCGCTTTCCTATTACTTCATAGTTAAGGCCTATCCTGTGGCCGCTGTCTTCTTTTCCAAAACTTCGCCGTACTATTATATTACGCAAGGGAGCTTCGGTCATCTTGTCAGCTATATGCGCGACACTGAACTTCTGCCGAATGACATCGTTTCGGATGCCATGCGCATGACTCCAGCCGTCCAGCGCAGCATCTTCGTCTCCGTGACGCTGAGGCTCGTTTTAACTTCCTTGGTCACAGGCCAACACTCCGCGCCGTACATTGCTATTGGCCGGACGACTGCTCTGCAGATCTTCGACTTAAAGCGCTCAGGTATCTTCTTATTGCAGAGCACGCCAGTCAACGAGCGCCACTTGGACCAAGCTGCACTCACGCGTGGATTCACTTCCACCATCAGTTTGCCGTCTGAGGCGACTGCTGACCCTAGGTACTTAAAGACCGCAGTGCGTGGAAGCTCGATGCCCTTGACCTTGATGGAGCCAGAGTAGGTAACGTTGGGCGTTAGATATTCGGTCTTCTTCACGTTCAGTTTGAGTTCGTCCGAAAGGAGCCTCAAGGAAAGGTGCTCGCGACTACATTGTCAAAGGTAGCGAGAAATTGTTCACCTGGAATTGGACGAATTTACCCGTAGTATTCGGGGGATCGTTACGAGACCACACGATAGCCTACCTCGTCCAAATCATTACGCGGTTTCAAGCATCTACAACTTATTCATGACAGTGGATTAATTGGACAGCATATGTAATTATCATTGTTAGCAATTGCGAGAGAATGTCCACTGTTTTCTTTCAACCCGATGAAATCACTATCTGCTAAAGGCATTCTCTTCCTGGCGCTTAAGTGTCTAGGTGCTGAAAGCACCGAGAAGTAAACTTTCCATCACTCCGTATTGATTTCTACTAGGAATTTAACTCATGTCCTTTGCATTCGGGCTGCCCATACTTTGGTGAAGTACTGCTTACACTGTTCAGTACTTGACGTTTGAAGTGGTGTCTGCGTTCTAAAACCTGAACCATTTCTCAGTGATGCTGGAAACAGCAGATGAATGAGAACAGGCACTTGGGCGATTAAACGTTAATAAGGTGCCTTTGCAATCAGCATCAACTATTTGCTCCTTGATTTCCCCACAGTTGCTGCTGTGGTCGCTCATCCTTTCGCTGTTGATAGAATTACTGCTCAGTGCGCGCCTCTTTTAAAGGTTATTACTATGTTATTACTATATCATCCTTGTTCTCCAACGTTAAACCGACATTTACACTACGAATGCAATGCAAGAAATATTCTTATGGCAGCCTCGTTCACCAGCTGAGATGGGTGGCAGAGAAGAAGAGCTCATGTGGTCCGCCGGCCGCTGGAGTACTGTGAGAAAACTCGTCCAATCCCTGGCGGACAAATCGTCCCAACCCTTGGTTACTTAGTCGCAAATGGAAAGGTGGAAGGACGCCATCAAAATAAATCTGGAGAAGTCAGCGCAATGCGAGACGACGCCCTTGGTAAGAGAAGGTCGCGACGGATCAGGATCAAGAATAGCGGACCGTGCGACTGCGCGGGACTAAACGTTCAGGAGAAGGAGAGGTTGGAGCCTAAAGGCCCCCACAGAGTTCTGCGGCAACGCCGCTCGCTGCTATGGTTAAGGATAGGGCAGGGACGCCGCCGGCGGCGAGCTCTGCGTCTCTGCCCTATGGTTAAGCATAGGGCCGCGGCGCTGCCGCAGAACTCTGTGGGACCTTTAAAAATTTGACGCTCCCACCTGACATCAGTCGTTATACGCAGGGTATCTCTTCCACTTTGGTTCCTCGTAGGATACATTTTGGCGCCATATGTTCAGCGGTAGTCCTCCCAAGCATTGATGACGTCACAGTGAACGGATTGTCCAGCGGTAGTCGCGAAACGCCTCCGATATGTCGTCCGGACACGTGAGGCACGACTGCAGCTCTTGCGCAAGAGTTTAGACTCCTGCCGACAATCTGACGTCGTCCTTCGGTTCGACCCCCGCGATTTTTCGCAGAAAAAGGGGGCGGATCGTCCAGCGGTTGCCTCCCCCAGCTCTCAGAGAACATTTCACGGCAGGGCTAAACATTCTGATCTGATAACGGATAAAGGAATTTAAACAATGTCACATCTATTAAATAAAGTCACTCCTACATATCTAAGAACATCTAAACAAAGTCAGTAATTAATAGAGAATCTTCTCTATACTCCCTGCGACTAGTGCAAGGGCTGGATGATGATCTCCTCGGTGCCGAGCGATGCGTCCTGGTCGAGCTGCTGCTTTCCTTGTGACGAGGCGATTCGTGTCGACATTTGTGCTTCATCCAATCTTGAAGTGCCAGGTTGAGTTCTTGTTGTTTCTTCTTCAGCGAGTATTCTTCATCCATCAGTTCGTACTTCTCCTTGCGCATGTCCTCCACTTTCTGCCTGCTTCTAGGACTGGTGTTCTTCCTTTCTTCTTCAATTCGATGGTTCATGACGAAGATTTCGTGTCGGGTCTTCTTCAGATTCCTGTTGACGGTTGCCAGTTCGTCGAGAATCTTCTTGTCGTTGTAGTCCTCGATCTTCTCCGGTTCTTTTTCAGTGATAGGCTGCTGTTCGAAGACCTCGTCATCGTCAATGCACAAGAGATCTTCATCCTTCGGCGGCTCCTCAGTCGGCGTTTGTTCTTTTTCGGTTGTAGTTTCGTCTCCCTTGTCCTTGCTGGTATCTATTCGAGACTTGATTTCTTCTACCACTGAGAGCACCTTTGGAAGAAGCTCTTGCTTCTGCTCCACTGCCTTGAATCTCTCTTCGACCTCAGCCTTGAATCTTGTAAAGCGTCCCGTCAGTTCCTTGATCTCGTACATGACGGAGTTGTTGCTGGCCTTCTCGACTTCAATCCTGCATTTGTCGACGTCCTTGGATATTTCGCCAACTTGGAGGAGTACGACGTTCTTCGCGATTTCAATATCCTCCTGAAGACGGTACTCAAGGGCTGAAGTCTCGGATGTCAAGCGAGATAGCAGTCGACCCATCTGCTCTTCGTTGATCGTCAGTTCTGTCGGCCGTGAATTGAGCCGGACGTAATCGTGGTGTTCCTCGAGCTTCTTCTCCAGGACTACGGTGCGTCTAACGATGTCCTGTAGATGGCGCGCAGTTGTCTTTGCTTCCAAGTCGTCGATCTTCTCTTGTGTCGCTCTGAAGACTTCGGCTCCTTTCTCGCAGAACTCCCTCCAGAGGTTATACTGACTGGAAGGTGTTTCCTCTGGAGAGCGCGGTTGCTTTCCTGATGATCCTGCCAATGGAGCCCTCTTCTTCTTCTTTGATGGCCTTGTCGACTCTTCTTCCTTTTCTGCTGCTGGTCGTTTCTTCTTGAGCTTCTCTGGCAGTCCTTGAGTCTTCTTGGGCTGGAGAGGTGACGGCTCGTCGGTCGAGGACATGGCGGTACCGAAGTGAATGAAGATGCCCTTTCCACTGGTCGGGCTTATATGCAGCATCGGAGATGTTTTCGTTCGGGGAGAGTCGAGATGGTGCGATAGATAGGGAAGATGTTTCTGTTGGAAAGGCTAAATTTGAATTCAAATGAGCATCGGAATCGTACTAGAGCTGGATACACGAAAATTAGTGAATTTTCGAAGAAATCAAAGTTGTTTAATACACTGCGACCAGAAAGTATAGGGACACTAGTAAAAAACAACTTCATTTTCAAGATAAAAAACAGTCGTTGATAACAAGTACTCAATTGGTCCTCCGCGGTTCATTGCAACATCTACAAGTCGGGCTGGCATCGAAGCAGCATGATTTCGAAGAGTTTGTAGAGGAAGTTCGTCCTAAGCGCGTAGAATTGCTGATCGAAGTCCTTGCAGAGAAGAATATGTCTGGTTATGCTCGTAAATCTTCCTTACAAGGTGTCCCCAGATATTTTCCATTGGGTTCATATCGGGAGAACATGCAGGCCAGTCGAGAACTTCAACAGAATTTCTTCTGAGGAAGCCTTTTGTGGATCTGCTGGCATGCGGCGGTGCATTGTCCTGTTGAAGAACCCATCCCTGACCAGCATTCTGTTGAAGGAATGGGAGCAGATGGGTTTCCAACAGTTGCTGGCATTCATCTGCGTCCATCCTTGCTGACGTGAAGGCAAGGGGATGCTTTCCTTCTGCGTGGAATGCCGCCCACACCATAACTGTGCCGCCTCCAAAATTCCTTCTTGGGAAATACTCCTTCTCATTGCGTAAGTCATGCCAGTAGAATCGGTTCCCATCTGGACCATCGAGGTCAAAGCGCTTTTCGTCCGAGAAGATCACCTGAACTATGAAATGGTAAAATACCTAGCGTCAGAACTGACAAAGCAAAAATCTGCCTTAGTCCGAAAACGTCGTTTGTTCCTAGAGACGAAGTCGAGCCTGTTCCTTTTGTGCGTTTCTGTCAAACGTGGAGCAGAACGGAGCTGGGTATATACAACATTCCCATTGCGTTTTAAGCAGCACCGAATCGTTTCTTTCGAGACTTTCTTACTCAAACTCTTGCGCACTTCCTCCAAACTGATTGATTTATCGGAAACCATTCGCACGATTTGCCTCTCGTCTCGAGTCGAAAGAAGCCTGGGACGTCCTGAAGACTTCCTCGAGTGATATAGATCAGGACTGCGTAGAAATTTGCTAATAACGTTCTTTGATCGTCCCAGTTGAGTCGAAATTTGGCGTATGCTGAGTCCTGCATCTCTGAGGGCCTTGATTTGAGCTTGTTCCTCTATTAGCATCGATCCGCGACCCATCCTTACAATGAGCAAATTATGAGGCAGTATATTGCATAGCAAAATAGTTTTCAACAACGTACCTTTCTCCGCGCACCTTATTTGGTGGTGTCCCTATACTTTCTGGTCATTCAAAAACAGGGTCCTGTCACGTGATCCTTTCCCGTTCCTTGCCACCTCGGGGGATTTTGCCCATTTCTTTCGTATATATGTTTTTTGCCGTGGGGAATTCCATAGTATAATTTTCAGATCAATTCCTGCGGGTAGCTAATAGAATTACGCAATTTGCTGGTGTCCCTATACTTTCCGGTCGCAGTGTATGTCTTTTTTCTATCGAATTCGTTCTTCTGCAAGCATTCTTTTTGATCGTCTCTATCATCAAAGCACCGATTTGGAAAATAATTCTTATGCTCATCAGGATGACACTGGCGGCTGTTCGCATGAAGAAGAGTAGAATTCGTACACCACAGGTCCACAGGAACACATATTCGAGTAGAACGGCGGCTACCACGAACCCAACGGCTACGAGAACCGCGGTTTCTATCCCGAGGCGATTGTGTCCACGATGTGGATGAAGTCCGGGAGCACGATTTCTCCTTTTATTGTGCCTTCTCCTTTCAGAATTCGTCCTACGACTCCATGAAAGGTTTTCACCCCTTCAGGATACCAGTAACTTCAAAGTACCTTGGCTTTGAGCCGCATGAGACTGAGCATTGAATGGCCACTCTGGCTGTCGTGTAGCTGAATCTTATTTGCGATTTCCCCCCTTCTTTTGAGCACGGCACTGTGAAGTAGTGTTTTCCACATCGTATCTCCGCTCGAGTAGGTCTTCCATTGCTCGTGCAAGTTACCTCGCTCACAGCTCCTTGTCTGCAGTGATAGCATCCTTCCACTACAGTGTTCGAAATCGTGCAGATTGAACTCACTACTTCCTCTGTGGCCACGTGCATGTCTTCCTTTATAGTGACAAGCAGTTCAGCCGTTACTAGTTCTGGAATCAGTGCGCTGACGAATCCATTATTCAGTTTTGATCTTTCAAAGGTAGTCCACGCTTGTCTAGTTGGCAGGCGGTTTTCCAGATCGTTGCGAAATATTGATGTGAGGCTGTATTGCGTACACCTGCAAACTACTCGAACCTCTGCTGGTTGGCATATGCAGTCATGCGACACCGAACAGTCCAAATTTTGTGCTTGTTCTCTTGAGTCGCATTTCATCGTGAGTTTTCTTTGCTCGTCCCACAGCGCTGTTTCTTCTCCGTTGGTGACGAAATGAGCATTCAAAGCTTGTATAGGAGGGATGCTGAGGGAGCTTAGCGTGATACGCATTCTTCCATATTTCTCCGGAATTGTGGGTTGAAGGAAGATGGCTTCCTCTAAAAGAATGCCATCGGGGTTCTCCGATTGAATTTCCAACTGAACCTTCTCCTTCAATGACGGACATCGGAATATTTCATAGACTTCTTCGTCCTCTGGTACTTGAAATATTCGGTAGAAAAGACATCCGCTGGAGAGGTAGAAGCAGCCACATCCCGGCCCACCGCAGCTCTCCACACATCGAGTTATACCCGGATACGCGTTTCCTAGAGCTAGCTCGGGAATTTTCGCCGTTTCGCTGACGTTCTCGCACTTGTCTCCTGTACAGCTTCCGGAATGCGCACATCTCTTGGCATCTACTACCTTTTGAATCGTACTTCTTGTGAACGTGACTGTCTCCCTTTCGCACTCCATGTGAAGACGAGGCAGAGTCCCGTTATTCGTGAGCCGTACGCAAGCTTCTTGGTTGAAGGAGTTGAGCTTGATGATGTTTGTGGTCTCTATGTAGCATTTGTTGCTTTGAATCAAATTTCTTGAGCACACCGTTGTCTTCAGTGTGAATATGTCCACATCCTGACATGCAGTTGCGAGACTAATAGCGACGGTCATGACGACGGCTATCAGCGGAGCACGAAGCAAGGCTTCTATGTCCCCTCTGAGGCGTTCTCTTCGTCTTCGAAATTTTCTGCAAGCAGCCAGCAGAATGCGGATGATGCACCTTATCCCGAGTAAAAGCGCGTCACCACATATTCGACATGGTTTGCCCAGGACGAGTGGAACATAGCATAACATGTAGATCAGTGCAACGAAGATGTAGATTATCGTTGTCATCGTGATTATTGCTGCTGTTGTATTACATTCGGAATTGAACACGTTCGCTGTGCAGAACCAGCATCGCACTTGGTCGCAAAACGGTGACGGCGGACACTGTTCTCTGACCACATTCACTCGGTTCTTCTCGAGGGTTTTCCATTGCACTAAGTGGCTGCGCAGCGTAATCTCCGGAGGAAAGAGTACGGCCTCGTATGACCTCGGGTTACTTAGAGTAACGCAGTGACCTTCAGCACAAATTTCGTATCTATCGAAATTGCTGCCTGAAATATTGATTCCCCCACTAACACATTCAATTTCTACGGTGTTGTTTGTTATAAAATTGCTTCCTTTGGAAGCTGAGGTGGCAGAGAAAGGCAGATGATCGTCAGAGCGATCATTGTTGTGTGAGGGAAAATCCGTCTGTGCATTCTGTTGACTGTGCTGGTTGTAGGCTCTCGTCCCTCTTCATTGTAATTTATTCGTCTCCGTTTTCTAAGGTTGTACCGCTGTGGCTCTTCGGCTGCTTGTTCGGAAGGTGAATGATCGATCTTGTCTTCCTTTCCAACGCTTTGTGCTTCTGACTGATCTTGAAATTCGAGTGGGATGAGAAGATTAATCGGTCTTCTGAGGCAGCTACCGTTGGGCATACGGACTGTTGCTTCCCGGATAACTGCATCAGCGCTCTCCTTTAGTTCCGTTATCCTGCCCATCCTCCAGGTGTTGCGTGGGGTATTCGGGTCAGCTAACAGAACTACTGTACCCACCATTGGGAACTTGGTTCCAGATCGTTTCTTGTCCATCTGTAGCTTGTGTGATTCACGGAGACTGCTGAGGTACATCTTGTGCCAGATTTTCCAATACTGCTCTGTGAGTTTGTGACTTGACAAAAGAGCTTCTTCTGCCTGGCGTTGGGTTTGAAGATGTGCCAATTCGGCCGGAGGGAGATATGAGGGATCTTTCTTATCGTCTCGTAGATTCTCGAATGGGTACGTGATTTTGATCTCTCTCACGAGAAAGTCTATTGCACGAAGAGGTTTTATTTCTTCATAGAGACTTCCCTGATATGTTAACGGGCGGCTGTTTAAGCTACCCTCAACTTCAATCATCAACGTCATCAGATCTTCTACGGTCAATATGCGATTTCCAATGGTTTTGTAGAAGGAGTGCTTTATTGACTTGATCAACCTCTCATATACAGCTGCCACGGAGCATATGGGGTGATCGTCCTCCACTTAATGCCTTCTTGAGCCATTGTTGCTTGAGATGCTGCATCATTGACCGTAGCTTGAACAGCATTTCGCAAGATTTCTTCTCCGAGAATGAAAGACGGGCCGTTGTCAGAAGTTATCGTTGACGAAACTCCTCTGCGAGCGAAAAATCTTCTTAAAGCCATCAGCAGCTTTTCAGTCGACATGTCCATGACGACGTCGATGTGAACTAACCTTGTTGTCATGCAGGTTAAGATGAGCCCATACACTTTCTCGATGTTTCCGTTCTGATTCGTTGTTAGCGGCCCGAAGTGGTCAATTCCTACATTTTCAAATGGCTTCGTGCAAGTGACTCTTTGTTCGGGCAGTGGCCCCATTGGTGGATACTTGAACGGCAAGTTGTTTATTTTTTGGCATGCTACGCACCATGCTACGTGTTTGGACTTGCTGTCGAAGTTTGGGAATCCAAAACCTTTCCCTCACTTGCGCCATTGTATGAGATGTGCTCAAATGAAGTGGAAGGTGTGCATTCTTTACGATGCATTGAGCAAGAGGTGTTTTAGCAGCTATGAAGACTGACCGTTTCGTCAGTTCTGGGATATGGGCTCTCTCCAACCTTCCATAACAGCGTAGGATACCGTTTTCGTCGTAGTGCAGGTTGAGATTTTTCGTCGATTTGCGAAAGTGATCTGTCACGTGAACGTTTTGGTGGTTTCGTAACACTGTGTTGAGTGCAGATTTCCTTTCATCGGCGCCGACATATGTTGTTGTGAACTCGTTCCGAAGTTCTGGAACCTTCTCCTGAATACGTGCTCTCAGTGTGGCTCCCACCTTGGACGTGAGACGATGAAGAAAGCGGAGCACGTACGCAGCTGCTAGTACTGCAGAGTTTAGCGTATTATGTCGGCTCCAATCGAGCAACTCCTCAACTTTCTCTCCGGTGCGTGCATACAAGTATTGAGCGAGGAGAGCCAATTGCTCGGAAACAATTCTCTTCGTGAAGCCTGTTCTCTTCGTAATTGCTGTCTTCATCATCATTTGGTCACTGCTTGGATCCCATTTGATGCCAAGAACTTTGGGTGTTTTCTGAGAGCTTTGATCCGTCGTAGGAATATCCTTGTTGACCTTCTCTTTGTTTGTTTGAAAACCTCTGAGATTCATATTCATCACCTTGAAGAGGTTCTTCGATTGGTGGTATTTCTGCATGGCTTCTTCTTCAGTATTGGCTGTAAGGATGACGTTGTCCACGTAAACGTTGTGCAGTACTTCCTCTGCCAGATCAGGATATTCTTTGCTAGAGCTATGATGTTTAATAGTTCCTCCAAGCAGAAATGGAGAGCATTTGAGCCCAAATGGGACACGTATGAATCGGTATTCAACGACATTATTCCTTGTTGGAGGAACTGCAGGATTACGTACCCAAAGGCATCGTACAGCATCTCTATCCCGTTGATGAAGATGAACTTGTAAAAATGCCTTTTCGACGTCTGCTATCATAGCTATCTGTCCAATGCGGAATCGGAGCAGCATATGTAGCATTGTAGACAGCAACACTGGTCCTCGGTGCAAGACGTCATTCAATGATGGTTTGTCCCTGAGATGTGCGGATGCGTCGTATACTACGCGAAGTTTCGTGAATTCTTTATCTGGGGTGATCACTGCTTGATGAGCCAGATAATGAACGACTGTAGGTGAGCAATCCTGGTCTCCGGGAACTTCTTCAAGTATGCCTTTATTCACTTGTTCCACGAAGTTTTGATGATATTGTGCAAGCACACCTGGTGTGTTCCGGAGGCGCTCCAAGATTGAACATAATCTTTTATACGCAAGCGATTTGTTATTAGGCAATGCTATGGATTCTTCTGTCCAAGGAAGCCTGACGTAGTATCCGTTCTCGCGGAGTGAAATGGTTGATTTGAACGATTTCCATACGGCGTTGTCGACCTGCTGTTGTTCTAGAGTCTTAGTACCCGAGAAATCGTTGAGGCCGGCCGATTCGAGGGCAAGGAAACGTTGCCAGTTTTTCACCTCTTCTGGGCTCTCGTCTGAATCAGTGACACAGGTTACCGTCGTAATGTCTTCGTCCTCCTGCGACTAGGTAACCCAGGCGAGATGGGGTGAGTGTGATTCCTGAAGGTAGCCTCCACTTTGGTAGAGAACCTCCGTCTAGTAACGAAAACACATCGCTGCATCCCAAAAGGATTTCGGGCTGGATATTCTGCACATATGGTCCAATGGAAAGCTGAATGCTGTGGTCAGCCAGAAATCGCATGTCTTCCAGAGTGAACTTCTCTCGCGTTAGTCGTTCCGAGATTTTTTGGACTCGTGCAACCGAATACCAGTGAGCGTTACCATCAGAATCCCATAGCTGGAGGTTTGAGATTTCACACTGTTTCTCCACAGGTGTATGAGATCCGAACGTGCTGATTTTTAGAATGACAGACCTGGTGCTACTTAGCTGTAAACGGTTTGCGAGTTCTTCGCTGATAAAAGAGCGGTCAGCTCCTGTATCTAGTAGAACGGCAACCCATTCCATGGCCTGTGTCGTAGCGTTGAAAACCTGGGCAGCTCCAGTCAAAACAGACGTTTTTTGTCCATTGCTGATCGTGTTCTCCATGCAAAGAGCAGCTACGAAGGACGCTTCCTCTTCCTCAGGAGGTGTTGATTCAGCCATCACCCGGTTCTCCTCCTCCTCAGGAGGTGTCGATTCAGACGTCACTAGGTTCTGCATGGTATGACGAGGCATTGGTTGCTTTGGTCTTGATTTAGGTAGAATTGTGGCACCTCTTGTCCTTTTCTTCTGGGGGAAGAGTTTGCTACATATTGATGTATGGTGTCCCTGCTTCTCGCATGCTCTGCAAGCGCCTTTCGAGCATTCCTTAGCTATGTGATTTGTTCCTCCACAGTTTCGACATAGCGATCGCTTCATCATGACTTCCAGTCTTTCTTCTCTTGTTTTGAATACGGGACAGCTCTTCGGAAGGTGATCTCTTCTGTCGCAGTAAAAACACGTAGAACTCCTACTGCGGTTTACCGGTGCCTTCTCTTCATCCTTTTTCGTCCTGTACTGGTCGGATTCTGAAGGCTTCTGCACTGATACTCTTTTCGAAATTCAACATTCGAAATTGGCGATGAATTTCAAGTTCAGAGTTTATCTGAGCGTCTATTGTTTGAAGCAGTTCCTTGGTGTCCCACATTTCTCTTTCTTGCCTCTTCCTCAAGGCACACCGTTGGATCTCGTCTGTGAATTTTGATAGCAGTTGTTTCTGGAGTAACGCATTATCGATGGCTTCACCTTGTAGTTCCAACTGATTTGCAATCGAAGACAGCTCTTCACACATTCGTTCGTTTTTTTTTCGTTGGTCTTCCATTCTTCTTGACCTAGCCCGACATTTCTCGAGTCTATCTATGAGTTCTCTGACGAGGAGTTGTTTATTTCCGTACTTTTTCTTTGTGTTCTATTGCTAATCCATATGTTCTTCCACAATTTCCAAACTGTTTCATCGACTCTCGTGCTTCTCCTCTTGCTGCGTCGAGTAGATACCTCATTTTGTATGAATCATCCATATCTCTCGAGTGGACGGAATGTTCAAAGGCACTCCAGAAGCTCTCCCACTCCCAGACTTTCCCTCCGAATTTTGGGATCGGTATGGGAGCCAGCTGGACTCGGGAGGCTTCTTCAGATGGAGCTGTTGATGAAGAAGATGTTAGTTCTTCGATGCGCATTTCCAAATTTGACAGAGCCTCTTGCGCTCTGAATAGTAAATCCTGAGCCATTTGAGAGTTTGTGGAAACCTTCTCAAGGATAGCTTGAATCTGAGGTGTATCACTGTCAAGCTGATCGGCTGCTGACGTGTAGGCGCTGAGAGCTTTGTCGACACTTCTCTCAGCCATTTCGAGGCATTTCTTTCTCTTCTGAATGCGAAGCTTTACTTCGTGCATAGACTTTCCTGGACTGTCTGCTTCATGGGATCCTTCCGCTCCCTGTAGCTCTTCTGCCGAAGTTTCTTCTAGGAGAGCTGAAAGTTTTCCCGCAACTCTTGTTAGAAATCCTTGTCGAGTGGAGATGGTTGAGGTCATCTTGATCTTTATCCTTCTATCAGTTTCTTCTTTCCGAGTCTACGACGAAGTTCTTCTTGAAGGGTTTTTTCTTCAGCGACTCGAGAGCTTGGTTTCTTCTTTCGAGCAAATCCAGGAGTTAGGATCGGAAGTTCTGTCCCATCCACCGTACTCTCCAGACGTCGTTCCTTCTGACTACCACCTGTCCAGAGCTCTGAAACAGCATCTTCGAGGTAGAGAGTTCGATTATCGACGTCAACTGGAAATGAAGATTTCTGAATTCTTTTCCTCACAGCCCTCGGAATTCTAGCGGAAAGGATTTGAAAGGCTGCCTGAAAGGTGGGGCAGGATCTTACGAGGGAAGGATCTGAAGCGTATGTCTGAACGGGGGGAGCGAGTCATATAGGGAGAATCCTCACCCCTCAATTAGTTCGAAAATGTGTTTATTTTTTGCCAAGTCGCTAAACCCAAGGAGTAGGGGGTCACAATGGGATACGGCGCAGCACGCGTTTGGGGGTCTTGTACGCCCACGATGCGTCTATAGCCAGTCGCTCGGAGCGCAGGTGGGTAGAGGGTTGACTCATGCGAGGGAAGTCAGCGGTTTGGTTCCTCTGCGCTGCTGCATTTTTGCATTTCAATTGATTAGTTGAGATTTGGGGGATTCTGACATCGATACCATTTTCAGACGTTTTCTGCGCATTTTTCCAGCTGTACGCTGTGGTATTCAACATGGTGATAAATGTTCAGCACCAGTGATACACAGGTACATCGCGGTGTCTTCTTCCATGGTTATGAGCACGCCCGAAATCCAATTGAAGACGTACCCTTTCCTCCGTAACAAGAGTTCCACCCGAAAACGTTATCATATGCCCACTGCTTGCTAGCCTCTCCACGTCCATCAGTTCATCTTGCGGATCCCAATCTTCCTCTTCTTCTTCCACCACTTCCAGCTGTTTGTCTTCGTCCACTTCAAGTTGACGTGCTTCGAAGTCCTTGAGTATGCTGGCCATCTGTTCGGCCAGCTTGATTTCTTCCCTCGAAGATTCCTTGTCCGAAGGTGGGCCACATTTCAGCGTGAGCAGGTGGATCACCACACGACCGTCGGCGGACAATGTTGGTGTTAGGTTCTAGAAAACCTTCAGCAGACCTCTGATTTCCAGGTGACAGGCAGACATGAGGGAAAGAGTGTATCGATGCCGTTTAGCTTAATTTGCGGGATCCGCACACCTCGTTGCTCATTTGAACCACCTCCGACGTCACAATGTGGTCTCCTTTGACAATCCGAGCATGATGGTTTTCCCGAGGCCTTTGGTCCATGTATGGAAACAGACTATGAGGAGCCTGTAGCCTTTATACGCTACCCAGTGGTGCATCATGCACTTTGCACCTGTGTATCACTGCTGTTGAATATTTATACATCACCATGTTGAATAACACAGCGTACAGCTGGAAAAATGCGCAGAAAACGTCTGTAAAACGGTATAGATGTCAGAATTAGATGTCAGAATCCCCCAAATCTCAACGAATCGGTTGTAATGCAAAAGTGCAGCAACGCAGAGCTCAAACCCCTGACCTCTCTCGCATGAGTCAACCCCCTACCCACCTGCGCTCCGAGCCACTGGCTGCAGGAGAATCGCAGTCGTACAAGACCCCCAAACGCGTACTGCGCCGTATCCCATTGTGACCCCCTACTCCTTGGGTTCAACGACTTGGCAAAAAATAAACACATTTTCAAACTAATTGAGGGGCGAGGATTCTCCCTATATGACTCCCTCCCCCCGTTCAGACATACGACCCTTCCCTTGTTAGAATTGGATGGGGGACTGACTTTTTGTACATTGTATCAAACTGTATTGTATTGTAATATTGTTGTGCTAGTGTTGCAAGACTTTTCGATCAACCAAATATGATTTGTTCTTCGGCCATTTAAATTTTTACTAATTTTCAGATTATCAAAAATGGAGTACCAACTCTTCGCTTTCAACCAGGGTTCTAGGTTGCCGCTAAGGCTGCCAGAGAGATGGTGCCTCATGTTGACATACAAACACCATTTGCAACGCCAGTTACAATTCTGTGCAAAATTCGTTCAATGTGTCCGTGTGACAAATGATGACGGGCAAGTAGGCCGGCAGGCATTCATCACACGGACATATTCAACGATTATTGCACAGAATTGTAACCGGCGTTGAAAAATGTCGTTTGTATGTCAACATGAAGCACCGTGTCTCTGGCAGCCTTAGCAGCACTAGAACCCTGGTTGAAAGCGAAGAGAGGAAAGAAGATGGTGCCAGAAGTGCTCATTCTTGTTGACCAAGCACTCTACTTTTGATGACCTGGAAAGTAGCAAAAATTCAAATGGTCGAAGAACAAATTATATATTCTGGTAGAACAAGACATGCACTTTCGGCTGTCGTATAAAGCTGAGCAAGACAGACTGAACAAGGTGAATGAGTTGCTGGTGAAGATAATTTTTCCCTTTTTGGCATTTTGTTGATATTCGACAGAAATTTGCATGAGCCAATAAACGCAACATAAATTCTTATAGAGCAAGACATTCTCTTTCGCACGACATATAACATCAAGCAAAAAAGTCCTACCACAGAATAGGTGTCGGTAAAAATAAATTTTCTCTTTCGGATGTTCCAATTTTATGATCTAAAAATCAATAAAGAACGAATGAGCAAATAGGACCAACACGTATTCTTGTCCTACTATATATAAAGGAGCAAGTATGTGTGTGTGTGCGTGCGTGCGTGCGTGCATGTTTCCGTCACACCTAAGTTGGGACGCGGCAGCCGAACACGTCGGCAACAGTGCCTGGGCATTCGACGGGAGGGGTTTTTGGAGGCAATCGATATCGATCGACATTATCGATTTTTTGTGGATTCAAGCGGCACGAAACTTTATTCCTAGGGGTAATCGGGGTCGCTGAACACGAATCTGAAGGTCGTTTTTGAACTGTCGATCGCCATCAACCGATATTGGGCAAATAAGCGTTTTTGTGGATGTCGTCCATTTTTCCGCTTTTTTCTAACTTGCCCTATTCGATGTAATTAAGATGTTCCTCCTGAAGAAACCATGACAAAGGTGTCAGCTACAATTGATGATGAGAAGTTATTGCCACGGCGAAGCCGTCAAAAAGCCGTCGGTGCGGCCGAGAGGCGCACGGACTGCTGGTAGTATTATACAATGCATTGCCTTCCAAATGCTATAAAAAACTAAGCAAAAAACTCCAAACCTAAGTGGGCAGAACAAGTGCGCAGATGGCCACTTTTTCACTGCTTCACTTATCACTTTAACGATCAAAAATTGTCAAAATTCAGGATGAAAAAAACTCAATGCACGTTCTGATAGTGCAAATCATTCTCTTACGAGAGCTGTATAGCGCTATGCAAGAGACCGCCGTTGAAAAAAACGGCGGGGACTTATGGGTCAACCTTATATATATATATATATATATGCATATATGTAGTATATATTTATATATGGATATATGTATATATACATATATACATACATACATATATATACATATATATATACATACACAATTTGTGGAATACCGGTATATGACTCAGAAAAAGATGGATTGAGTTCACCCAGAATGCGAAAATTGTCGCCCGGATGGAAGTAAAAAGCTGGATCAAATTCGAACAAGGGACAGCTGTCTCTAGTCTCCAGCGTTAACTAACCAGGGAAGGGTCTCAGGCGTAGGTCGGAACGGGGAAAATGGATAACACTGCGAGAATTTCTGCCCTTCACAAAGTAGAAAAATATGTTTCGGTTTTGCTAACTCCTTGTACTCAGAGAGCTGAGCGCCCTCGAAGGAGGGGTACAGTAGCGCACCGTCTGCACGTGCCCACGCGCTGTGTATGGGCTGGCGAAAGGTTCTGTGGCAAGCGAGTAGGCAGAGTGCGAGGCTGGTTCAAAGGTGCTCGGCCAGATGTTCGACTCCCGTGCTGTGCACTATTTTTACATTTTTTCATAACCGCTGCCTCCTTCACTAATTTGCTTTCTATACATCTCCTACACATTTACTTCATTCTAAATTGTCAAAAGGGTCAGATTCGTGATCAACACCCCATGAGCTCGACAGCCCTGGTCACTCGTACCTGCTGTAACCTACTGTAGTTGGCATAAATTTCAAAAACGGATGCCAGATTCGTGATCTACACCCCAAATAAATCTCCTTGGAAGGATTTGGGAGAAACTTTTTCCGACCTCTCCTCGACCTCTGGAGTCGTGAGAGTATTATACAATAGTGCCTTATGGCAGTCTTGATCAGCTTACTTCCTACGCATTTCCTGCACATTTATTTCACTCTAAGTTCTCAAATAAGGTTTTACTTTGAGCTGTGCTTCACTCACTTCTCTCACTTTTTGTATTATACAACGTTTTGTGTTTTTCAGTGTTAAACAGTGACCTCACAGCAGGTGAGGATGACTAGGGCTGTCGAGGTCATAATCACCGATTTTGCCCAAACTTCTTGCAGAGGGGTTATTTGGGTGCAGATCACGAATCTGGCATCCGTTTTTGAAATTTATGCCAACTACAGTAGGTTACAGCAGGTACGAGTGACCAGGGCTGTTGAGGTCATGGAGTGTTGATCAATAATCTGACCCTTTTGACAATTTAGAGTGAAATAAATGTGTAGAAGATGTGTAGGAAACAAATTGGTGAGGGAGGCAGCGGTTATAAAAATTGCAAAAATATTGCATAGCACGGGAGTCGAACATCTGGTCTATCTCCTTTGAACCAGCCTCGCACCTTGCTGAGCCACCGACCCACTCGCAAGTGAAGGCTGCTTTTTGTTCAATCTTGCATACATTTCTACCAGTTGCTCGCAATACAGCTCTGCTGTTATCGTTTGGCCACGAGGAAGAAAGGAAAAGTGGATTATTCCAGCTGCAGTCCACCAGACCGTAATCATTGTCTTCGTGCAGTGCAATTCCGCCTTCGGAAAGTTTTTCGGTGGCTCGTTGACTTTACCCATTGAGCAGAACGCTTCTTATTATCATATATAGGATCTATTCCTCGTCGTAGGTGAAAGTCGATGGAGGAACGGCTCCGTAGAATTTCTTCTGATCAGGGAGCCCTCGACCTCCATTCGCCTCAGCTGCTGCGCTTCGTTGAGGTTGTGGGACACCCATCTGTCGAGTTTTTTCACCATGCCCAGTTGCTTAGGGTGACCAGCAGCAACTGTATGGGAGACCCCTAGGCTTCTTGCTATCTTCCGGAGTGGTTGCCAAGAGCCCTTTTCGACTACTTCCCTCAAGGATCGTGATCAACGAGCGATGGTCTTCCAGCTCGTGCCTCGTCTTCAATCGATTCTCTTCCATTCCGAAACTCACTGAACCAGCGAACAGTTCGCTCCGAGGCGGGACCTTTTCCCCATGCAGTGTTTACATTCACACCTGTTTCCATCACCGTCCAACTAAGTTTGAATTCGTGAATAGAACAGTTTGGAAGGCCATCTTGTCCATGCCATAATTAAGGTTCCCTCAGAAATAAGAAATGTTGAAAGAATACATGGAAAGCACTTCAGCAACAAGAAGAACTATTTCCTCACCTGAGATGCACAACTTTTCGACAAGTCCAAATTATGGGCCGTTCAAATTTAGTGCATGTTGATACCAAAGTGGCGCGAAAACTGCCAGAACTTTTCTTAAAACCTATATATATATATATATACAGGGTGCGCAAAAATTACCCGCACAGAGATATCACAGTGTAACTTCAACATAAATTCGGATTCAACTACGAAACTTAACACAACTTATTTATTCCCTTACTAATAAAGACATATCAAAGTAATTCGAAGTGGCCGCCTTTCTTAGGAACATAAATCCTCAGAAGAGTAACGAACCCATCACTCGTGGCACGGAGTTCGCTCATTTCGATCCATGCTTCAGTCAGGGAAGCTTTCAGAAAAGCCAAGCTTGCGTGTCGAGTAGGGCAAACCTTGCTCTCAATAACTGACCACGCAGAGAAATCGAGTGGATTCAAATCCGGTGAATTCGAAGGCCAGTCTTCGTGCGCAATAAAACCCGGGAGCTCACGTTTGCACCACTGCTGCGCTGTCATCGTCTTGTGTGCAGGCGCAGAGTCCTGCTGCAAGCACCATCTGTCATTACCGAAGTGTGTATCGGCCCAGGGCTTCAACACGTCCTCCAAAATCGTTTTCTCATGCTCGTCCTTGTTAATTTTGACGCGGGATTCGACAAAGACTAATGGGGACTTGCCGTTTGGAGTAATCGCACCCCAATCCATAACTGAGGGCCAGGTTCCCGTCACGGATAGCAGCTCCAACATTCTGTGAGAGAATGCGATCTCTTTGACAATTCACGTGGATTTCATGGTGAAGATTTTCTCATCAGAAAAAACGATCGCGCTGTGCGTGCCATTCGCGAACCGCTTCAGCAAGTTCTTGCATCTTCGTAGGCGCTGAGCTTTCATTCTCTCAGTTAGCACGTGAACGCGTTGAATCCGATATGGATACATCATAAACTTGTTCCTGATGACGGTTCTAACACTGCTTGCAGTAATACTGAGTTTTTGAGTCATTTTTCCCACCAAACGGCGAGGATTACGATGAATCCGCTCGCGAACCTTTTTTATCGTTTACGGATTGACCGTAGTCAATTTTCTACCTCGTTCAGACCTGTCTGATAAAGTACCAAGCTCCTTGTATCGTTTTATGGCATCATACACCGTTCGTCGAGGAACATTGAAAACATTGGCGACAAAAACAGCGCTGCGACCAGAAAGGTACAGGCTGATGATGGCCGACCGTTTCGGATTTTCCTTTTCCGCTCTGTAAGATTTCATGAGTCAAACTTGGAACGCCCTTGCGTATGGCATAAGTGTATAACATGTTCCAATATGGAGCGCGGAATCCAGCTCTGCTAGTATTTGTGGACTGCGTCGTACCCAGTGCGGGTAATTTTTGCGCACCTTGTATATATATATATATATATATATATATATATATATATATATAGGAAGTAGTGTATAGTCTATGTAAAGTATATATAGAGTATAGATACACTATGTAGTATAGAATAGAGATATTATGCGAACGGACCAAATAGTCGATTAAATTGCGGTAAAATACTTTGTAAAAGTAAGTACAAACATGAAATCGAAAGCGCTCAATCCACGAAAAGCAGTGTCCTACATCGTCACAATTGCCTAACCGAAAGGGAAGATTGAAGTGCAGTAAAATATTTAGAATATTAATGTGCCCTTGCGAATAGTGTACCTAGTGTGTTTTTTTGTGACGACTGTCCTATGAACGGTCGTCGGTTAGTGCGTTCTGTTCAATCGTTTGTTAAATACTCAGTGCCGAATTTGAAGACGTCTGGAGTCTCTCATTTGGGCATGATCTCTCGCCCACTCTGCTTCTTTGTCTACGAAGCCCCGGGGCGGCAGGCTCGAGCCCATAAAATTCATTCTTGGACTGCCTCGTGCGGCGAGCGGTGGACCGTGCATTCCCGCACTGTGCCGTGTAGGGAGCGGAGGACGCCTGGATTCTGCGAAGCACCGACGATTACGGCGACGCCTCGACGCCAATATAACTCTGTTCTCGGACCACTGCAGCTGCCCATCGGAGAACACCAAAGGTGAGCAGAAGCCGAAGGCTGGGGGGGGGGGGGGGGAGGAGGAGTAGTCATCTCACCCCTCTAGGTCGCCTGTGGGTAGTGCACCAGCCAACAAGTATCCGTTACACCCTTGATTTTTCAAGTGGGTGACCTTTAGGCTAGTTATATCAAAACCAGACGTTCTGCGGCCTAGCGGGCGGCCGCCAAACTTCTTGTTGGAGGCTTCGCCCCAAACGCCGAGAATAGAACGACCCCCAGTTTTCCTCTTTTCTACCTTAGGCTTTCTTACTTTTACTAAATGAAAAACTTGTTTTACTATATAATAGATTAGTGCAGCGGAATATGGTAGAGTAGAATCGTCACTGCTCCTGTGAAGCCCATCCATCCTCTATCGCATGTACGCGATTTGTTCTCCGAAGTCCCCATTCTCTATGTGGTGAGAAGCAGATCATGAAAGTTCCAGTCCGAAGCGCTTAATATGCAGATAAACAATTAAAATTAATCGGTATTGACGACAGGTCGATACCGTTTACTGTAAGGCCTATGGCATACCACCGGCAACGAGGCCGGCGACGAGGGGAGCGGAGCGACAAGAGAGCGCTGGAGTTCAGCGACGAGAGCAGCGGCGGTGTTGAGCGGGGGCGAGAGTTGGCGTTAGAGCGCGGTTAGTGACGCTTGCGTGCATGCATGCGTGGTGCAAAGGGTCGGGCGACAGATGGCCGCCGTGCAAAGCGCAGCGACGACCGGTCGCTGGCGGTATGCCCCCTCTCCAACGACACGCAGTGCCGACGTGGCAGCGACAACCGGCAAGCGCGCGCTCTCTTCCCATTGTTTCTGACAGGTCCCAACACGAATAGTCGTTTACTTGTCCGTTGGCAGTGCCGCCGCCGGACTCGTCGCTGGTGGTATGCCATAGGGCCTCTACAGAGTCTCGCGGCAGCACCCCGAGAACTCGTCCATATCGCTCTCGCCGCAGTGGGACCCACGCTGCCACTATGGTGGAAACCGCGGCGAGGACGAATTGTCGCGGAGCCGCCGCACGCAAAGGTCCCCGAGGGCTGCCGCAGTTCACGGCGGCTCTCACCCGCAGCGCCAGGAGCTGCGGGTGACACCCGCCGGAGGGCGTGGTAGAAGGATGTCCATTATGGTTAATCTATTCTAAACATTTTTTAAAACAAATCTGCATGGAAGGGATATAGTAGGTTGGTGAATAATCTCTGTCCATAAAGAAGCTTGACAACCAACAATATAATCACCGGTAGTGTCGATAAATGGAGGTGTATGGAATCCTGCACTCAAAAAGTAACGCAAAAAAGCTTAGCACGATATTAGGTAACCTTAATTGCTTGGAAAATCTCCGTAACCTTCCAGTCACAAGTTAGTCGTCTAAGGTTTAAGGAAGACCCTTGCACAGAAATGGAACAAGAAAGCAGGCCGTTCTTTTTAGTACGAGGTATAACTGCATCGGACGGACCTATCGAACTTAACAAGGCATCGGAGAGAATGCGGTGATCACAAGGGCTACCACATTATCTTCGAGCTGCTTGTCAAACGAGGAAATTTTAGCGGAGGTATATCGACAAAAATGAGAGCAAGCGCAAAATGGCACAGAACTGTTGAGTTATAAAAAGTGTTCTATTAGATTTCGGGGCTTAGATTCAAGAACTCCTAACTTGACTTAGAAAACGCTTCTTCACAAAAGAAAAAGCGTTCTGCTTACTTCATCTCTGACATTCTTAGAGGTCGTAACTGCCGGCAAAAGTACGCAGTGTTGCGTACAGCAGTCCTTTCGGCGCCGCACCACCCGCCGTTGTCATGGCGGGTCCGCGGCACCCGCAAGACTCTGCTGGCGGCCATAGGCCTAAGACGGCAATAACACTCCTCCTAATCCCATACTCACTCTCCCTACCCTCCCCCCCCCCCCCCCTTCCCGCTTATAATTCCTTACCCAAAAACCCCTTATCATTCCTTGCCTATGTGCTGGCAAAGGAACGGAGTGAGAGTCAAGCACGTACATGTGACACTGAGTTCGGCTCACGTGTCACCACGTTGCCACGACGTGACGACACTCCTTCTGCACTCCGACACACGTGCCACAACTTCTGTGACCCATCTTGAGAAACCGGGCGTACACTGGACAATATTGAGGGAAAACATTAGTCCCTCTTGTTTCTCCACCCCTCTAATGGTCGCCCTTGTTGATTCCCTCTTCACTGGTCCCCCTCCTACTGGTTTCCCTTATTCGAAATTCCTATGCACATTGGACGACGTTTTCGGCACGTGTTCTGATTCCCTACGCACGATGGACGACGTCTTCAGCACATCTTCTGAATCCCTACACACGTTGGACGACGTCTGCTGGACGACGTCTTCAGTACGTGCTCTAAATCCTTACGTATGTAGGGCGACGTCATCGGCGCGACTTATCTCTACGCACGTTGGTCAACCTCTACGTACGTCTTCTGAATCCTGACGCACGTTGACCAACGTCTGCCGCAAGTCTTCTGAATCCCTACGCTCTGCACTTGATCCACCCTCCATTCCCACCCTGACGCGTTGCCCGCTGAATGTGGCGTAAACTTCGGTGATCAGCCGCCAGTTATAAGTTCGCCAGCCAATTGCTCATGGTTAAGCTCAAGGAGAGCAGGGCTGGAGTACGCCGCACTGTCGTAGGCATCTCTTGGCTTCAGTTCCGTCTCCCCGTGACTGACAACGGATTAAGCGAATTATAGGTAAATAGCAAGAAGTCGCAATAACCCAAAATCGCGGTTTTTGCGGCGTCTATTCAAAAAACGCGTCGGTACTGCATTGTATTCATCCGGGATAGTTCGACGTCTGACTGCCTTTGGTTGTGGCTTACTGTCGATCAACAGTAATAGTTCTCGTCAGGCTGTGGGGCCAAGATTGCTATGCTTTGAATTATGACTTCATGCCTTTATGAGGCTAACGTTTCAGCGCAACTGGCTTCTTCATAGGATGGATAAGGCAGGAGACATCGGAGAATTTACTCATACACAAGGACCACTCCTTGTGTATGAGTAAATTATCCACTTTACAGCAGTTTTACTTGAAGAACAGCAAGGCGACTGATGAGTAAAACAAGCTCTCTTTTATCCATCCTATCCCCTGGAAACAGGCTAAAGGCGGGTAAGTTACAGTTGGATGGAGAAAATTATGTGCAAATTGGAGGTGAAGGAATTCAAATAGCATTTGCCTTCTTCCAATTTATCAGCCCTTCGACTGTCTTCATGTAGCCAGTTAGGTTGCTTTACGCATTTTTTTTATCATTCTCCTTTTTCTCCCATCCTTTCTTCAAATTGCAAAAAAAAATTCGAAAATTTGTAAATTGCAAATTTAGCTGTGAAGTGGTCCTGGATAAAAATTGTCTAGCTTCCCCGGTCATCTCCAGACACTGAAAAAATGGGGTGCGTATGCCGAAGTACCAGCCGAGTAATGTTGCAAAAATATTGCACTGCAAAATAGTCTTGGTTTCACAGCTTGACTTTGGTGCTACCCTTCCTCCCGATATTCCGGTAGCACCTTGCCGACCCTGGAAAAGTAGCTCTGGTTGGCTTAGGCGCAAATCGAACCCAATTTTGGTTCGGAGGGCGCATAAAGGGATTCTTTGTACTGACGGGCCAAGGAAATCCCAAAGAGCCTCAATGTAGTGACTAAGGTGTTTCAAAATATCAAAATGGCTATTAATAGTTTACAATTTAAAAGTGCTTGAACCCCTGATGTGCTATTGAAATTAGAGCAACATAAGCCAATTTTATTTTTCCTGTTTGTTCGTTTTCCGCTGTCCGCCCATGAGAAATCAAAGCTTGTGAGGAATCAGTCCCAACACAGCCCAGCACAATCCAAGTCCACGGGAAGGTACCAAATAAGACTCACAAGGGAACTGTCTGAGCGGTACGCCGGAACGGCAAGAACGAATACTATAGGAAGAATCTCCGTCCTCCAAATAGTAACAGAACATGTTTTGTTTTTGCCGAATCCTTGAGGCAAAGGAGTTAAGAGGGTGGAATGCTTAAGGGTCCGCACAGCGAGCTTATCACGGCGGCGCAAGAGGCGGGTATCGCGGACTGGGTGGCGCAGTGGTAGAGGGGCTGGCCATGTTCGTGAGGCCCAGGATTCTGTTCCGTGCTACGTCGTGTTTTGCACTTTTACCGTAGTATCGGATTTCCATAGAGATTCCCATATCTGAACTTGTTTTTGGAGTTTGCTACGGTAAGATGTTTTTACTACTTATTATTTGTCGACATCTCGTAATTCACCAGCAACGTCCGAAATGTGCCAAATGCGATTTTATACTTTTACTCCAATAAATTGTTCTGATTGTCAATGTAAGAAATTTTGAAGCAGGAGCAAAATGAAACGGCGGCAGAAAGCTAGAAAAATGCTTCATATGCAATTTACTAGTAGTGATTGCCACCACAGCGTACTCACAGTGTAAGGGGAGACCTCATGATCTTCAACTTAACCTACCACCTCGATCAATATTATCGCCTTTGTTATGCTTACAAAGTCGCGCAGTCATAACAAGCTGCTTGCGCCAACACTGACTCTACAATGTCTGCTAGCTCTCGAGTGGTCATTCACCTACTGACACTGAAATGCGGATCTCCACTGGGTGCAGTGCCATCGAGAGACGAGATGTTATTCCATCGTCGCCTGGAAAGGCTGATTGGGTTCGCGTGGTGCAAGGCTTGGCTATTTGACGACACATCCTGGTTGCTTCGAAAACCCGAGTGGAATGGCATTCCACGAAGACTTCGACCTATGTGATGAGTCAGGGTGTGAAGTAACTGTAGCCGTCATACCTTGCTTACTGCGATCGGTCATACTGTTTTATGCACTTTGCATCATTGGTGCTGAAGTTATTTCACAAATACTTACTTACTTTGATACTTTGATGGTCCCTTTGTCGGCTGGAGGTCTTCTCAGCGGGGACCACAACTCTTCCAGACCGCTCGATCTCTGGCTGCTTGCATCTAGTGAGGCAGACTCCGCTCCCTGAAAGATCTTGAGAATGAGTCTGCCCATCGCGTTGGCGGTCGTCCCAGTGGTCTCTTATGGTCTCTCGGGAGCCATTCTGTGACAAGGAGACTCCATCTATCGCCCCCCCCCCCTGCAGCGGGTCTGCTAATTGTGACTTCTCCCGTAGCTCCGAGCTTCGTAGGTCTTCTTGTCATTGCTGACGAAGGCTTGTCCTCAGAAGACATCTCTCCCGTGCACGATGCGTAGTTTGCATTGCTCCTGCGATTGTAGTTGTGGGGCCAGGTTTCTGTCGCGTAACACATCGCAGGCAGTACAGAGGCGTTGAATATCGAGGCCCTGAGGCCGGCATCCTTGACCTGATCGGTGACTTCGCGAATCGGATTGAAGGCTGCCCATGCTGCGCGTCTCCTGCGGGCGATTTCAGGAGCGAGGTCGTTATCCATGTTCAGCTCTCTTCCCAGATAGACGTAGGAGCCGACCTGTTATAGAGCGACACCATTTAACCTTACGAGTCCCGTGTCACATCACTGGTTGACCATAAATTATGTTTTGGACATATTCATGTCCAATCCAATCTTCATACCTGCCACATTGAGCTCGTTCAGCATTTCCTCGACTTCTGCCGTGCTGGTAGAGATGAGAACAATATCGTCGGCGAAGCTAAGGTTGCTGATCCGTTTACCGTCGACAAGGTAGCCTTTGTCGTCCCAGTTCAAGTCTTTCATGGCATCCTGGAGTGCCGCTGTGAATAGCTTTGGAGAAATCGTGTCTCCCTGCCGTACTCCTTTCCCGATAGGAATTTTAAGCTTTCGATCGAACAGCTGGATGGTAGTCGATGTGTTCGAGAAGCATTTGTCGAGAAGTCGGATGTGGGGCGATGGTATACCAGCATGCACAAGCGCGTTCAGAATGGCGTTGATTTCCACATAGTCGATCGCTTTCCGATAATCCACGAAGACAAGGACAACTGGGATGTGGTATTCGTGGCTCCTTTCGATGAGTTGTGAGACAGTCTGAATATGGTCCATGCAGGAGAAATCCTTGCGAAACCCTGCTTGCTCCACTGGCTGATACTCATCCAAGCAACGCTCCATACGATTGAGCAGTATCTTGGTGAAGATCTTGTACACCAGGGGTGTGCGTTTAACGATTAACGATTTACCGATTTACCGGATTTACCGGCATTTTTCGTTAAAACTTTTTAACGAAATTTAACGAGGAAAATTTCCGTTAAATTGCATTAACGACATTTTACACTCCAAATTTTGAAATTGTGCTTTCATGCAAATGCACTTTGGATGATTTTTTGGTATAGTTTTTGCAGTAACGTTTCGATAGCGAGGAAACCCTTTACTTACTTGAGTCAGTGGAAATAGGCAGTCAATACCGTCCTTCTACCGTACCGTATTTCGAGAATTGTTGGCATTTTTGCTCCTGACCAATTTATTTGCCTGCGCCTCCTGTTTTTCTCTGCCGTAGTTTCGCGTTTTTGGACTTCCTTGGCCATTTTTGGCGTTTGGTTGCTACATGTTAGTTCTTCATGCTTAACTCCCAGTCAATTTTTTCACAGTTTTTGTGATACTTGCTTCAAAAGCGATTTTGAAAGGACATGGAAAACGCGATGAAAACGTTTCGAAACACGAATAGTGCGTAACAACAAGGACAGGAAGCGAAATAATGGATGAACAAGGCTCTTTCCTCCTTCTTCACAAGTTTTCTAAAGCTGGGACCGGTTCTTCGTGCAGAATCGGGTGATGATTTTAGAGGATTACATCAATGCAACATTGCTCACCGCCTGATAGATAGAGCGTGGCTGCTGGTACTGTCATCGCTCCTTTTTTATTAAATTTCATGCCATGCATGTCAACGATTTTGCTCAATCTTTTCGAGGGCTCTCGTGGCAGTTTTCTTTTGGAAAAGCATAGTGAGTATGCACATGGAATAGTGAACAAATTTACATGGATGGAATAAAATTAAATAAAAAAGAGAAAGGTATGACCACTCTTCGTCAAGCATTATATATGAGGTTTTATAAAAACTGCTACTTTAACTGGTCTATTGCATTAGGATTTTTACAGTTTTCGAAAAAGGTATATCTTTGCAGGTGCAGGCTTGGCTATAGCAAGTCCCCTTGTGTCTCCTTCGCCTAATTTGCGGACTTACTACAACACTTCCTCAATACGAGATGTGCTCTACAAAAATAGGATGAAATTGGGAAAGTCAAAGCACTTCGAACCTCAAGCAAATGAGCTGTACAGTATGGCACCACGTGCTTCAAGAAGACAACCAGTAGTCCATTTCTGGAAAATGGTAAAAGAGTGATGGATAGTTCCAAATTCTATTTGGAGAGGGAGGGAAAAGGAGAAGGTAGAACACTGCCAATATAGGGCGTGAAACTCTCTTATAGATACACGTGCTCCATATGTGTTTCCTTCAGAAGGCAGAGGAGAAAAGGCTTAACAATTGAGAAGCGTTACTTGGGTGCAAAGACAAAAATACTCAATGCAATAGAATTCGATTCGATTAAAATTTGGTCAACGGTCCGTGGCCGTTTGTTTGATTCTCTGCTATCGGCTGCAGTAAGAATAGAACCTTTTGGGACAAAAGGACCAATCTGTAAAACAGGCGGATCTATGGACGTCGTAGGTATCTTTCAAAAACGAACTGTACCAAAGAATCTATAATAGTCGGAAGGGCATACACTTTTTTTGCGTCTCTATTCACTACGTAGCGGTTCTACGAGAGCTTCAGCTGCTGTTCCATAATGCGAGGGGTTTTGTTTAATCTCAGTGGATATGATTGTGGGCCTAGGGAATTGGCACTTTGGTGTTGCTCCCCACTCCGACTAGGATAGATCCATAATTCGCTCTAGACATGTGATATTGCCATGTATATGGAGTCGAAAAAATAAATAAAGTAAAAGATCTGGCTTTTTACATACCATAATACAGCCAAACTAACTGCAGCTAAAGGAAATTTTATTTAACGAATTTACCGAATTTACCGATTTTAATGCAAAAATTTTTCGTTAAAAATGGTCGGTAAAAATTTACCGAAAAAAATTTAACGCACACCCCTATTGTACACAACCGAGAGAAGACTGATGGGTCAATAGCTGTCGATATCCTCCTGCTGACCTCTTTTGAAGATTAGAACTGTTTTCGACTCCTTCCATGAGTCCGGAATCCTACCAAGTCGAATGTAGTGGTTGAAGTGCTTGGCAAGAAGTGAGCAGAGGGCACTGCCACCCGCACGAAGGAGGTCAGCAGAAATGCCGTCCGGTCCGGGAGCAGTGCTTGATTTCATTCTTCTGATGGCATGAGCAACTTCTGATTCCAGAATGAGAGGTACTTCCTCAGCTGGTGGCATCAAGCATTTCGGGACAGTGTTGGAAGAAAGAAACAGATCTGTGTAGATTTCTTGAACGATGGTCTCCATCGTTCTTCGAGACGTTTGCGTTGTTCCATCCTTATCCACAAGGGCTGACATTATTGCCTTCTGGTCGCAGAGATCTCGTTTGCAGCGCTTTATGCATGAACCTTTCCCAGCGGCTTCTAACAGCTTCAATCTTCTGTAGGCTTGAATGGACTCCTTCTCTGCAATTCGGCAGGCCTTCCAGATGGTGACTTTTTCCAGATGGGAAGCATTAGGATCCAGTTTAACAGCTCTTCTTTGTTCCAAGAGATTAATCGCATGTGCGTTTAGTCTTGAAGTAGGCTGTGATGTGGCTTCGCGAGAACTGCTAGCACATTTCAACAGTCCTTTGGAGACAAGGTCGCAGTTTTCCGATGGATCTTCAAGAAGATTCCAATCATACGACTTTATTGCATATTCCAACTCCTCAGACTTAAATGTGGGGATCCTCACCGGTGCCGGTTTATGAGTGTGACACTTGAACATCCTCTTTTTGAGTGTCAGCTTCGCACGGACAAGACGGTGATCCGAGCCGGTGTCAAATGAAGGCAGCACGGAGACGTCGAACAGACTCCAGCGTCTGTTTGTAAGAACATCCGAACGTGTTTCTCCATTTGGGCTTTCCCGGTCCATCGTCGGTTTGAAGGCTTCTTAAACATAGAATTTCCATGGTAAAGACGGCACGCGGATAGGAAGTCTATCAGGCGCTCTCCGTTTTCGTTCCTTGAGGAAGTTCCATGTGGTCCTAGCCTCCATTCTTCGTGCTCATTCGTACCGACGATAGCGTTAAAGTCACCAACGACAACTTTGGAGTAGCTCTTCTCGTCGTTAACAGTCCTTTCGAATAGCCTGTAGAATTCCTCCTTTTCTTCGTCTGTGGCCGTAGATGTTGGAGCATATCCATTTATGATGGAGATGGTTCCTTGATCTTTGGTTTCCAGACGAAGAACAGCTAGTCGCGGACTGATGATCTTGTAAGAGTCTACTAGGTGGTGCACTGTCGAACTGATGAGAAATCCAGCTCCGCCAAAATTCTTTCTGTCCACCTTTGCTCCGATAATGAGAAGCTCGTTGTGGTCGGTCCTTCTTATGGTTTCCGTTCTGCTATTCGTTTCCTGCAGGGTGATAACGTCGTATTTGATGTTGCGGCTGCTGTAAAGCAGTGTCCGAAGATCCTGCTCAGATGCGATCGAACGACAGTTATAAGTGCAGACGAATAGGCAGTTTCCGTGACGTGGTGGGAGGGAGTTTCCGGTAGTCCGATTCTAATGACGTCCTGATAGTTTAACTCCGAGCTTAGATGGCCCCTCGCCGAAGATAGATGCAACCGACGTCGTAGAAGTCCACCTCCGGCGAGCGGGGGACTGGGGCGCGGGTTTAGTTGATTGAGCCATGGCGGTGGTCTGGTTACTCACATATTCCTGGCCAGGGATACATGAGAGCCGTTTATACACGACAAAGCATCGTGTACTGCGTGACCATTTGTGCCGTTAGCCATCACAAAGTGATATTCACCCCTTCACCGCGATGAGGTGGCACATGAAGGCACATTTCACAAATATTTCATACAAAATCGCATTTGCCATATTTAGGGCATTGCTGGTGATTTACGAGATGTCGACAAATAATAAGTAGTAAAAACATCTTAACGGAGCAAACTCCAAAAACAAGTTCAGTTATGAAAATCCGATGCTATGGTAAAAGTGCAAAGACGCGACGCAGCATGGGGGGCGAGCCCTCGACCTCACGAACATGAGGCAGCCCCTCTACCACTGCCCCACCCAGCCCATAGCGGAAGCATCTTGCGCTGACGTGGTAAGCTCGCTCTGCGGACCCATAACCATTAGACCCTCTTTCTCGTTGGTCTCAAGGATTCGGCAAAAACAAAACATTCAACAACAAACAACATGTTCTGTTATCATTCGAAGGACGGAGATTCTCCATATAGTACTCGTTCTTGCCGTTCCGGCGTACCGTTCAGACAGCTCGGGGTGAACCTATTTTGCACTGGGGTGTATTAAGTTATAATGAAGTTTATTCGAATGTTCGATTTTTTCGAATATTCGGAAATTCGAATAACCAAAAAATGGGGTTATTCGATTATTCGGAAATTCGAATAACTGAAAAAGTGGTGTTATTCGATTATTCGATCACTCGAATTTTCGAAAAATGGGGTTATTCGATTATTCGGAATTTCGAATAACCGAAAAAATGGGGTTATTCGATTATTCGTTCATTCGAAAAATTTAAAAAAAGCACGAGTATAATAAATAACGTTTGCACAATCGTCCAGATAAGGCAAGAGAGTCATATTCATTACTGCTGAGAAGTTAAAAGATCCCACTAGAAGGGAAACACTCCTGCAACTTCATAGATAACACCTTTGTGCTCTCGAAAAACTATGTGTTAAGTCGAAGCATCTCTTGCTCCATATAAAAGAGCTAGCGTCTTCCGTATTTCCGAAACATTTTACGACGTCGTACCTCGAGCGTTTGGATGCAGAATGCACGTCACAGACGACGCGCCACAACCATCTGCACTCCGGCGACGTGACATTGGTATATTGATCGTTTGTTTAATTCCAAGCGCTATCTGCCTCATGCATAGCACTACGAAGAACACAGAATAAAAGGGCAGACTGCTAGCAAAACATCATCTGTAACATCGCACGTGTGTACATTTCGGTCACAGTTACAAACTTCAGTACGTAGTAGCTCCACACCAAGCCTCGCAGACGTCGTCATCACGTTGACATATTTAGCAGGCAGTAAGGTAGTCTTGCAAACGTCCTATGGGCTAAGGCTGACTGCTCATCCTGTAGTAATGTCTTTTTTAACTTTCAATACACTAAATGTTTTTTCATAGCTTTTTTGAACCTCTGCATTGTTTGTTTATGTCTATAAATATTAATGCATTTCGCCATACGTGCCCCCCTCCTATGCAGTCGCCTGGGATGCGCTTCGCTTTAAAGAGGTCTTTAAGGTATAGGGCACACCACTCGCATGCTTAGAAGATCGTCCACCTATTACATTTTACAATTTGCGAGCAGGATGACTTCACGACAGGTCCCGAAATTTTTTGCGCAAGCTTCTGTTCTTCGAAATGAACTTTACCGATTTCTTTTCGCTGTAAAGAACAAACGCTGAGCTACTCTTCAGCGAAGGAAACGCCAATCCTTTTAACGAGATTGCTAGACTTTTTGCAGCCAATCATACCTATCTTCCTTGTTTATTTTTGTTAGACTTATTGGTTAATAGCTATCCTGAACAAAAACGTTTTGCGACTGGTGCGTACAGTTTGGGTCTTCATTCCATGGATCTCCTTCCTCCCCGTCAAAGAGTTTCTCTACGTCATTGGTCAGTTTGTTGAAAGTTCTGAACAGCATGATAAGATAAGCTCAATGTCGCTTATTTGTTAGTGATGGCAGTCTGAAAAGCTCAGATCTTTCGGGGCTATTATTTTGGAATCAATCTATAGCTCACCGAAAGCGTCAGCTCTCTAGCGAAACTGCTCTGGATGCCTTCCATTGATACATTGTTGATTGTTCTCCTTTATTTAATTGCCGACCGCTTTTTCTCTTCAATATTGTTATTTATGTGCGAGTACTACATTTGAACAACAAAAAGAAACAGTTTTATGCTCCTGCGAACGGTATATACTAGCATTCTGCACTCTTGCACTTCGCTGAACAGCATTCCTTCTTAGAGTTTCTGAACTACTTTGGCTGAACAACGTATTTCCGTTGTGTCACCTTCTCAGCGGCTCCCACTGGAGGATCACACAGCGAACGGTCGTCCATATAGAGCTGAAATGACGAGGCAGCATTTCCCCGCGCATGTGTCTTTATGGCGAGCTCAGACATGGTGCAGTCGTACAAGAAGTAACAGAATCCTAAAAATAGGTGTGGAAACGAAGAATGAGAACAAGTGTAAGCAAAAGAACGCGCAGAGCACAATGACAATGACAAAGGAGCGGTGTTTGTAGCTCTGAGGTAGATAAAGCGTAAAGGTAGTCGAGGAGTCCATAGTGGTTCCCCTTTTTATTATAGAATGCCTTGGTCGTCATCTTTTCTTCTTTAAGGCTTACTTTTATTACAGCAAAAAAATGGTCATACTATATAAAACAAGATGATAGGGAGCAGTAGGGCGGTGGCGATGTCCGTTCCTTCACGTGGTGCCACTGGAAACTGCTTGCTTTTGCGAGCCGAGCCAATCACGGACAATCGAATGCAGGCGACAGGCCCTAGTGACAGGCCGGCCTACGAACATCCTGTGTCACATCATATGGTCGATGACGTTTCAGAGTTCTCGAGATAGTGCTACGGCGTCCGCGGGAACCGACGCGGACTCGCAAAGCCCAGCGAGTGTGAGAAGTATGCGAGGGTCCCTGATGCGAGGACGGCATCGGGGGCAACTGAGTTAGTCCGAAAGTCCCGTAACGTAAGCAGGACCCGCGTGGCTACGCTGAATGTGGGTACGTTGACGGGCCGCTCGTGTGAGTTGGTTGAAGCACTGGAGCGTAGAAGAGTTGTTCTCTCTGCGGTGCAGGAGACGAGGTGGTCCTGCAGCAAGTCAAGGGACATAGGACGTGGCTTCAAGGCCGTTCTGTGTGGAAGTCCCAGGACCACCAGTGGTGTCGGTATGATCGTCTCCGAGCGTTTCCGTGATGCGATTGCAAGCGTAGAACGTTTCGATGACCGCTTGATGAAGATTGTTGTCGCCGTAGAAGAGCGACGATGTCATTTCTTTTCCGCGTATGCTCCGCAGACAGGTTGCTCCGAGCAGAACAAGGACGAGTTCTGGTCCCTGCTTGATGAGAAGACAGCGGAAGTGCCATCAGAAGATATGATTGTTGTGGCAGGTGACCTTAATGGTCACGTCGGAGCAACGAAAGATGGTTACGGCCGTCATGATGGTTTTGGCTATGGGTCACGCAACTCCGATGATGAGCGTATACTTGAGCATGCAGACTCACACGACCTCACCATTGTGAACACCAAATTTCGAAAGCGTGACTCCCACCTCATCTCGTTTTATAGCGTGAACGCCAAAACGCAGATTGACTATGTCCTTGTTAGGCGTCGCGACCAAGGTCTTGTCACAGACGCGAAGACCGTGCCGTATGAGACGGTTGCCACGCAACACCGTCCACTGATCTGCTCGCTGAAGATCACACCTCCGAGGAGTAAACGTGTTGAGCGATGCGGAACGGCTAGAATCAAATGGTGGCGACTGAAAGAGAAGGAAGCAGCTGTTATTTCTCGCATTCGGTTGCCGACGGTAACAACTGTCGACGAAACCTGGAAGGATGCTACCGATGCGATAACTCGGGCAGCGCGCCTCGAACTCGGCACAACGAAGCCTGGATGGCGTTGGGTCGACAAGCAGGCTTGGCTGTGGACTGACGATGTCAGAGAGAAGGTCAGGGAAAAGAAACGACTATATCACGTATTTATCGGTGATAAAACAGTTCACAATTGGCGGAATTATCGAGAAGCGAAAAAAGCGGCAAAGAAGGCAGTGGCTGCTGCTAAAGCCGCATACTACGCTGAAGTCAGCGAAAAACTGGAAACGCGCGATGGTGAGCGTTATCTTTACCGACTCGCCAAAGCTCGCTGTCGCCAAGCAGAAGACATCGAGAAGTGCTTTGGCATTAACGACGAGAACGGTCACCTTCTGATGGATCGTAAGAGGGCTGTGAAGAGATGGCGCGAATACTTCGAGGAAATCTCTGAACATCCTGCTGTTCCTTTTGCATCACCTTTATACGACCCCGTTCAGAAGATCACAGTGTGCGAAATTGAAGCTGCCCTGAGGAAGATGAAGTCAGGCAAAGCCACTGGTCCCGATGACCTGCCAGCTGACCTGTGGAAGTCGAACGGCTGTGCCCTGCTAACTGGCTGACTGAGTTTTTCAGTCAGGTTGTTGCTGAGAAGAAAGTGCCTGAGGGTTGGCAGCAAAGCATGACTATTCCGATTTGGAAGAAGAAGGGCAGTCCTGCAGACTGTGCTAGTTACCGTCCAATTCGCCTTCTTTCCCACACCATGAAAACCTTTGAGCGAATTGTCGATGGACGTATTCGGGATGTCGTTCAGCTTTCCAATAATCAGTGTGTTTCGTTACCGGCTGTGGGACGGTTGATGCCATACACGCCCTTCGTCTTCTGCTAGAGAAGCACCGCGAGAAACAGAAACCGGTGCATATCGCCTTCCTGGACTTGGAGAAGGCCTTCGACCGCGTTCCGCGGGAAGCGATATGGTACGCGTTGCGAGGACATGGTATCCCTGAAGAGCTTATTGAGTGGGTACGCAGCCTATACTCGTGCCCAATAAGCCGAGTGCGAGCACCAGCGGGCACCTCGATGGAGTTTCCAATCTCTGTCGGAGTGCACCAGGGATCTACGCTCTCCCCACTGCTCTTCGTGATCGTTATGGATGCAATTACACGCGATCTCCAAAGGGCAGCTCCTTGGACGCTGCTGTATGCCGATGACGTCATGCTTGCATGCGAAGACAAAGCAGAGCTCAAGCGACAGGCACAGGCGTGGTGCGATCGCTTAGCATTGTTCACACTCAAGCTAAACGTCAAAAAGACGGAATACTTGACGACGGATGTGAATGAACACGGATCCATTAAGATCAGTGGTACTGAGCTCTCACGAGTTACATTTTTCAAGTATCTTGGATCAACAGTCACGTCCGATGGCAGTCTAAAGTTGGAGGTGAAGGCACGCGTGAGTGCAGCCTGGTCCAAATGGCGTTCGCTGACTGGGGTGCTTTGCGACAGGGCAATACCTGAGCACCTCAAATCGGAGGTGTACAGAGCACTCGCTCGCCCTGTAGCGACGTACGGTGCTGAGTGTTGGCCCGTGACGAAGGAAATTGAAAGCCGCCTCAGTGTAATGGAGACGAAAATGCTAAGGTGGACGGCTGGAGTAACGCGATTGGACCGCGTTCGCAATGAAACCATGCGACAAAGGTTCGGTGTCGCCTCGATAGCTGACAAGTTGCACGAAGCATGTCTACGATGGCGCTAACGACGACACCGTGTGTAAGATTGGCCTGAATCTTGAAGTCCCTGGAAAACGGCCCAGAGGACGACCGAAACAACGTTGGCTAGATACGTTGCATATGGACTTGAAGTTAGCTGGTGTCCATCCCGACCAAGCGTTTGATCGGGAGAAGTGGCGTCAGCAGACCAGAAGAGCCACCAAGCGGGACAAACGCTATTGAAAATGATGATGATGAGGGTACAGTAGGGTAGGATCTCCAACACATAATAGTTGCAGTGAAGAATGTCTCACGGGATCTCCCTTGATAGAGAGCCTTCGTGCTCTCTTGTTAGGACCGCTCGGGGCCTTGTCGCAGGGCCACGTAGCGCTTCCCTGTTGTTAGATAGTGGAATGAATCGCGAACGGAATGCGGCTGTATATTGTCCAAAGAGAAGGTGAGACGCAGGGGATGGACTCCTTGCTACTGCTGTGTCGGGTCAACTCGCTCCTTGTGAGTGGGAGCGGCATGTTCATGCACAGTGTGCGTGGATGTGTTCGCGCCTGTGCGGATTGTAACTGCTTCGGTCCGGCCAAAAGCTTGGATTCGGTAGACTGGGAATACACCATAAGGCGATTTGAGGCCGCCTTAACCCCTCGCTTCGGGCACTCTGGCTTACTGCCTGGTGTTCGTCGCTCGCACGTCAGAGTGACTAGCTGCCCGTGTGTACTCTAGTCCAAAACAGCTGCACTAAAGGGTCTCGTTCCCCTGACCCTGAAATAGTTCCCATTTTTGTAGCGATTGAAAGGATTGCAATCCATGCTGCGCAAATTTAGAAGGACTGGGATGACGATCTGAACTTCCAACACCCGCACGCTCACATCGGAGACATCCCTCGAGGACTTGATGCAAGACAGAAAGATCAAGTACGTAGTAGTAGTGGTCATCCGACTACGACGACGAAGACCTAGAAGCCTTTCACGGGGAACTGGGAAAGTTTTATAAGGAAGACTCTAATGTTAAGATCGGACCGCAAAGGCCGCCAGAAAAACTTCACATCGGAACACACGGTTGAGGGGAACGAGAAAGGCGAAAGGCTGTCTGAATCCATCATGTCGACCAAGACCATCCAAGGGAGCTCGAGGTTCCATGGGACAACATCGACGACGACGAGAACCACTTCACGCAACGACTCCGGATAGCGCTAAGGGAACCGAGAGCTTGATGACCACAAGGAGATGCCGGTCGCCAGAAACTCGAGGTCATACGCCAGCGTAGATCAGCACGAGCATCGCGCAACTACCAGCTGACGTCCGAGTTTGCGAAGCTACACAGAGCGGCGATGGAGGACGATCTTAAGGAGAGAATCTCGACTCTATCGGAGCAGGACTACTGAAGAACCTCCCGCTAGTGTTCATCAACACCCTATGGTGGCTTTTCACACGCTACCTGACGGAGTGCAAGGTTCCTTCTCACAATCAGCGGAAGGCCAGCAGGACCGTCTTACAATACAAGAAGGGAGACGTGCACGACATCGACAACTATCGCCCGATCTGCCTGCTGTCCGTAGTCTACAAGCTGTTTACTCGAGTCATCCTGAATAGGATTAGCAGAACGCTGGACGGAAGGGAAGCCATACGAACAGGCAGGATTTCGGAGAGGATTCAGCATGTCGAAGCTCATCGAAGTGTCGCGCGAGTACAAGATGCCGCTGTACCTTACGTTCGTGGACCTCTAGAATGCATTCGACTCTGTCGAAACTGAAGCGGTCATCGAAGCCCTGCTCACTCATGGCGTTCCTACTCAGTATATCAGAGTCCTTCGAGTGCTGTATACAAGATTTTGCCATTCTGCAACAACGTCGTGATCAACGTGAAGAATGGGGATCGGCAAGGGGATACCATATCCCCATACCTCTTCAGCACCACCCTCGAAAACGTCATGCGCGAACCAGAATGGGAGGACATGGAGTGAAGGTCGACGGCCGGCAATTGCACCTTTCTCACTTCGCTGACGACATTGTGCTCATAACACCGAGCATGAGCCAGGCGGAGCGAATGCTGGCCGATTTCAGTCGTATATGCTCGAACGTTGGGCTGCAGCTGAATCTTTTCGAAGGCGATGTTCATGAAGAGCGGGCGAGTTTCTGATGCACTAATCTCACTCAGTGGGACGAACATCTCCGTATGCTCCTGCTATGTTTATTGAGGTCGCGAATTCAACATGCTCAGCGAGCCAGCGCCAGAGCTGGGAAGGAGAAACGAGCGGCTTGGGGCTTTCAAGAGCGTCGAAGAAGTCGTGAAAAAGACGAAGAACGTCCAACTCCGTGTCCACATATTCGACTCCACTGTTCTTCCTGCGCTACCGTACGCCTCAGAGATCTGGGCCATACGAAAGGAGGATGGACACGTCGCGCAGCGAAGAATCGAGAGGACGAGCAATTCGATCCTAAACGGGACGACAGGTGATGCAGGTGAAGTATGTGCACTCTATCACATTCACGTGTGCTCTCCGAAGTGGCCGTTCTCTCTGTGGGGAGAACATACGGACCGACAGGCATGTACACAGTTGCGTCTTCCATTATTCTATCGGATCGTGGGAGTCTCAAACCGAAGTACCTAGAACATTCCAGTGACTTACTCTAGCAGACGACCATCTCATGGGCAAAGGCTGGGCGAATTCTGTTTCACCCGTGTGGTAGCGATAGTTAAATAGCATCTTCTTCTTTTTCTTTTTTTCTTCTTCTTCTTCAGCGTTTGTCCCGCTTCGTAGCGGCGTCCGCTCTTCTGGTGTCGTTACGCCACTTTTCTCGATCCTGCGCTTCATCAGGGTGGACGCCAGCTACTTTAAAGTCCTTGTGTAACGTATTGGACCTACGCTGCTTCGGGCGTCCTCTAGGCCGCTCTCCTGACACTTCCAACTCAAGGCCTATCTTGCGGACGCTGTCTTCTTCTCCACGCAGAACGTGCCCGCACCATCGCAAGCGAGCTTCCGAATCTTGTCCGCTATCGACGCGACACCGAACTTCTGCCGAATGGCATCGTTTCGGATGCGGTCCATGCGCGTGTCTCCGGCCGTCCAGCGCAGCATCTTCGTCTCCATTACGCTTAGGCGCGTTTCACCTTCCTTATTCGCAGGCCTACACTCAGCGCCGTACATCGCTACTGGCCGGATGACTGCTCTGTAGATCTTCGACTTCAGGTGCTCTGGTATCTTCCTATCGCAGAGCACACCAGTCAGCGAACGCCACTTGGACGAAGCTGCACTCACGCGTGAGTTCACCTCAACCATCAGACCGCCGTCAGACGCTATTGCTGATCGCAGGTATTTAAACGCCGAAGTGAGTGCAACCTCAGTGCCGTCAATCTTAATGGAGTCGGGCTCGTTTACGTCAGTCGCTAGGTACTCGGTCTTCTTGGCGTTCAATTTGAGTCCGAACATCGCCAGGCGGTCGCACCAAGCTTGCACCTGCCGCTAGAGATAGTCTTTGTCTTCGCAAGCAAGCATCACGTCATCAGCATAGAGCAGCGTCCATGGAACAGGCTGCTGAAGATCCCGCGTAATGGCATCCATGACGACAACAAAGAGCAGTGGAGAAAGCGCAGAATCCTGGTGCATCCTAACAGAGATGGGAAACTCCATTGAGGTTGCAGCTGCAGCTTGCACTCTACTCTTTGGGCAAGAGTAGAGCATCCGCACCCACTCTATGAGTTCCTCAGGTACATTGTGTTGTCGTAAGGCGTACCATATAACCTCACGCGGTACGCGATCGAAAGCCTTCTCCAGGTCGAGAAAGGCGATATGCACCGGCTTCTGTTTCCCGCGACGCTTCTCCACCAGGAGTCGGGCGGCGTGTATAGCATCAATGGTCCCACAACCAGACACAAAACCGCACTGATTGTTGGAGAGCTTGACGATCTCACGAATACGTCTGTCGAGGATTGGCTCGAAGATCTTCATGCTGTGCGAAAGCAAGCAAATCGAACGGTAATTGGATCATTCTGCAGGACTGCCCTTCTTCTTCCAAATCGTCGTACTGTTGTGCCAACACTCCGGTACTTTCTCTCCTTTACTACCTGGTCAAAGAACTCAGCCAACCACTCAGGGATACCAGAGCTTCGACTACCAAACATCGGCTACCAGATCATCCGGTCCTGTCGCCTTGCATGGCTTCATCTTCTTCAAGGCCGCATCTGTTTCCTCCACGGTGATCTTGTGAACGGACCCTGAACAGAACCCACAGAAAGGATGGCCGTGTGAGGAAATTCCATAGTGGAAATTTCCTCAAAGTAATCACGCCGTCGCTTCAGCGCCTTTTTGCGGTCTGTCAGAAGATGGCCGCTCTCATCGTTGATGCCAAAGAACTTTCAATATCCTTGGTTTGGCGATGGACGGTTTTAGAAAGTCGGTACAAATACCGCGCACCATCGCGCGATGTGACTTCTCGATGACACCACTATAATGAGTGGCGTTCGCAACAGCCACGGCTTTCTTTGCAGCTTTCTTCGCCTTCTGATACTTCTGCCAGTTGTCGGCTGCTTTATCGCCAAGAAACACATGATACAGCGATTTCTTCTCTCGAACCTTCGTTTTCACATCGTCTCTCCACAGTCATGTCTGCTTGTCGACTTTGCATCGTCCAGGCTTCGTAGTGCCAAGTTCCAACCTTGCAGCTTGGCGTATCGCGTCGGTTGCTCTCTTCCAAGTTTCGTCGACAGTTGTGACTGTCGGCAACCGTACGCGGGAAATCACAGCTGCTCCCTTCTCTTTCATTTGCCGCTATTTGATTCTTGCAGCACCGCATCGCTCGATCTGCTTCAGCTTCGGAGGAGCGATCTTTAGGGTCCATATCAGCGGTCGATGCTGTGGGGCGACCGTCTCATACGGCACGATCTTCGCGTCTGTGAAAATGCTCCGGTCGCGATCCTTCTTAAGGACAAAGTCTATGTGAGACTGGGAGCTCCCACTATAGTATCAGATGAGGTCGGCAGTCGCGTTTTCGGAAAACGGTGTTCACAATGGTGAGATTACGCGATTCCGCATGCTCAAGAATACGCTCACCATCGGCGTTATGTGACCCGTATCCAAAACCACCATGACAGCTGTACCAGTTCTTCGTAGCACCTACGTGCCCATTAAGGTCACCAGCGGCTATGATGACATCTTTCGGCGGTACCTCTGCTGTCTTCTCATCAAGCAGGCTCCAAAACGCATGCTTGGCTCGATCGGAGCATACGCAGAAAAGAAGTGATAGTGTCGCTCCTTAGCGGCGGCAACGATCTTCATCAACCGATCGTTAAAGCGCTCGACACTTACAATCGAGTCACGAAATCGTTCGGAGACGATTATTCCGACACCATTGGTGGTCCTGGGACTTCCACATAGAACGGCCTTAAAGCCACGTCCTATGTCCCTTGACTTGCTGCAGGACCACCTCGCCTCCTGCACCGCACACAGATAAACTCTTCTACGCTCCAGTGGTTCAATCAACTCGCACGAGCTGCCCGTCAACGTACCCACATTCAGCGTTGCTACGCGGGTCCTGCTTACGTTACGGGACTTTCGCACTAGCTCAATTGCCCCCGATGCCGTCCTTTCATCAGGGACCCTCGCATACTTTCCACACTCGCCGTGCTCTGCGAGTGCGCGTCGGCTCCCGCGGACGCCGTAGCACAATCTCGAAAAACGACTATTCATACACCATGTGATGGGACATGGGTCTTCGTAGGCCGGCCTGTCACAAGGCCCTGCCGCCTGCATTCGAGAGTCCGTGGTTAGCTTAGCTCACAAAGCGAACAGTTTCCAGTGGCACCACGAGGAGGAACGAACATCGTCACCAGCGATAGTTAAATAGCAGAATGCCAGGAATTGGCAAGGATTGCTCCCTCGTGATACTTTTGTGCGTAATTGTTGGTTTAAGTTTGCTGTGTGCTGCTGCGTTATTCAACCGTGTACATGTTAGCCCAACAGCGTGTGCGATCGCTCCCTTTCCACCACGAATTCGACCAATCAGATGCGCCGGCGTCCACTCATTATTCCCTGGAACAGTGATAATGTAATAGCAATCGAAAATCCAAGTCTAATCCTACTACTGCATGTAGAATAGTGTGCTTTTTCCGTACGTCCGTCGTCCTTCGCTACTAGAGTGGGGGCACTGCGTATTGACGATACCCAACGATTGATGGCGATCGACAGCGGCCAGAAACTTCAGCTCGGGGGGTACTCAAGGTCGCTGAATTGTAGTCGATGAATGTTTTGTATTTATAGACTATACAAGGCGTTTAATATCCTCGCCCGGTTATAATAAAATAGAATGATATTTCCCTTAATATTTCATAGCTTTCAAAAATGCTGGATTTTTTTTCAGCATGGCGTATCTATATTAGCGGAACAATTTATTTTTGGATTTAAAGTTGGCGGGCTCAGTCTTTTCTGAGTAGTAGTCAATATCTCTGGAGTAGCAGCCTCTCTTCGTGACCCCTTCTAACGTGTCCCACTTGACGTAGTTAAGATGTTCTTTCTGCGGAGACCATGACATAGATGGAAGCTACAATAAATGATGAGAAGTTATTACTACGGCGAAGCCGTTGAGAAGCCGTCAGTGCGGCCGAGAGACCTCTCTGACGGCTGTTTGCAGTATAAACGACTACAACAAAACAAACACGGTGTATATCACTAAAGAAACGTTAATGTGTACGAGTGCATGATTTGGCGCCGGCATTCCACTAAACCCAGTCGAAATTTAAGACAATTCCTTAACTTGTGTGATTTATTTTGCTGCCGGCATGGTGGCGATGTCCGTTCCTCCACGTGGTGCCACTGGAAACTGCCCGCTTTGCGAGTTAAGCTGAACACGGAAATTCGATTGCAGGCGACAGGCCCTTGTGACAGGCCGGCCTACGAACACCCATGTCACATCGTATGCTGTATGACAGCTCAAGTATTTCGAGATAGAAGCAGGACTCGCGTGGCAACGCTGAATGTGGGTACGTTGACGGGCCGCTCGTGTGAGTTGGTTGAAGCACTGGAGCGTAGAAGAGTTTATCTCTGTGCGGTGCAGGAGGCGAGGTGGTCCTGCAGCAAGTCAAGGGACATAGGACGTGGCTTCAAGGCCGTTCTAGTGGAAGTCCCAGGACCACCAGTGGTGTCGGAATAATCGTCTCCGAACGATTTCGTGACTCGATTGTAAGTGTCGAGCACTTTAACGATCGGTTGATGAAGATCGTTGCCGCCGCTAAGGAGCGACACTATCACTTCTTCTCTGCGTATGCTCCGCAGACTGGCGACAGCAGAGGTACCGCCGAAAGATGTCATCATCATAGTCGCTGGTGACCTTTATGGGCACGTAGGTGCTACGAAGAACTGATACAGCTGTCGTGGTGGTTTGGGATACGGATCACGTAACGCCGATAGTGAGCGCATTCTTGATTACGCAGAATTTATCTCATACTACAGTGGGAGTACCAAGACTCAGATAGACTTTGTCCTTGTGAGAGATCACGACCGGAGTCTTGTCACAGACGCGAAGGTCGTGCAGTATGAGACGGTCGCCCCACAGCACCGACCGCTGATCTGCATTCTGAAGATCGCCCCTCCGAGGCTGGAGCAGGTCGAGCGATGCGGTGCTGCAGGACTAAAGTGGTGGCGAATGAAAGAGAAGGAAGCAGCTGTGATTTCTCGCGAGCGGTTATCGACAGTTTCGACTGTAGATGACGCTTGGAAGAGGGCGACCGACGCGATTCGTCAAGCTGCACAGTTGGAGCTCGGCATTACGAAGCCTGGACGACGCAAGGTCGACAAGCAGCCATGGCTGGACAGACGACGCGAAGGCAAACGTTCGAGAGAAGAAGTCGCTCTATCATATGTTTCTTGGCGAAAAGACAGCAGATAACTGGCAGAGGTACCAAGAAGTGAATAAAGTTGCAAGGAAGGCCGTGGCTGTTGCAAAAGCCACTCATTATGGAGATGTCAATGAGAAGCTCGAGTCTCGCGATGGTGAGCGGTATCTGTACCGACTTGCAAAGAATCGCCATCGTCAGACCGAGGACATCGAGAAGTTCTCCGGCATCAGTGATGAGAACGGCCATCTTCTTACGGACTGCAAGAAGGCATTGAAGCGATGTCGCGACTACTTTGGGGAAATCTCTACAGTGGAATTTCCTCATCCAGCTATCCCTTCTGCAGCTCCAACCCACGGCCCAGTTCAGAAGATCACCGTGGAGGAGATTGAAGCGGCTTTGAAGAAGATGAGGCCAGGCAGAGCGACCGGACCCGATGACGTGGCAGCTGATTTGTGGAAATCCAAGTACTGGTACCCTGCTGAGTGGTTGGCGGAGTTCTTTAATCAGGTTGCGGCGGAAAAGAAAGTTCTGAGTGTTGGCGCCAAAGCACGACGATTCCGATTTGGAAGAAGAAGGACAGTCCTGCAGACTGCTCCAATTACCGTCCGGTTCGCTTGCTTTCGCACAGCATGCAGATCTTTGAGCGAATTGTCGATGGACGAATTCGGGACATCGTCCAGCTTTCCAGCAATCACTGCGGCTTCGTGGCTGGCTGTGGCACCGTGGATGCCATACATGCCGCCCGCCTCCTGATAGAGTAGCATCGCGAGAAACAGAAGCCAGTGCATATCGCCTTTCTCGACTTTGAGAAGGTCTTTGACCGCGTACCACGTGAAGTGATATGGTACGCCCTGCGACATCATGGAGTTCCTGAAGAGCTCATAGAGTGGGTTCGAATTCTCTACTCTTGACCAAAGAGTCGAGTTCAAGCTGCAGCTGGAACCTCGATGGAGTTTCCCATCTCTGTCGGGGTACACCAGGGTTCTGCGTTTTCCCCACTCCTCTTTGTTGTCGTCATAGATGCCATCACACGAGATCTTCAGAAGCCTGTCCCATGCACATTGCTCTGATGATGTGATGCTCGCTTGTGAAGACAAAGACTATCTCTAGCGGCAGGTGCAAGCTTGGTGCGACCGCCTGGCGATGTTCGGACTCAAATTGAACACCAAGAAGACCGAGTACCTAGCGACTGACCTAAACGAGTCCGGCTCCATTAAGATTGACGGCACTGAGGTTGCAGGCACTTCGGTGTTTAAATACCTGGGATCAGCAGTCGCGTCTGACGACAAACTGATGGTCGAATTGAATTCACGTGTGAGTGCAGCTTGGTCCAAATGACGCTCGTTGACTGGCATGCTCTGCGACAAGAAGATACCAGAGCGCTTTGAGATGAAGATCTACAGAGCAGTCGTCCGGCCAGTAGCGATGTACGGCGCTGAGTGTTGGCCTGCCACTAAGGAAGTTGCAACACGCCTCCATGGAGACGAAGATGCTGCGCTGGACGGCTGGAGTCACTCGCATGGAGCGCATCCGAAACGATGTCATTCGGCATCGCGATATCGCGCCGATAACTGACAAGATGCGTGAAGCTCGCTTGCGATGGCACGGCCACGTTCTGCATGGAAAGGAAGACAGCGTCCGCAAGGTAGGCCTTAACTTCGAGGTAATAGGAAAGCGGCTTAGAGGGCACCCGAAGCAGCGATGGGCAGATACGTTACATATGGACTTGAAAGTAGCTGGTGTCCACCCTGATCTAGCGCTGGATCGGGAAAGGTGGCGTCATGACACCAGAATAGCGGACCCCGCCACGAAGCGGGACAAACGCTGAAGAAGAAGAAGATTTTGCTGCAGGCAGTTTTTTCGGGAACATAACATGAGATCTTACTTGGTACACAAATCGCCGAGAAGCAAAACAGAGCAGGCTACGGATGCCATTGTGGGGCCAACCTACCAACAATCTTTAGCATTTATCAGAAACAAGGATTCTCTGTCAAGCAAATCGGCTGAACGCTCTTCCGTCCCATTCACTTGTAGCTGTTGAACACTGGTGTAATCCAATGAGGTGACATAGTGTGGTAGTATTTCAAGACTTAGCCAGGTGAAACTGCTACATCCTCTCCTGTTATAATGCCTTTGTATAAGACGCGATTCCCGACATAACGTAGTTTTCTCGGAAAACAGCCAGCTTTCCTTCACACTCATGCAAGCCAACTCTTAGTTCCTCTCCTACTCCCCAGTTAGGACGCATTGGATATGACTCTGCTCCGTTATAGCGCGGGTGCGTTACCTTAGGTGTCTCCCACTACTGTAGAGGGCGGAGCGACGCGCTCGATTACCCTATTCTGACCCGGTGCAGCGCCCGCCTCGGAAGAAATTTCACGAGATGAGTCGAGTTGAGCAGATTGCACACTGCTGCTGTGGAGCATACTCCATGCGGGAGCAATTGAGACTGATTGTTTTCCATTATTTCGCATTGCAGCCCACCCAAAGATAACCTTTTATGATAAATGGTAATGAATGCAGGAGAAATTAAACAGCTGAAAAAAATGACGACCACATGTCGCCTCCTTCTGAAATTACAAAGACGGAATGGAGGAAGGAGAAACGCAACAAGTTTCTTCCTTTTTTACACTCCCTTAGTTGACGACAGCTTCATAGGTGTCGCTCAGGCCATTTCCTGCTTTCAGCTTTTCTTATTTGCCTTCTTTTGCTTGTTTTCTGGTGTGTTAGTTGAGTTCGGTCTTTGCTAGAGTGTACGTGGATGTGGCTAATTCGGTTTTTATTGCCTTCTATAAAGTGTATTACAAGACAAACCCTACCAAGAGTCAAGAAAATAATATGTACAGATGACATCTAGAAAAGCAAAGGCAAAGAATGGCAAAAAACGAATAAAGCCCTCAATCACCACTCCGCGACAGAATACCTGCTCCGCGACGCATAGTCCTCTCTGATCACCCGTTGTACCTCGTCCAAAGTGGGCTCAACAACCCGCCACGTTACCGTAATCAGGAGCGGTGGCGGGCGGCGGCGGCACGCTACCGTGACCCAGGAGGACACCTAACGTTCGAACCCTTATAGCGCGATTCTGAGAGGAACTCTGCGTTCAAAGTCATGCCCGCTATAACGCGGTCAGGGCTCAATTCCGGTCCCGTACAGAAATCGAGAACGAGCAAGACGCTGTCTGCGCTTGCGATCGCGTTTTAGGATCGTTTGCGATCTATTCCCTCGTTCATGCGACACGAGTGCAACGATGAGTTAGATTTATATTTTTTTCCGATGTTTTCGTGCGTGTGAGATCCACGCAACTGTTCATATTCAGCAGTATGTCGAGCACAGTACGAAGCACCCCGTAGTGATTAGAAGCTGTTCTACTCGGAAGACGGAAATATGGTGGTTAGAATCCCGTCTGATTCAAAAATTCCGATCGCAACAACATATCCTGCCACATCAAACTTCTCACCATGTACGACTCTCTATGAACCTCGGCATCGTGGATCTTGTAGCGCTGTTTTGACTGAACTGCACACGAGGTAATACAGATCTTTATTGGCTAACGTTTCGACGGTATCGCCTTCCTCAGAGCCTGAAAGGAAGGATCAAGTCAAGATGTGGCTACCGTGTCAAACGTCGCCACAACCTTAGAAATTCAAGACAACGTTTCGATCACGTAGTCAATAGAGAGATCGAGACTCTTACCTTACAGGAAGCCAGACGGGCCAATCGGTCGGTAGCAGGGCCGTTTTCGAGACACAGGCGCCAAATCAGAATGCCAACCTGATGTAGGACTTGAGGTCCCGCGTTATATAGAGGCACTCTTCGTTCCGGTTTAGCTTGGGGTCTTTGGCACGAATCCTAAATGCCTCCAGAGCCTTGTGGGTGCCAGTTTGGGCTTCGACTGTCCTGACCTCAAAGTACTCCCCCGTATGCCGTGGACTCTATGGTGACCCACTGCAGTGGACGTCCTGTACTTGGCCTTGCCGTCAAGGTGTTCCTTGACCCTAACATGTAGGGGTCGCCTCGTCTCACCGATATATTCCACAGCTCTGGCAGTTAATGAGGTATACCACACCTGACAAGGTGCAGTCCCCTTCCCTGCCATGTGGGCAGACGGCGCAACCAGGAGTAACACAAAGACGATTGTAAGAACGATTCCGAACTAGCTGCCGCCTTAGGTTGTTTGGTGCCACCTCCACAACAGTTACCACATTCTCCAGCCCGGCTCTCCTCACACACTTTCGAAGGGTAGTGCTTACATCATCGGAGATGAATGGCACTTTGAATGGTACCTTTCCGGAGATGGCGCGGCTACTGCTTTGTTCCTGGAAGGACATCCGTAACGATGTAACGTGGTGCTTATACCCGTTGCTAGCCGCAATTTCTTTTGCCAGCTTCCTTGATTCTTTATGCTCCTCTTCCCCACTGGATACGAGACCTGCGGTTTGGAAAATGTTTTTCACTACAGCTCGCTTCATGTGGTTAAGGTGCGAGGAAAGGTAGTGAACTATGATATTCTTGCTGGTAGGTTTTCTATACCATTTTGTCACGGTACCACTCTCTTTCAGTTGGACTTGCACGTTCAGGAACGGAAGCCAACCACTCTTTGGTTTTTCGCGAACGAGCTTGACTGTTGGGGACTGGTTGTTAAGCAGGCTAAAGCACAGGTCCATTTCTTCCTGCGTGGAGCAGATAAGAAAGCAGTTGTCGATGCAACGACGATAGAGCAATGGAAACCTTAGTAGCACCGGGGTTTCAATTTTGGCCATGAAGGCGATAGCGAGTGTAGGTGCTAGTCCTTGCCCCACGCCAGTCCTCTTGTCTGAGAGAAATAGTGGCCCGACCATCTAAAAATGTTGCAACCAAGGCATTCTTTAAAAAGGACCATTAGCTGTCTTATAGAGAATCCATATGTTTCTACAGCCTCTTGGTGTTGCGCGAGAAGCTCGAACATAGCTTCCATGGCGCACTCGTTGCTGACATTGGTATACAAGGCTGCTACATCAAAGGATTCCATGACGCAAGTGGGGTCCGCTCTTAGAGAATGCAGATGTTCCAGGAACATCTGGGTGTTGCTCAAGTGGGCCGGTATGAACCTGAGTAATTGTGCCAAAACCAGGTTTATGAACCACGCTATTCCATCGGTAGGTCCCCCCAACGCAGCTAATTATTGGACGCACCTTGACATCGAAGGGTGCCAGCGATTCTATACTGCTCGATGATGGAAGCTTGTGCGTCTTTATGAGCAGATAAAGGGCTGGGCACTGCGGGGATTCAATTTTAAGGCGCGTTATTGTTTATGGGCTAACCAGGATACTATCTCAACGGTAGGTCGGAACGGCGCAAGTGTTGTATATGGGCAGAACCGCCTCTCTCTGGGAAGTAACAAACTGCAGGTATCTCGACCCCAATACAACTCTGCGCAGAGTTAGGGGCGACGGAAGTCGCGGGTTGGCGCCCTGTTGATTCACAGCTGACGGGCGCGCGCGGGATGAGGGCTCGTATCGCGGCTAGGCGCAGTGCACAGGTGGCGTAGTAGGGAAGAGCTCGGGCTCGTAAACGCGGGGTCAGGGGTTTGGATCCCGCAGACTGCGTTCGTTTTGCACTTTTGCAAAATCCACGTTTATCATATAGGTAATCCACCTAGGGGTATTATAGTGTGTTATAGAGCATGTTTACATATAACATATGCTTCAAACTACAGATTAGCTAAAATGTTCACTTCTATGTGTCACTTATTTTAAGCCTATTTTGTGTGAAGCTATAGTTATGTAACGATAGATATTTTGTGGCACTAGTAAAAAGTTCCGACTCCACCGTCAAAAAAATTTGAAACTTTGTCTAGGGGGGGGGGGGGTTATTTGGGGTGCTGATCACGAATCTGACATCCGTTTTTCACGATTCGGCTGAATAATATAGATACAGGATGGCACAGGATTACATTCTTAAAGTTTCTGCCGATGACGGCAGATAGAGACAGAATCGTGAAAATCGAATGTCAGATTCGTGATCAGCACCCCAAATAACCCCCTAGACGAAGTTTCAAATTTATTCAATTTTTTTTTGACGGTGGAGTCGGAACTTTTTACTAGTGCCACAAAATATCTATCGTTATATAACTACATATAGCTTCACACAAAATAGGCTTAAAATAAGTGACACACAGAAGTGAACATTTTAGCTAATCTGTAGTTTGAAGCATATGTTATATGTAAACATGCTCTATAACACACTATAATACCCCTAGGTGGATTACCTATATGATAAACATGGATTTTGCAAAAGTGCAAAACGAACGCAGTCTGCGGGATCCAAACCCTCCACCCCTCGTTCACGAGCCCGAGCTCTTCCCTACTACGCCACATGTGCACTGCGGCAAGCCGCGATGCGAGCCCTCATCCCGCGCGCGCCCGTCAGCTGTGGAGCACGTGAATCAACAGAGCGCCAACCCGCGAATTCCGTCGCCCCTAACTCTGCGCAGAGTTGTATTGGGGTCGAGATACCTGCAGTTTGTTACTACCCAGAGAGAGGCGGTTCTGCCCATATACAACACTTGCGCCGTTCCGACCTACCGTTGAGATAGTATCCTGGTAAGACCCCAATCTAAGCCGGAAGGAAGAGTGCCTCTATGTGACGCGGGAGCTCAGGCCCTACATCAGGTTGGCATTCTGATTTGGGCGCCTGTGTCTCGAAAACGGCCCTGCTACCGACCGATTGGCCCGTCTGGCTTCCTGTAAGGTAAAATTCTCGATCTCTCTATTTACTACGTGATCGAAACGTAGTCTTGAATTTCTAAAGTTGAGGTGACGTTTGACGCGAAAGCCACATCTTGACTTGATCCTTCCTTTAAGGCTCTGAAGAAGGCGATACCGCCGAAGCGTTAGCCAATAAAGATCTGTATTACCTCCTGTCGAGCTCAGTCAAAACAACGCTACATCAAACTTCTCAGTTTTTCCGTTGATGGTGTCTAACTTTCACCTTGTATTTGTTATACCTCGCACATGTTTCTCATACTACCGCTTACAATTGAGATTCTGAAGGCAGGGGCAGCACTGACAATCATGAGGTTCTCTATGCCTTCATGGTTGCATATTTTCTTGCTATTCAGCCGCTATATGCTATTTTTGAGATAAATCTATGCACAAAAGACATAAAAAGAAGATCTCCGCTTAGGATGCGACTCCCATTACAACGCCGATTTTCTTCACTTTCGCCGGTCCCCTCAAATGCGTTATAACGAGAGGGGACTGCATTTCGAATCATTACACCAGAGAGTTGTTTCGTGAAGTCTGTCTCGGGAATGACTGCTACAGATAAGTTCCAGAAGTAGTTGCACCTGGAGCCGTCGTCTCTCATGGGCTTTGCTGAAGAATTTCTCCTTATAGCAGTTATTGCAGAAGTCGGTGCGCATCTTCCTGAAATACTTGATATTCAAGAAGCTACTTGTGCAGGAGGACGCCAAATTTACCCGATGGCCACATATGGGCCGTCGTGAAGTATGCAGTTGCAGAAAATAAGCAGCGACCCTGCAGTAGATTGGCAAAAACCTTTGATCAACTCTAGCACTCGCTGAACCCAGGCCGAACAACCACTTGCTATTGGGGTGGAAACCTGTTGCAGTGGGAGTGGCGGGTTGCGCCGATTGGTCAGGTGAGAGGACCCGGTGCGATTACCTGCACTCCGTTGACACTCCTGTGGCCTTTGTCATACCATCGCTCACCCCGAGCGACGCCTAATGATATGCTCCCATATCGATCGGGCGGCGCGATGGGATCGATATGGGTGCATATCATTAGGCGTCGCTCGGGGTGAGCGATGGTATGACAAAGGCTTGTGGGTGGGTTTAAGGGTCGGCCCCTGTTGCTAGAGTGTTGCAGGATAATCGCCTTCGCACCCCCGATTCTTGTGGAGCCATATATCCACGTATATCCAGCTCGTACCTACATATATATGTGCATACGTATATAAGTAGGTATATACTACGTATATACATATAAATACATATATATATGTATATATATATATATATATATATACGTGGGAACAGGTTTTCACCCCAATAGCAACTGGTTGTGCGGCCCCTCGAGAACGAATGTCCGAGAAGGAGTTATCAGAAAGCTTTCTGCAGTTATCCAAACCATCGTCCTCCCCGTATGCCGGAGGGCATAGATGCTTCTAAGGAACGTTAGCAAGCCATTTCGACTCATTTTTCTCGAGACCACATTGGTGTTGCACTCATCTTCGACTGGAATGGTTTTTCCCACGAGAGTGTGAAGGGGAAATGGAGCTGAAATAGGCTAGAATGCGGCAGGCTACAGCTTGTGGGAGGGGTCACGGCTGGTATTCTGGTTCCGGAATGGAAATTAATCGGTCATGGCCCTCTGCACTAAGGTGAGTGACCTACTGAAGCTAATCAAGTTGTCTAGCTATAGTGCTATTTCTCATGCCCTCACCGACGACAGCAGTAAGATCTAAGCACATGTTGGTTCCTACATTTACTTGCTCTACAGAAGGAACTCCTGAGAAAGAGCGTCGCTACAAACAAGATCGGTGGCCGCCACAACATGGGCTTTGACGGCTGACTGCCATAAGAGGAAAAGGAACCAACGCTACCAAAATGCGACCAGTGTCGAAGAGCAATAGTGGACTAGGAATTTCTGCAGAAGCCAGAGACGTTCACTATCGAAGTGTGTCGTCAGCAGATTAACAACAGACTGAAGCAGTCAGAAATATGATACCTAGAATACTCTGACTCCAACTCTTTCACCATAACCTCTGATCCTACATTTCGAAGCTCCCCTCGATTAAGTGAGACGATCTTGTTTAGGAAGCCACCTACCTTCACCTTTGCCGTAGCTCAGACGCGCCTCTTTTTTACCACCATTTATTCGGATTGCTTAAGGCTCTCTTCCTTAACATATTGGTTTTGGAGCATCTTGTGATAGCAGTGAATGGGTCTTTAGTTGGGTCAGCTCCCGTACTTCCAGAAGAAGAGGTGTCTGCCGGCGGAAGATGTCTTTGCGCAGTTTAGACTTCACAGCAGTGTGAGCGCTTGAAACCGAGAAGCAAGAAAAGGTGACAGGAGCTGCTGTCAACGCAGTACAGAGGTCCGTGTCCCGGCAACCTATTTACATAGTGGCGCTCACTAACAGACAGAAGTAGACACCAAGACCGCACATCCACCATGCACCGATGCAGCACAGAACACCGAGTCGGTTGATGCGCTTCTCGACTGCCTGAAAAAACACTTCATCTGGTGATGGCATCCATATCTGCTTGCGGGACTGAATGGAATGTGTTTTATGGTCTTTTAAAAGATCTGTGCACTTCAATTGGAAGGTGCATTATTATTAATATTATTTATTACATGGCTAAAATCTATGTGAAGAACAATATAATTAGAAACAGTATAGAATGACATCCACATGACATTGATTCACGATCCATACCAAAGTGTAATAGAATGATTAGAAAGTACATGCGATAACAAACACCCAGAGAAGAAGAATAGAAAGAAGAACAAACCAAGAGGCGTTCTGTCACATCTCGTTATGTCCTAAAATTATTTACGAATGCACAAATGGCTTGTACGGAATAACGGAGTTTTTGGCAAGTTTCATATAATCCGAACCTGCTCTATTAACAAAAAAATTATGTCGAATTAAAGATTTGCAGTGCTTAGTGAAAGTTTCTCTCCTCCACCTCGGGTTCTAGATGGTCTCACCATGAAGAAATCACGTTCATCAAGTCCACAGAAACCATGGGGAATTTTGGGACCATTACGAGGTCGTATATTCTTCGTCTGTATGAAAGTGTCTGTAGTCCAAGTCGTTTGTTTCTTATTTCACTGTTGGGAATAGCATGGTAATCGAAGCCACATTACCTAATAAATAGTTTTCTAGTGAAGCTTTTTTGGACTTTTTCAAGTCTAAGTATATTTTTCTTCTTAACTGGTGAAAAGTTGTTGTTCCATACTCAAGTATCGGCCTAACGTAACTCTTATAAGCTTTGACAAGGACAGAGGTTTTTTTGTGGAAAGACTTCTAAAGAGATTATGTACTACAGCCATCGCTTTATTTGAAATTTGTTCACAATGCGCGTCCAAAGCCAAATTTGCATCGAGGAGAAACCCAAGATCTGTTGTTTGATCAGTGCTTGTAATCCCATTTCCACCTAACTTGTATGTGTAGCCGGAGTTGTTCTTCCTAAATGCTGCACCTTAGTCTTTTCTTTTGATAAAGGCAGCCGCCACTCGTGGGACCAGCGATCAACAGCATCTATGGCTCACTGCAGATGGTTTTGATTATGGGTTGGTAAGCTATGGTAAATTTTCACGTCATCCGCAAAATATGCATTTCACTCCTGAGCTCATTATTAGTGACGGTAGTTCGTGGGTATAGATATTAAATAGAATAGGGGATAGAACGCAACCTTGTGGAACGCCACTAACAAAGGAAGGGTCTAAAGCGTATCTGAACGGGGGGAGCGAGTCATATAGGAAGAATCCTCACCCCCTAATTGGTGGGAAAATGTGTTTATTTTTTTTTGCCAAGTTGCTAAATCCAAGGAGAAGGGGGTCACAATGGGATACGGCGCAGCACGCGTTTGGGGGTCTTGTACGCCCGCGATGCGTCTACGGCCAGTGGCTCGGAGCGCAGGTGGGTAGAGAGTTGACTCATGCGAGGGAAGTCAGCGGTTTGGTTCCTCTGCGCTGCTGCATTTTTGCATTTCAATCGATTGGTTGAGATTTGGGGGATTCTGACATCTATACCATTTTCAGACGTTTTCTGCGCATTTTTCCAGTTACGCTGTGGTATTCAACATGGTGATAAATGTTCAGCACCAGTGATACAGAGGTACATCACAGTATCTTCCTCCATGATTATGAGCACGCCCGAAATCCAATTGAAGACGTACCCTTTCCTCCGTAACAAGAGTTCCACCCGGAAACGTTATCATATGCCCACTGCTTGCTAGCCTCTCCACGTCCATCAGTTCATCTTGCGGATCCCAATCTTCCTCTTCTTCTTCCACCACTTCCAGCTGTTTGTCTTCGTCCACTTCTAGTTGACGTGCTTCGAAGTCCTTGAGTATGCTGGCCATCTGTTCGGCCAGCTTGATTTCTTCCCTCGAAGATTCCTTGTCTAAAGGTGGGCCACACTTCGGCGTGAGCAGGTGGATCACCACACGACCGTCGGCGGACATTGTTGGTGTTAGGTTCCAGAAAACCTTCAGCAGATCTCTGATTTCCAGGTGACAGGCAGACATGAGGGAAAGAGTGTATCGATGCCGTTCAGCTTAATTTGCGGGATTCGCACACCTCGTTTCTCGTTTGAACCACCTCCGACGTCACAACGTGGTCTCCTTTGAAAATCCGAGCAGGATGATTTTTCCCGAGGCCTTTGGTCCATGTATGAAAACAGACTATGAGGAGCTTGTAGTCTCTGTACACTACCCGTAAGGTGCCCAGTGGTGCTTCATGCACTTTGCACCTGTGTGTCGCATCGCGACGATTCTGTTGTCGCTTCGCAACAGTGTCGTTGTATTGCAGCATTGCCACGCCCACTAGCTTCCCTCCTATGCCTGTAGCGCCAACTAGCGCACGCAAGAGGAATGAAGCTGCATACCGATTGCCCACTGAACCATAAGTGATCTGTGCGTAACAGCACAGTGTGTATAACTGGTGTTGAACATTTATACACCACCATGTTGAACACCACAACGTACCGCTGGAAAAATGCGCAGAAAACGTCTGAAAATGATATAGACGTCAGAATCCTCCAAATTGTTATTGTTATTTTTGTTATTGTTATTGTTTTATTGCGATTGCATAAGGCAATACGTTAGAAAACAAACACAGAAACAATCACAAAAAAGAGCACAGGGACGAATATATACAAACAGTGAGACAATACTTGCAAACAATCATACTATTCGACCAATTTCAGATCTGAGCAACAAACTTTCAACTCGGCTTCTGAATTGTCTCGGTGTTAGGGGAAATTGAGGGTGCTTGGAGAATTTCAGGTATAAACTACCTGTCCTATAAGTGAAAGACATTGCTCGTAAATTGGCTCTTGGCCGAGGTAGCTGTAGTTTAGCGGAGCCACCTCTTGTGTGCGAAGTCTTCATCTTAAGGAATCTACAAGGCCTAGAATCGGTGGTAAAGTATAACAACTTGTGTACAAGACAGATGTCAAAAACCCTGCGGCGAGAATCTTGGGATGGTAATCCGAGATATTTATTTCTGATTGATGCCTTTGGTACATGTGAATATACGAAATTCCCTATTCTAAGAAGAAGAAGCTTCCTGGTGAAGTGGTTCTGTACTTTCTCCATAGTATAGATGTCCTTTTTCTTATACGGAGCAAATACGGACACACATGATTCAACAAGGGGACCTATATAAGTCTTGTACACCCTAAAGAGAACAATCTCATACAATCAAATCTCTACCAATCAGTTGAAATGCAAAAGTGCAAACAACGCGGAGGAGCCAAACCCCTGACCTCTCTCGCATGAGTCAACCCTCTACTCCCCTGCGCTCCGAGCCACGGCTGCAGAAGCATCGCGGGACAAGACCCCCAAACGTGTGTTGCGCCGTATCCCATTGTGACCCTCTACTCCTTGGGTTTAACGACTTGGCAAAAAATAAACACATTTTCAAACCATTTGAGGGATGAGGATTCTCCCTATGTGACTTGTTCAGATCTAAAAACTCAACTATCCAAGGAATTATTCGAGGATGTATGCCCACCATGATCAGTTTAACTTTCAGTCTCTTATGGTATACCCTACCAAAGGTTTTTGCAAAATCAAAATAAATCATATCAAACCATCCTATGTCATCTATGTCATTGGTCCAATCATTCAAGGCCTGTAGCATAGCTGTCTCAGTAGATTTTTTCTCTGAAAAACATGTTGGTTTGCTGAGATTAAGTGTGGTGATCCAAGTGTGCAACAATTCTCTTTTTAAGAAATTTTTCGAAAGGAATTAAATACTTATGGTTAGCATACTTGGGTAAACACAATTTACAATTAGGGAACAACGCACTACGCAATAATAGTGATTAGTGATGAACAACGCAATGAGTAATAGTGATTTCGCTCAAGTAGTCCACTCTAGGCGCGGTGCCCCTTTCAAGTCCAGAGGAAATTGGCCCCATTGTCTACTATCGTGTTGTTGCTGTTTGTGGCTCCGCCTTGCACTATCCTATTGTCTATATAATCTACTGTGATGGGATGTTCGTGTTGTGCCCTGCAGGTAATCGACGTAATAAAATCATTATTGCAAGCTTTGCCGCAGACGTATCCATTGTTGTCTACCACATTTAACGGTAAACGATTTAAGAATTTAACGAATTAACGTCGTTTTTCGCTAAAATCTCGCTTAACGACTTAACGGAAATTTTTTAAAATTAAACGGAAGCAGGATTACACTTCTACTTCAAATTAAACGAACTAAATTCCAAGTCCTGTATTCATTCTTCCTACCCCTACCACCGCCAACAATGCCCCTCGAGCATGTGCCAACGACAGAGAAACGGAGCGAGGGTGAAGCGCGCGCACGCTGATTGTACGAAGCCTTTAAAAGGTCTTCTGAAAATCCAACACATGCAACTCAAAATCTGATTTGTGGAGGTCTTCTGGATCTGTATACACTTTGTATGACATCCATGTCACGTCTTCGGAATCATGATACACGTTTCATAACGCTTGTGATACATTTCCGGGTCCCGACGCACGCATCACAACGTTGTAACGACGTCTGTAGCAGCTCTTCTGCACCCTGACACACGTGGCACGACGTCTCGGGCACGTCTTCTGAATCCCGGTACTCGACATTTGATCCCCAACCATATCATGATATGTTGCCCACCCAATACATCGTAAACTTGGGTGATCAGCTGCCAATGCCATAAGTTCGCCGACATTCGCCCATGGTTGAGCTCAAAGCACTTGGCTGGCAAACGCCGCCCTGTCGAAGGAATCCCTTGGCTTTGACCATCCTCCCCGTGACTGACAACGTGACCCATGGATTAACTGGATTATGCTATAGGAAGGACAAGCAGTACTACGATAACTGCGTAGAGGAGACAGAGAACTGTGACACAAGAAACTCACATCTCACATAAAGGGGCGTGGAACATATCGGATTTGAACGACCACTTGCAAGAAGAATCATAAGAACTTGACATCACGGTCGTGCGTTGGCAGAAGAAAATGGATTTCATAAAGGGTGAACTGTCTCAACAAATAGTTCTAGTAGCCAGTTGTCAGGAAACCGCCAGCTCCTGAGCAGCCGGCCGCTGGCAGCAGTGGAAATAATTTCGAATCAACAGGTGAGGAAGCACCTTCACAGGGACGCAATATCGCGCTCAGGCGACCTCTTCTCGAGGTTCCGACCTTCTCAGGAGACCTCAGAGAGTTCATCGTCTTCTGGTCGGTATTCCAGGCAACTATACACAGTAATGCCAATTTAACTGTCCAAGAAAAGCTCCCGTTCTTGAAGCAGCCTATCGAAAGCGGGGCTACAGCACCAATCACCTACGTACCTGTGAAAGGGAACAAGTACCACGTGGCCGTTAACACCCTCAAGAACCAATGGTATTTTTCTATCTTCACGGTTCGAAAAAATGCTGCTACTATTCTCACGGTTCGAAAAATGGTTCAAACAGGGTTTCTAAGCTTGTTGGGAGGTTTTCAGTGGTATAAAATTATTCAGATCCAGAGATGTCAAGATTTTTGACATTTTTGAGCAGCGGAGTGCTTAGCCTGACTCATTTCCAACTGATTTCGCTCGGTTCACCTATATGGCTGTCTCGCACTTGGCTTTGAGACTCAGTGGTAATAGCGTTCGTACCAGGGGTGTGCATTTAACGATTAACAATTTACCGGATTTACCGGCATTTTTCATTTAAAACTTTTAACGGAATTCAACGACCAAAAATTCCGTTAAATCGCTTTAACGACATTTTACGCGCTCTTTCTGATTTTTTACTTCTTCTTCATGTAAATGTACTTCGTGCGAATTTATTGGATGAGCTTACGCTGGATCGTTGCGATGCCGAGGAAACCCCCTACGTACGGGGGGCGAGCGTTCAACCTCTCGCCCTAGGGCAGCCCAACCCCAACCCCTGGGCTTGCTCGAGAGTCCAGTGTCTACCTAACCTGATAGTGAAGACGCAGACAGTTGAAACGCCTCTGTTTTAAGGGCGGGGGAAAGAACACCAATCCGCCTCTACTTACTTGATTCAATAGAAATAGGCTGTGGACATCGTCCTCACGTTTCGGGTTCGCACGTTAGGTGTCCCCCTGGGTTAAGGTAGCGTGCCGCTGTAGCAGCCACCACCCAAGCGTGGCTGGTTGTTGAGCCCGCCTTGGAAGAGTGGACGAGTTACAACGGATGAGCAGAGATGACTATGCGCCACGGAGCAGACTTTCTGTCGTAATCGATTGAGGGCTTTATTCGTTGTTTGCTCTTCTTTCTCTTTGCTCTTCTAGTTTTCCTCTCTACATACTATTGTTGCGACGCCTGGTTTGAGTTTGATCTATATCCTTTATGGAAGGCAATAAAGACCGAATTAGCTGCATCCACATGCTAGCAAAAACCGAACTCAACTAACAAACTACAAAACAAGCAGAGGAAGGCAAATAAGAGAAGTTGAAAAAGGGACATGGCCTGAGTGAAGCCTATGAAGCTGTCGTAGACTAAGGAAGTATAGAAATGGAAGAAACTTGATGCGTCCTTCCCTTTCCCATTTCGTCTTTGTAGCCTCAGAGGCGACATGTGGTCGTCATTTTTTCCAGCTGTTCAATTTCATGGAAAGTTTCATTGCTATTTATCGTGAAAAGTTATCTTTGAGTGGGCTACAATACGAGCCAATAGAAAAGAATCAATCCCTTCCTCACGGAATATGCTCCACGGTAGCAATGGCACTCTGCTGAACTCGCCCCATCTCGTAGTAAAATCTCGTCCGAGGCGGGCGCTCTGCCTCCGGTCAGGATACGGTAATCAAGCGCGTCGCTCCGCCTTCTGCAGTAGTGGGAGACACCTAACGTAACACACCCTCATGTTTCGAGACTTGCTGATATTTTTCTTTATCCTTGACCAATTTGCTCGCCAACTTTTCTGTGCAGTCGTCAAGTATTTTTTGGACCTTCTAGGCGGTTTCTCGCGCACGATTTCTACACATTAATTATTCGCGCTTCCCAGCCAATCACTTTTTTACAGGTTTTTGTGGTATTTATTTCATAGGTGGGTTTGAAAGGCATAGAAGACGCGAAGAAAAATACACACGAAACACAAGCAGGCGAAAAATAAGTGTAAGAAACGAAACAAGGGAAGAGAGGGTCTCGTTCCGTTTTCCACGCAAGTTTTCCGGGAAGTTGGACAGGTTTTTCGTGCAGCATCGGACGATGATTTAGGCAACACTGACTCCCGCCCAACTGATAGGGAGTGGCTGCCGGTACTGGCACTTCTTCTTCTTCTTCTTCTTCTTCTTCTTCTTCTTCAGCGTTTGTCCCGCATCGTAGCGGGGTCCGCTATTCTGGTGTTATGACGCCACCTTTCCCGATCCAGCGCTAGATCAGGGTAAACACCAGTAATCTTCAAGTCCGCATGTAACGTATCAGCCCAGCGCTGCTTCGGGCGCCCTCTAGGCCGCTTTCCAATTACCTCGAAGTTAAGGCCTATCTTGCGGACGCTGTCTTCCTTTCCACGCAGGACGTGGCCGTACCATCGCAAGCGAGCTTCGCGCATCTTGTCGGCTATCGGCGCGACACCGAACTTTTGCCGAATAGCATCGTTTCGAATGCGGTCCATGCGCGTGACTCCAGCCGTCCAGCGCAGCATCTTCGTCTCCATGACGCTGAGGCGCGTTTCAACTTCCCTGGTCGCAGGCCAACACTCAGCGCCGTACATCGCTACTGGCCGGACGACTGCTCTGTATATCTTCGACTTCAAGCGCTCCGGTATCTTCTTATTGCAGAGCACCCCAGTCAACGAGCGCCACTTGGACCAAGCTGCACTCACGCGTGAATTCACTTCGACCATCAGTTTGCCGTCAGACGTGACTGCTGATCCCAGGTACTTAAAGACCGAAGTGCGTGGGAGCTCGATGCCGTTAACCTTGATGGAGCTGGACTCAGTAACGTCCGTCGTTAGATATTCGGTCTTCTTCACGTTCAATTTGAGTCCAAACCGCTCCAAGCGATCACACCAAGCTTGCACCTCTCGCTCGAGTTCATCTTTATCTTCGCTAGCGAGCATTACGTCATCAGCATAAAGCAACGTCCAAGGGACGGGGTTCTGAAGATCTCGAGTGATGGCATCCATGACGACAACAAAGAGGAGTGGGGAAAGCGCAGAACCCTGATGTACCCCAACAGAGATGGGAAACTCCATCGAGGTCCCAGCTGCAGCTTGAACTCGACTCTTTGGACAAGAGTAGAGAATTCGCACCCACTCTATGAGCTCTTCGGGAACTCCATGATGTCGCAAGGCGTACCATATCACTTCACGCGGTACGCGGTCAAAGGCCTTCTCTAAGTCGAGGAAGGCGATATGCACCGACTTCTGTTTCTCGCGATGCTTCTCTATCAGGAGGCGGGCGGCGTGAATGGCATCAATGGTGCCACAGGCAGCCACGAAGCTGCACTGATTGCTGGACAGCTGGACGATGTCACGAATTCGTCCGTCGATAATTCGCTCAAAGATCTTCATGCTGTGCGAAAGCAAGCGAATCGGACGGTAATTGGAGCAGTCTGCAGGACTGCCCTTCTTCTTCCAAATCGGAATCGTCGTACTTTGGCGCCAACACTCAGGCACTTTTTTCTCCGCCACAACCTGATTAAAGAACTTCGCCAACCACTCAGCAGGGTACCAAAACTTCGACTTCCACAGTTCTGCTGCCACGTCGTCGGGCCCAGTCGCTTTGCCTGGCCTCATCTTCTTCAAAGCCGCTTCAATCTCCTCCACGGTGATCTTCTGAACGGGGCCGTGGGTTGGAGCCGTTGAGGGGATGGCTGGATGAGGAAATTCTACTGTAGAGATTTCCTCAAAGTAATCGCGCCATCGCTTCAATGCCTTCTTGCGGTCCATAAGAAGATGGCCGTTCTCATCATTGATGCCGAAGAACTTCTCGATGTCCTCGGTCTGGCGATGGCGATTCTTTGCGAGTCGGTACAGATACCGCTCACCATCGCGCGACTCGAGCTTCTCGTTGACATCTCCATAATGAGTGGCTTTTGCAACAGCCACTGCCTTCTTTGCAGCTTTCTTCGCTTCTTGGTACTTCCGCCAGTTATCGGCTGTCTTTTCGCCGAGAAACACGTGATATAGCGTCTTCTTCTCTCGAGCTTTGGCTTTCACGTCATCTGTCCACAGCCAGGCCTGCTTGTCGACCTTCCGTCGTCCAGGCTTCGTGATGCCGAGCTCCGACCGTGCAGCGTGACGAATCGCGTCGGTGGCCTTCTCCCAAGTTTCGTCGACAGTTGTCACTGTCGGTAACCGCACGCGAGAAATCACAGCTGCTTCCTTCTCTTTCATTCGCCACCACTTGATTCTTGGTGCACCGCATCGCTCGACCTCGGAGGGGCGATCTTTAAAGTACAGATCAGCGGTCGATGCTGTGGGGCGACCGTCTCATACGGCACGACCTTCGCGTCTGTGACAAGACTTCGGTCTCGATCCTTCACAAGGACAAAGTCTATCTGAGTCCTGGTGTTCCCACTATAGAACGAGATGAGGTGGGAATCGCGTTTGCGAAATACGGTGTTCACTATGGTGAGGTTGTGCGATTCCGCATATTCAAGGATACGCTCACCATCTGCGTTACGCGACCCGTATCCGAACCCACCATGACAGCCGTACCCGTCTATCGTCGCGCCGACGTGCCCGTTGAGGTCACCAACGACTATGATGACATCTTTCGACGGTACCTCTGCTGTCTTCTCATCAAGCAGGCTCCAAAACTCTTCCTTGGCTTGATCCGAGCAACCAGTCTGCGGAGCATACGCAGAGAAGAAGTGATAGAGTCGCTCCTTCACGGCGACAACGATCTTCATCAATCGATCGTCAAAGCGCTCGACGCTTACAATCGAGTCACGAAATCGTTCGGAGACGATTATTCCGGCACCACTGGTGGTCCTGGGACTTCCACATAGAACGGCCTTGAAGCCTCGTCCTATGTCCCTTGACTTGCGACAGGACCACCTCGTCTCCTGCACCGCACAGAAATCAACTCTTCTATGCTCCAGTGCTTCAACCAACTCGCACGAGCGGCCCGTCAACGTACCCACATTCAGCGTAGCCACGCGGGTCCTGCTTACGTTACGGGACTTTCGGACTAACTCAGTTGCCCCCCGATGCCGTCCTCGCATCAGGGACCTTCGCATACTTTCCACACTCGCCGGGCTTTGCGAGTGCGCGTCGGCTCCCGTGGACGCCGTAGCACTATCTCGATGAACCTGAACAGTCACACACCATGTGATGTGACATGGGTCTTCGTAGGCCGGCCTGTCACAAGGGCCTGTCGCCTGCAATCGAATGTCCGTGATTCGCAGAGCGAACAGTTTCCAGTGGCACCACGTGGAGGAACGGACATCGCCACCGCTGCCGGTACTGGCACTGCTTCGCTTTTATTGAGTTTCATGCCGCGAATGTCAACGATTTTGCTTATCTTTTCCGTTCTCTTCGAGGACTCTCCTTTGGCAGTTTTTTATGAGAGAAGCAAGTCAGAATACACGTAAAACAGTGATCATTAGATGAAAGCGAAGAAAAGAAAAAGAGAAGAAGCCGATGACCAATTTCGTCAGTTATTATGGATTGGGTTGGTCTAGATACTGGTACTTTACAGGCAGTCTATTGCATGAAGATTTTTTAAAGTTCTACGAAAAGGCATAACTTTGAAGGCGCACGTCCGGCTCTAGCAAAAAATTTCCTTTAACATGATTTTTTTTCGCCTAATTTGCGAACCTACTATAATTTAAAACGCGCTCTACAAAAATGGTAAGAAATTGAGAAACCAAAACACATTCGAATCTTAAGCAAATGTGCTGTATTGTATGGTACTAGGTGCTTGAAGAAGAAAATCAGAGTGGTCAATCGCTTAAAAGTCGTAAAAAGAGTGACAGACAGTGACGAATTCTATATGGAGGAAATAGGAAACATAAAGACAAGAAGGACTACTGCTCACAGGGTGTAAAACGCCATCTTTAATACTCTTGTTCCTTTGGAATTCCTTTGGAGTACAGATAAGAAAGGGCTTAACAGCTGATCTCTACGTTACTTGGTGGCAAAGACAAAAATACTCAGTGCAGTAGAATTCTATTCGACTAATATTCGGTCAACAGTCCGTGGCTAGTTATTTGATCTTCTGCAGTCGTCTGCAGTGAGAATACAGGTCGGATTCATCAACGACACGTCGCAATGTCCGTTCCCACGCGGTGCCACTGGAAACTGCTCCTTCTGGGAGCTAAGCTAATCGCGGGCATTCGATTGCAGGCGACAGGCCCTTGTGACAGGCCGACCTACGAAGACCATAACGGCATCTTCCCAAAGGCCGGCAAGAGAGATGTACATGTCCCAGTTGATGGTCGTTCTGGGACTCCTCTTCTTGAACTTCACGGCCTTCTCACCTTGACGCGAAAAGCGGAACCTTGCGCGAAGGAGGCGGTGGTCCGATCCCATGTAGAACTTGGGGACAACGGAAACGTCGATCAGGCAATACTTGCGGTTGAAGATGATGTGGTCGATCTCGTTGTAGAACTGGCCACCGGGGGTTCCCAGGTCCATCGTAGGGAGGGAGGCTTCTGGAACTGTTAATTTCCATGGATGGTCTTGGTCGATATGATAAACTCAGACTGACAGACACCTTGCTCGTTCCACTCCAAACCGTGGGTTCCGACGTGAAGTTCTTCCGGCGACCTTCGCAGTCCGATCCTGGCGAAGGTGTGATCTTCCTTATAGATCTTCTCCAGCTCCACTTAAAAGGCTTCGACGCTTTCGTCATCTTATGGTTAGTCGGATGTTGGGACATACGCGACGAACACAGTCAAAGCTGGCACGGAGCCACATCGCTTCAGTCGCAGACGTCCGATTCGGGTTGTCAGAGACTCGTACGAATCGATGTTCATGGCCAAGTGCGTGTTGACGAGGACACCAACGACGCCTACTCCCCTACTATCGCATGTTCCGAGGAACAGTTCTTCTCCGAAGTCGTAGGCGGCGTGTAGGGAGTGGTGTCTTCTCGTCTCGGTCAGTCCGATGACGTCGTACTTGATCTTCCTGGCTTGCATCATCAAGTCCTCGACGGATGCTTCCGATGCGAGCGTGCGGGCGTTGTGAGTACAGATCGTCATCCTAGTCCTTCTCAATTTGTGCAGCCTGGTTAGGCCCTGAGATTTTAGCAGCCTCTCCGTACTGGTCCTTCCCATCGCTGCAGAAATGGGGGCTCTTTCGGGGTCAGGGGAATGAGGCCCTTTAGTGCTGCTGTTTTGACTGGAGTACACACGGGTAGCTAGTCGGGCTCTGTCGTGCGGGCGAAGAACTCCGGGCAGCCAGCCAGACTGCCCGAAGGGACGGGGCGAGAATGCGGCCTCGAATCGCCTTACATGTACTCCCAGTCTACTGAGTGCAAGCTTTTGGCCGGGCCGACACAGTTACAATCCGCACAGTCACTGACACATCCACACACACTGTGCACGAACATGCCGCTCCCATGCACAAGGAACGCGTCGACCCGACACAGCAAGAGCAAGGAGTCCATCCCCTGCATCCCACCTGCGTCTCTGGGCAGTACACGGTCGCATTTGGTTCGCGTTTAATTCCCCTATGCACCACCCGGGGACGCGCCACGTGGCCCTGCGATAAGCGGCCCGAGATCCCCCTTAACAAGAGAGCCCGAAGGCTCTCTATCGAGGGAGATCCGTCGAAGACAGGTCACAAAATGCAAAAGCGCCGCACCAACGGGAATCGATCCATGACCCCAACCTTGTGAAGCGAGCACTCTACCACTGTGCCGCTGCCGCTGCTGTCAGGGCTGCCAACCGCACCTCTAACTACGCAACACTGGCGGCTTCCGCCGGCCACAACTCGCTTGGGAGAACCAATTAGCAAAATTGGTCTACATATCTGTGATCAGTCTATCACCTGATTCGAGCTCTATCACCTGATATAAGTTTCAATCCGAAGCTCCATGGGCAGCTGACGGCATTCCCTTGTCAGGGTCTCCTCACTGACGTCGTGGCAATTCAGGATTCCGGAGGAGCGATGGGTCAGACTCAATTCATGAATGCTAAAGACCTCCTAGCTTTCAAAAAGACTGCAATTTTGATAAATCAAAGTTTGGGAAGTCGGAATGCTATACCAAGAAACCTCCTTTCGAGACACGCACTCAGTTCAGGTAAACAAAATCACATGATCCCTGATGACTTTCAAATAGCGCGCTATACATACAATACAGCACGACTCTTATACGTCTGAGCCCAGACATCTGTAGATCACAAGACTTTCCAAGAATGAACTAGGCTGTTTGACCAACGCCTTCTGCAGAGGGAGCGCTAATTCGGAAATGGTTAGGATGTAAAGTATTGTTATGTTTGTCATGTTACGTTTATTACACGGGTGGTAATCCACCCGTCTGAAAATAACTGGATATTCACAACAAACAGAATCCGTGATAATAGATCGAAATAAAACCCATAAACGAACCGTAAAGCCTTCCGCACACTTTTGCAGCAGCCGCGTACTGCCGCGTGCTAGAGTTCACGCGGCACTCCTCCCTCTCGCTCAATCACCAACGCGGCAATGCGGCAACAATGCCTTGAAGGATTACTGCCGCTGCCACCGCATCTGCCGCGTAGGCGGCACCGCGTCTGCTGTGTCTGCCGCGTAGGCGGCACATCAGCGGCAGGCCGCGCGAGACTAGTTTTGCGTCGCGCGGAGACTACGCGTTTCTGTCCCATGCTTAAAGATAGGGCTGCCGCGTTGCCGCAAAAGTGTGCCTAGGCCTTAAGGGGCGGGATCGAGCGGCGCGATTGATCAATTCAGCCACTACACATGGCATCGCGTCGCGCCTCGCGCGCACACTAAACGGCCCCTAAACAGCGCCGCGCACTTCTGCGGCGTTGCTGCTGCCCTATCCTTAACCATAGGGCAGGGACGCAGAGCTCGCCACCGGCGGCGTCCCTGCCCTATTCTTAACCATAGCGGCGAGCGGCGTTGACACTGAAGCGTGTGGGGGCCTTAAGACGCCTTCTATTCTCGCGCCGCCGAGCGGCGCTGGGTGATGGTTGATATAGCTATCGATTTTTCACAACGCCGGGCGGCGCCGCATCGCATTCATCTCGGCCGCCTCAAAACACCACATTTGACGGAATTTCGGGTTACGGTATTCGGCGAATCGCGCAGCTGGAGGGAAGGACGCGGCGCGGCGCGATCAGCTGCGGCAGACTCGAGGTTGAGTGGGAGATTCACCACCGAGATAAAACATTTTGCTATGTCCTCTTTGTTTTGGTTCCCCAACTAACAGAACAAAAGGGTGTAGCGAAATTAATACCTATTATACGCCGGGACTCCAGAGGTAGAGAGAAGAGGTCGAAAAAAGTTTTCAACCAAACTTCGCAGGCGCGAGTTATCTAGGGCGAATCCGACATCCGTTTTTGAAATTGAAAGTTCGGGTGACCAAGGCTGTAGAGGTCATAATCACCGATTTCGCCCAAATCTCGCCTAAGGGGCTATTTGGGGTGAAGATCACGAATCTAACATCCATTTTTTGTATCAAGCTGGAGGTTGGGCAAAATCCTTTACCACGAGCTTAGTCACCCGCATCAGCCGTAACCTAGGAAGGAAATGGAGATCTGTAGACATTCACGAAGTTTTACCTACTACGCTAAAGATACGTTTAGTGCACAATGACCCCAGAATGGTCATATGAGAGAGAATTCTGAGTGATCCTCGACAATGAGTATCTTCCAGCAATTTAACTTTTGAACTCGCACATGTTGCAAAATAAAGAGTCGATTACATTGCATTTTTCATTTGCACTGCAGGGGATTCGACTCGATACCAAACTCACCAGTTTATACCGTAGGTTGAGCAGATGACTTCCACCCCAGCTTTAAGAAATGGTATGAATTTTTGAATTATGGCACACTTGTATTAGAACATACGTGTTTACTATGATTTCGTTTGTAAAATTTAGTTGTTAGTACAAGTTATAAACACAAATTTTAAAAAAATATATCTCCTAATACAGTACTAACAAGTAAGTTAATTAGTCACCTTCTTCACTGATGAGCCTCGGGGTGACTAATTATAAACATGTTTTGTATGAAGGTAGAGGCGAAACAAAACATGTTTGAGTTGTTGTTAGTTTGGACTATATGTTGTTACAGGATGTTTTGTTGCGATCAAAACTCTTGCGCCAGGCCGGACTCGAACCCGCATCTTCTGCTTTCCGGGCAGCGATGTTCGCCTTACACCACCGGCGCTGTTTGACCGCACGTAACATCCGCGATATCCTCGAGGCCTGTCAGCATCCACCCGTGATACGGGATGGGGCGGTCGCCGATATCAGCATGGAGCCGGTTAAGCTGAAGACCTTACTAGTAACAATGCTTGAACACATTTGCTTAAGCCTGGAGCGTCTGGTAGAGAGGCTATATGTTGTTACAGGATGTTTTGTTGCGATCAACACTCTATATCAGCAATATCAGCGACCGGCCCATCCCGTATCACGGGTGGGTGCTGACAGACCTCGAGGATATCGCGGATGTTACGTGCGGTCAAACAGCGCCGGTGGTGTAAGGCGAACATCGCTGCCCGGAAAGCAGAAGATGCGGGTTCGAGTCCCGCCTGGCGCAAGAGTTTAGATCGCAACAAAACATCCTGTAACAACATATAGTCCTCTCTGTTTTGGTTCTTCAGTGACTTATGGACGGTCTCCTCTGTCATCCGCTATGGCACACGGACCGCAGTCGTAGAAGTTGGTCGCCGCGCGTCGCTGACGCTTCCCTTTCTAACTGCAATTGCGCAGCGCGCCCCATGATGGATGACGGAGGAGAGGGTCTATGAGTCATCGGAGGACCAAAACAGAAAAGATTCGTCTGGCTGATCAGCGGAATGCATCTTGCCAATGTTAGTGGTGGGATTCCTATGGGGAGCGACGAGTCCTCTCCTATGGCTGGAGGCGAAGTCGTCCGCTCAATCTAGGGTAGAAATTGGTGAGTGTGATAAAGAGTTGAATCCCCTGCAATGCAAGTAGCACTAAACGATCCTTATTTCGTGGAGGTTCAAAAGTAAAACTGCTGGAAGGCACTCATCGTCGAGAATCGCTCAGAATTCTCTCTCATATGGTCATTTCGGGGTCGTTGTGCACTAAAAATATCTTTAGCGTAGTAGGTGAAACTTTGTCAATGTCTACAGATCTCCATTTCCTTCCTAGGTTACGACATTGACAAAGTTTCACCTACTACGGAGGTGCCAAAGTAAACTTCGTTCTCACTCCTAGTGCTTACATTCTCGTCATCATTGTAGTCCCAGTTGGAGTCGTTATCAGTGGAATCGCCCGCATTCAAATCTTCATCCTACTCGATTTCGACTAATGTTGCAGCACCCTCTCGTAGAATGTTGGCGAACCTTGCCGCAATCTTCCTTTCTTCTCGTGTAGCCACTGTGCTATCCTCAGGCGATCCGAATTCAGAGAGCAGAATTGATGACTACCCTTGCTGTGGAAAAGGTATAGCGAATGAAGAAAAATCAAGTGGCACATCGAAACTTTCAAAATTGATCTACCAGGCCAAACACTTGGCCTAATTGCTGGACAATGCATGATATTAGAAGCCGTTTAGCATAAGTATAGGTTTATGACTAGGTGTGCAGTTGGTCAACAGCATGTTTGTTTCACAAATTTTTGTGTTGTTTAATCAATGTTGAGGAAGGTTTGAACAGATATATATAGTTGATTTGATTAAAAATTTTAGCTTCCTTTATGCCATCAATAAAATATGTTTCCTGAAACATGTTTCCAACTTCGAATATCCTAATAGACGTAAATGCAAGCCGCCATCAGCCGTTCGCTCAAAATGTGCTAAAAATGAGATTATAGGTCCTCGTCGAAGACAGGTCACAAAATGCAAAAACGCCGCCACCAACGGGAATAGAACCATGACCCTAAACCTGTGAAGCGAGCACTCTACCACTATGCCGCTGTCGCTGCTGTCAGGGCTGCCAACCGCACCTCTAATTACGCAACACTGGCGGCTTCCGCCGGCCACAACTCGCTTGGGAGAACAAATTAGCAAAATTGGTCTACATATCTGTGATCAGCGTCTTGAGCTCTTTCACCTGATATAGGTCTCAATCCGAAGTTTCATGTGAAGCTGACGGCATTCCCTGGTGAGTGCCCTGTGGGCGGTGAGTCAAGTTCAAAATGCGGAGCCTATATACCGTTGTCATTCAGGCTCCACTGCTTTCCAGGAGGTCTTCACCAAGCCTACATGGAGAAACGACTAGGACTTGCTTGAAAATGTTTGGAATAACGCACGAAGTCTTCTCACCAACTGATGACATTCGGAGCAAAGTGTGAACTGCTTTCTTCTTGTGTCGTTCTTATCGTCTTGAATGTCTTCATTGAGATCCATTCCACGTCAGCCGCTAAGCAATCGGAGGCCTGCTAAATGAGCGTTCTATTATGTGATCATGTAAACACGGCATCTCTGGTGTAGGAATCGTATCGCCCACCTAGCAAAACCTTGGGCTTTACTAACGATACAGTAGCAAAGGACAATGATCAGCTATGAGATCAGTTATAGTCGGCGTCATGGGGAAAACAGTCGAATTTGCCTTGAAGGCCTCGAAGGTGACCCCAGAGTTGGCAAAGGGATAAGGTGGTGTTCCATGCAAAAGTGTTTGCTCCAGCACAATTCAAGCAGTTGTCAACTAATTGCTGAAAGGAAAACAGCTCATCAAGTCGTCTACTAGTTCTCTCCCATTTTACTTAATCCGTGGGAGTTCGTTCACAGTCGTTGCCCTCTCAGCCTGTTTCACTTTCTCGTACATTCATGTTTCTATCTCTTTTCTGAAGGCATACGAGGCGACAACCTAGAGACTGCAGCACATGTGGAGCGAAACTGAAACCTAGCAGCAGTTACAACTTGTGGAGCCCGCACGCAAACGGTATCTTGTAAAACAGCACAACAGCTCAATGGACTTAGTCTATTGTTACTAGCGAGAAATCCTATCGAAGTAGCGGACCACGCCTATTGCGACGCCCATTTCCCGACGTAGGGGACACGTCTTCTGGTCTGGTCTTTCGCCTTGTGCTCAGAAATGCGTGCAAATGCCGCTGTATTAAGCACGAGAAGGCTGTTCTGCAGCAACATCCCATGTTGAACGGCACATTTAGTCCGCGCGGGATTCGAGCGTATCTCACGCAGGTTTCTGACCTGCGTGAGATACGCCTCATCATCTATAGCGCTGGCAACTACCTCACTCTCAGTTATACAGTGGTAGATATATAGATAATGTTAATGTTAATATCGCTTCTGACCAGAACTGGGATAATATCCTAGAAGTGGTTATAAATATGCGTGCGATGAGTCAGTTAGCTTGCAGCATACGGTACTTGCTGGATATTGGATTAAAGAACTGCGAAGAGAGAATCCATTCGACGCCTATCGCAGATTGACTTTTCGCATTAGCAAAACAGCTGATAAAACAGCTGGGTATATTGAGTCTCGTAAATATAAGTATAAGTACCTCAGCAGAGGTGTAGGTGAGTGTGTGTCTCGTGAAGGTTGCAGAGACCGAGGCTTGCCTTTACAGGTCGGTGAACCTCGCGGTCGAGTGGTCCCAGTGGGAAATATTTGAATTGCGTGATTTTCAGGTAATCTGTCAAGTGCATCGACCTCTAGAGGTTACCGGTCTTTTTTGTCAAGCAGCGCAAGTGCATCCATCCGGCTGCAGGTTTATTCGAACTCTATTCGATCGAATAAAATTATTCGATCGAATAGAGTTCGATTATTCGATTCGAATAATATTCGAATATGGCTTCCTTCGATATTCGAATTCGAACGAATCTTCGACTTTTAAAAATCATCGGTAATCGAATTCGAACGAATATTCGACTTTTGAAAATCATTGATAATCGAATTCGAACGAATATTCGAAAATGAAGAAATATCGAATGATCGAATAAGGCCTATGGCATACCACCGACGACGAGGCCGGCGACGAGAGGAGCGGAGCGACGGGAGATCGCTGTGGTTCAGCGACGAGAGCAGCGACGGTGTTGGACGGGGGCGAGAATTGGCGTTAGGCCTATGGCATACCACCGACGACGAGGCCGGCGACGAGAGGAGCTGAGCGACGGGAGATCGCTGTGGTTCAGCGACGAGAGCAGCGACGGTGTTGGACGGGGGCGAGAATTGGCGTTAGAGCGCGGTTGGTGACCCTTGCGTGCGTGCATGCGGGGTGTAAAGGGTCGAGCGACAACTGGTCGCCGTGCAAAGCGCAGCGACGACCGGTCGCTGGCGGTATGACCCCTCTCCAACGACACGTAGTGCTGACGTGGCAGCGACAACCGGCAAGCGCGCGCTCTCTCCCCATTGTTTCTGGCAGGTCCTAACACGAATAGTCGATTACTTGTCCGTTGGCGGTGCCGTCGCCGGACTCGTCGCTGGTGGTATGCCATAGGCCTTAGAGCGCGTTTGGTGACCCTTGCGTGCGTGCATGCGGGGTGTAAAGGGTCGAGCGACAACTGGTCGCCGTGCAAAGCGCAGCGACGTCCGGTCGCTGGCGGTATGCCCCCTCTCCAACGACACGTAGTGCCGACGTGGCAGCGACAACCGGCAAGCGCGCGCTCTCTCCCCATTGTTTCTGGCAGGTCCTAACACGAATAGTCGATTACTTGTCCGTTGGCAGTGCCGTCGCCGGACTCGTCGCTGGTGGTATGCCATAGGCCTAACTCGAATGATCATTCGAATAAATTATTCGAATATATTCGTTCGAGCACAACTATATTAGAAATCCGACATTTTGTTAGGTTTCCTAAAGGAGGCTGCAAAGGTACATTCAGGTGAATCATTCACTGCTACAGCGGCAGCGACTGGGTGGCCGAGCGGATAGCGAAACGGACTTGAGTGGAGGGTTCGGATCTTGAGAAGGGGCTTACGCGTTGCTTTTCGTTTCTGTTAACGTAGGCTGCGTTTTAACCTTTTTAAGACGTTTTCACTCTCTAAATTACTTTTAATCTTTCTTTGGAAAGTCAGGTTTTCATTGCAGAGAGCTACGTCATGTTTCAATTAAACTATTTATTTATTTATTTGCTAGACTTGTGCTTGTCTCGCTCTCGTTAGTTGCTATGCCTGCTATGCGGTCCATCTCTAGAATGTGCAGATTAGTCTTCGTGCTTCTATAAATATAGAGAACGCTCTCCCTCTAAATTTTACTAATTCTGTCAGCTCTTATAAAATTTATCATTTTGATCCACTCCGTAGTATAATCTTATTGCAGCCTATTTTTCCCGGCGACTCTTCCGTACTGATAGGTGAAGGGGGAGGTGGGCGCCGTTGCATACCGAGACAGTTGTGGTCAGTCTCACGATTTCGTAGCTAGAGAATAAAACTTTGAGGGTTATCTGGGATGCTTATCACCAATCTGGTAACCGCTTTCCGTGTTACGGTCGATCACCGCAGTTGATAATAAATATGGGCAAGTGAAACTGTGGATACATAATAACCGGCAGTATTGCCTCATCATGACTCCAGAACTCGTGGAGAGGTCGAAAAATTGTCGACGCCCAAACACACCCAAACATTGTCAAACACTGTTATTCTGGGTGCTGAGCACGAATATGGTGTCCGTTTTTGAAAAATCGGCCGACTACGGTAGGTTACAGTGGGTGTTCATGAGTAAAGATGGCGGAATCATGATCACCGATTTCGCCCTTCCCTGACATCTCCAGCTCTTGCAGGTGGTCAGTCAGACGTATAGGCAATTCTGCGCTCCGGTATTCCCATTATGCTTTGCGTACGCGCGGGTGTCAGCTGGATATGTGGACATGCATCCGGGGCACTTCTCAACACCGGCGGACTACGCCTTCGATGAAGTGCCTGTCGACACGTCCTGCCAGGAAGCTTCAGGCAGTTCTTCCTTGGCATTTATCCGCTGCTGCTGATGTCAGAAGCTGCTTTGCTTCGCGTGTTTCATAGAACGTTACCACAACTGTTAAACAGTTTATTGCATGTTCATTAGCGTGACTTGTGTTTTGAAGTAAAATCGCATCACAGAAGGTTGAAATCAGGGTTGGAAATCGAATATGACACCTAGTCATGACAGAAAAGCACCTTACGGTGACAAAAACGCAAAATGTGCACCCAGGAATGCAGAAACCACACTACCGGAGACGAACCCTCGACCTCTCTCCCGCAAGTCCGCCACGGTAACCACTCGGCCATCTAGTCGCTTGAGCCCTAGAGGCGCGCGCCTCCCGTGAATGCGCTGTGTCGCTTCAATTAGGAATTAATCAATGTCTAGGTTCTAGCAATGATTGAAGCTCCAAACCTTTTGCAGGACTATTTGTGGGTATTCCAAGCGTCAGTTTTGCGTTATCGGCCCGCACTTAAGAGGTACAGTTTTTTGCCATTTTTGACCTACCCAGAGGTCCGCAGGAAATTTGGAAACCACTATGGTGCTTCCCAGAAACGCCCTACAACCCTATATAGGTCGCTTTGAGAAACTCCACGGTGACCTCTTTGACCTTCCTCGTCAGTCGCGATACACTGCCTTTGTAAAAAGGCACGTGTACGTAGTTACACCATAAATGTCCTACCTCGGTTCGCTGTAGGGGCAGAACATACTGTTGCTGCAGAAAGTTCCTGTTTCGAAAAGCAAATAGGGCTGCAGTTCATGGTGAGCTCCCCCCCCCCCCCCCCCCCGGACCCTGTTTGCGCCCTGCAGTGTGTAGTTCATCCTGTTTTTTGCCTTGGAACATTGTTTGCCATTCGCAAGCACAAACCGCCTAACTATTTACCTATGGCGTGCCACGGCTTAGGCCACTAGTCTTCTGTTGAACCACTGTCCTTCGCTCCTATTCAACGTTGTTTTGCTCACTTTTTGTTTGTTTGTTTCGTTAGTGGTGGAAGCAGGTCGAGTCCTGATATATTGGTCCTGGTAGGGCTCAGAAATCTTCCAGTAGACCTTAGATCTCTGTAAATTCTTAAGGATCATCACGACACTACCGCTCTGATACTCCGAACTTCAGATTCGTGTTCAGCGACCCCGACTGCCCCAGGGCTGAAGCTTTGGGCCGCTTGAACGACATCCACAAAAAATCGATGATTTGATCCATATCAATTGATGGCGATCCATACTCCAAAAACGAACTTCAGATTCATGTTCAGCGACCTCGACTGCCCTCAGGGCTGAAGCTTCAGGCCGCTGTCGACGCCATCAGTCGTTGATTATCGCCAATACGCCAGTGTGACGGATGACGGAAGTTCGGAAACACACACACACTACTCTTTTATATATACAGACCACTCCCGTTATAACGCCTCCCGATAAGACGCAACTCTCGATATAACGTAGGTTTTCTCTAGCCCGGCCAGCTTACCTTCACGCCAATACAAATCAACTCCGCTTAATACACGTCGGATGCAACGCTACTCCCGTTATTGCGCGGTTTTGAGAGGAACTCTGCGCTCTCGAAAATGACTCCTACTATAACACGACCTGGCTCAGTCCCGGTCGCACAGAAAATGAAGACGAGCAAGATGCTGACAGCGTTGTTGAAGAAAGGATGATCATACGTTGTAGTTTCAATGCTAGTTGATCTGCAGTGTCATTATTGTTTGAACTGTGACTACGTGACTACCAAACTATCCAATCAGGCGGCCCCGTGCGCCCTATAAGGCCTCTATTCCCGCCGTCGGAACTTTTTTAAGCGTCTTTCTGTCGCCTCGTTCGTAGTCGCGACCAGCACCTTAGCGACAATGAATTAGATGCATGTAGACGTTTTTCATGCGCGGCCCACAAAAGTGTTCATACTCAGCAATATGTCGAGCACAGGATAAGGGTAGTCGTTAGAAGCTGCCGTAAAGTGGGGGAGGGTTTCTCAGATGCGGATCAAAGTATATATTCTTCAAAACAATACCCTACACATTTGAGCACGAGCAGCTGGTATAGAAGCTATGCGCAGTGACATGATAGTTTGACGCAATCAGAACTCTCGCAACATGCATGACTTGTATCTGCACCCTCCTAATTCCTGACAGGATTACAGCAAGCAACTGTCTGATCAAATGCAACATCTCGATATCGTGGGAGAGTGCTGAGGAGCCACCGCAACGAGGACATGGCGGATGCAACGCGCGGTTTAACAGCGCTGATAGCGTAGCGGGCTAACATCCTGCATGAAAGGTAGAGAGTGCGGGTACACGCCCCGCCGCGCGAGAGCTTTGATGGCGGCAAAGATATTGTAACATCGGGTTAAAAAGTACAGTTGTTGATCACTTCTAGCTATCCTCTGGTACTCGTTATTCCTCGCAAATTTGTCATACTTATGCATCTAGCAGAGAGCATCTCTGATCTGAGGACAGGACTTCATTAATAATCTAAAGACGTTCTTTGCCCCTCAAACTCTCCTCATGGTCACATATTTCACTACTATAGCTATATTTAGTCATTGCATGCTATTCTAAATAAACCTGCGCGTAAAAGAATCTAAAAAGATCAGCTCTGGTTAGGACACGACTCCCGTTATAACGAGGATTTTCTCCGATCCCTTCAAACGCGTTATAACGAGAGGAGACTGTAGTAGGATTCGTTCACTCGAACAAAATATTCGACTATTCGATCATTCGAAAATTTTCGACGTCGAATAAATTCAACCGTTCGTTCGTTCGAAAATTTTCGGCATCGATGTTTCGTTCGTTCGGAAATTTTCGACATCGAATAAATTCGTTCGATCATTCGATCGGAAATTTTTGACGTCGAATTTTTTCTTTCATTCATTCGTTCGATAAAATTTCGAAAAAGCACAACTATAATTTCTAACTATAATTAAAGCACTATACATTTCGCAGATTAATCTCTGAGCATTATAAGGTCATTAAAGGCGTCACTTTCGCCCTATCAGCCGCTCCTGAAGTGCAACACTTTTTTTTGTAGCTTTTGAGCAGGGATGTGCGGAAATTTTTCTGGAAAAAGCGGAAGACGAAAGACGGAAAGGAAACGCTCAAAAATGACCGGAAACCGGAATACGAAACGCGGAAACGGAAGTGACACATGTTCGCCATTTTTTTCAAAAGTGCATCTGAAACGGCGTAGAAGCTGCTTCTATTGCACTGTTTCTTGCACAGAACTTGGCGAGCAGCAGAATCTTCCACATATTAATGCTCATCCTCATCATAACATAACATAACGAAGCAAGAATTTATAATATTGTTATGATAACCTTTTAGCTACGGCTGAGCAATAAACGAAAACAAATTCAGAGGCTTATTTCACTATTTCTCACTATTTCAGCATGCACTCCTTCCATATCTACTTCCTGCAACGGATTTTGCTCTGACTTTTTCGCGGTAGACTTAAACGACTTAAACACTCGAGATTACTTACAGACCCGCATTAAAAAATACTGACTCGGGTGAAGTGCACTAGCCACCTAGATCATTTTCTGACCAGGAAAGAGATCCCTCTCAACACCTTTAGAAACCTGTGACATCATGGACGGCATGGTGACTGCACAGATATCTGCATATTCAACATTAGCAGTTGCATTGTAATCACCAAAACTAGTACTCAGAATTCATTCTGGGATCTTAGATGTTAACTGGATGACTAGTTAGTCATGGTGGATCCACACCTCCACAGGAATGTTCAGTCTGTGCCAGTCTAAAAACCCTACGCCCAAGGTGACACAGCTGGACAGTTCCTAGATGGTTCTCGAAGCAATACTTTTGTGTCAGAATTCAATAAGCCACCATAGTCAATCAAAATAACAGCTCGTGCTAGATATTCGTGATGCTTCACTGAAAAACGAATCGCATTGCTCCATATGGATGAATGTCACGCCAAACGAAATTAAAAATCGGAATTTGCACCTTTAGGAACACTGATGTAATCATGGGGCAGGCAACCGCATGCTACAACCTTCACTGAACCCTTTCTTTCATGATACTGCGCTGTACGTTTACAAAGTTTTTGTAGCTATTTGTAACAACTGGATCAAGAATTTTATGACCATTCAAATGTTGAGTGCATTTTCTTAGCATACAATGCATACATAGCCTTTGTGGCATATTAATTTTGCCCTGCATCCAACCGTTGCCATTTTTGAGCGCTTTTTTTGGTAGTCTAACCAATTTCAAGGATATTAATACTAGAGTTGTCAAACAGTATTTCTCTCACAATTATATGAAGGACTCTTTTTAATTGATATGCTGATTTAGGTTCAATAGAGAACAGTGTGGAACAGTGCCCATTTTCGACTTCCTTTTTTTCCGCCTTCCGGCCCAAAAACAGGCGGAACACGGAACGGAACGGAAGAGCCCAAAATGGCCGGAAACCGGAATTCGGAACACGGAAACGGAAATTCCGCACATCCCTGCTTTTGAGCCACCTAGATCCCCCAGGAAATTTGAAGACCACTACGGTGCTTCTCCCCCATAACACTCAATAGGTAATTTCGGAAATCTGCACGGAATGTTCATTGACTTCCCTTGCAAGTTGGATTAGCAGCCAATGGAGTTCCACAACGGAAGTCTTCCCACAACGGCTCGGACAACCTAATATATTTTTATTTATTTATATTTATTTATTTATTTATTCAAAGCATATAAAAGTGCGACAATACCAAGCATTAAAAAAAGCAATCGTTAGAAAATGTGACAACCAAAGACAAAATACTAATGAACTGAAAAACTCATGAGCAAACTCCAAAGACAGCAAAGAGAAAAAAGAAAAAAGAAAAGAAATGAGCAGGGAATTACGACATGATTTTTTAGACCAGCAAGAAGTGATCCTCCAAGGCTTTCCAGCATCTAGTGAGGGCTAGTGTCCACCCTGCCGAAGAGTAGTCCAGCATTTGGTAATTAGTAAGAGCCTTAAAAATTGAATATAAGCTTAGAAAGAACGTTTTGCAACAAAGACATCTTGCCCTTGAAACTATAGAATGCGCTTAGCCTACGACCTTCTATACGCACGATCCCGGGGCGGGTCCTGTATCTCAAGGACCTCTTCAAACTATTAGGTTGGCAACTAATTTCGTGGACTCTCAAGAATGTTCAGCAAAAGTCTTTATTAACAAATAACTAATGGCAATCTTTAATTAAAATAAGATCCCTCGGAACGCAGAAGTGCTTCCCATATATCAGGTAGCTGGTCTATCCCACGGCCATAGAATTGTTGTGCTTTTAAGGACAAGAATCTTTGAAGGTGCATTTTGACCTGGTCCACATTATTGAATCGGTATCCAACCAAGAAGTATTGCACCGAACTAAAAATGTGGCAGTCACTCGGCGCAAGGTCTGGGCTGGAAGGTGGATGAGTTTGACGCTCCCAGTCAAGCTCTTCTATTTTTTGAGGCGTCCGATTCGCTACGTTCGCTCCGTTTGGTGGTGTCAAGAAGGTATTAACTTCTGGGAGCTCGTCAAGAACGGTTCCACCATTAATGCTGTAATCTACTCTTCTCAACCTGGCTGCGCGCAGGCTGAACTCCGCTGGAATCGGTTCAGACAGATGTTCAGGAGCGGAATTATCTTTCAGCAAGATAACGCCAGATCACACGTCACGAATCGGGAGCTTCAAAAAATCGAAGACCTTAGCTGGGAGCGTCTAACTCACCCACCATTACAGCACTGGCTGTGCGCCAAATGACTAGCACCTTTATAGCTCGCTGCAGCACTTCTTGGTTGGAGGACGATTTACTAATGTGGACCATGTCAAAATGCACCTCCAAGGATTCTTTGCTTCAAAAGCCCAAGAATTCTACAGCTGTGGGATGAGCCAGGTAGCTGATAAATGGGAAGCAGTCCCTCGTTCCAACAGATCTTACATTGGTTGGAAATGTTATTTGTTATTTGTTTATGAACACTTTTGTTGAAGGCGCTTGTGAGTCCACGAAATTAGTTGCCAACCTAATAGTACGCACCCCGGGCGATGGCATAAAGGGAGCAAGCACCTTGATTTGATATGTCGATACGGGCCAAGAAGTCATAAAAATAAAAAATAAGAGGATTTCAAAAAAATTTAAAAAACAGATTAACAATAGGGACTACGCTTAGGCAAAGCGAACCTAGAACTTCTTCTAAGAGAAAGCCGACACGGAGTAAAATGAAAGCAAAAGGCGAAAACAGTAAAGAGCTTTAAAACCTATATATATATATATATATATATATATATATATACAGGGTGGCCGATAAGTATTGTCGCGTTATTTGCGCGCACCTGTTTCTCTTTTTTTTGAATCGTGTGTCTTTGCGTTCATCGTTTACGACACTGAATCCAATTTCTGTGATATATGTAACTTTTTGTTTGTAGCCTCTATGAGACCGTACCCTCATCGAAAAGCAATAGCCCGCCTCGCTGAAAGCGGATAGTCCATCACCGTCATTGCGAGGAAGCTCAGTATTCCATTGAGAACAGTTCAACGGATCATCATGCAGCGGAAGGAGAAAGAAGACGTCAGCATAAAGGTAAACACAGGTCGTCCTCGTTCTGTGAATACAAAGAAGAATCGTGCGACCATCAAGAAGAAGATCAATAGAAATGACAGCAAGTCTCGTAACAATATCGCAAAGAACAGCGGAATTGCTCGTTTTACTGTCCAGTCAATTGTTAAGGATGAACTAGGAGTTCGCAACTATCGTCTGGTCAGCAGTTGACAGAGGCAGCCAAGGAAAACCGAGAGAAGAAATGCAGGGAACTGCTACGGCTTTCCTCAGTGCGCCGCGTCGATGATGTGCTGTGGACAGATGAGAACATTTCATGATCGAAGTCAATCATAACGCTCAGAATGATTGCCAGCTCCTTAGGCCCAATCAAGGAAACACTCAGAAAAGGAAGATCGTCACGAAATCGCTGTTTCCCAAAGGACTGATGTTGTGGGCCATATCACAGCAAACCAGAAGACGCCGCTGGTTTTCGTGAAAAGAGACGTGAAAATCAAAGCTGGAACATACCAAGAGGACGTTCTGAAGAAAGTAGTGCTTCCCAGATCGTCACGAAGATCGTCACGAAATCGCTGTTTCCCAAAGGACTGATGGTGTGGGTCGGCATCACAACAAACCAGAAGACGCCGCTGGTTTTCGTGAAAAGAAACGTGACAATCAAAGCTGGAACAAACCAAGAAGACGTTCTGAAGAAAGTAGTGCTTCCCTCTATGAAAAAAATTCCGAGATGATCTTTCAACAGGGCTGAGCTCCTGCCCATGGAGCGAGGATGACGATTGCGTATCTGTACGCCACTTCCCTGGATACCTAACAAACGATCAGTAGCCATCTAACAGCCCGGATTTAAATCCCTGGACTTTGCCATATGGGGATATCCAGAGCAGAAGCTGAGGTAGAGGACCATCACTAATTTGGACTAGTTTTGCCGCGAACTTAATCAAGCCTGGGCAGAAACCGATGCCACCTACCTGCGGCGCACCGTGGAATCAGTGAAACCAAGACTTGAAGCCTAAGTAAAAGCTAAGAGAGGTCACTTCGGAGCATTCTTATGAAATTTATTCTACAGGTTGTTGGTTATAATGAAGATTTTTCAAAAAATCTCGCGTATTATTGAAAATATAAAATATGACGTTTTCCGCGACGACAAGACGACAATACTTTTCGGCCACCCTGTATATATATAATATATATATATATAAATATAAAATTGTTGTTAGTGTTTTTACTTTGTGCCGTTCGAGGTTTGTTATGGTGGAACTTTATTGCCAGGCCTAACCCAACCAAGCGCTAGCCCCACACTAGCGGTTCCGCTTCCTTAAAGAAACCACCCATGAAAGCCCACTCAGAGAGGGATAAACTTACGTTAGATCCACCAAAGGAGCCGCAGCTCTCTGTACCCTCCAGAGTTTGATCTTCCCCCGGCGATGCATGACGACCGGTGTACTCCCACATTTCATCACAAATACGAAGATTGGCGATGCATGCAACGTTCCCGAGGATTATCAACATATACCGATTGATGCCGAAGATCGTGATCAAGGAAGCACAACATGTATTATACTCGACGTTGGTGAAATGTGTGTCAAAAGAACAAGCATGCCGGCGTTTCTAAATGACCGTCTTTGGAGGAGGATTGAGGGTGGGTCAAGACTGATTTGCGATTCTATCCGATCTATGACTAAAACCATTCTTTGTGCGAAATACGAAAGACTTAGGGAAGCACTTCGTGAAAGTTCCCAGGAAGGGGGGAGCAGCTCACATACGATCCACCAAAATAACGACAACATTCCCGCTCAAAATGAGGCACAATCGCAGAGAGTCGCTGTTCTTGTCGGTGCACAGCTGTCCAGTAACGCATTTAGCTTGCTAAATCTCGGGCCATCTTTTTCACTTGCACGTATCATCAATGCTCTCATTTTCTGTAAGGTAGTGGGAGCTTTGCATAGGCTGCGAGATCTACTACGCATTAGAAACAGGAGTAGCGTGTAGCTCGAAACCACCTCAAGCGAAAACAGGAGCCTCCTACCAACCGTACCGTTTCCGCGCTCATTCTATAGTGAACCTCAACCCATACCCGAGGCAGATGTTAGGTTCAGAATTTTGTCATCCGCTGTGTTTGCAATTCTAAACCGTCATACTACACAGCGAAACAGTAATGTAACTGTTCCCCAGTGGGAGGGTTTCAAGGAATTGCGCGAGCTGAGATAAAATGGTACTATTCGTATCTCCGTTAGCGATAAAGGTGGGGAGTTCGTCGTTATACCACAGTCACTCGACCGTGCAATAACAGAACTCCACCTACAAGACGACACCCTATACTACCGAACCTCTGAGAGCGAATTTCTTTCGCAGTGCAGACGGTACAATCGTATTTGGGTTACTATAGGAAGATCTGCGGGCATAGATAGAAAGCTGATCAGTAGACTAAAGCTGGATAGCCCTTGCTGCCCAGTTTTCTGCAGCCTTGTAAAGACTCACAAACTGTCTCATGCTGATATGCTATCCATGTCGCCGGAAATTTTTAAGATGCGTCCCATCATTAGCTGCATGGGTGGACCAATCGATAGAATCTCGTGGTTTCTAAGCAAAATTGCAAGCCAGCTGTTGCCCATGGTCCCCTCTCACCTGACTAATACGCAAGCATTCCTCGAAAAGCTACGCACCTCTAACATTACAAGTGACTGCGTAGTGGAGCCTTTTGATGTGGCATCGCTTTATACAAACGTCCAAACGATCAACGATCAAGCTTTGCAAGCATTATCAGAAGGCACATTGATAGTATTATCACATTTGGACTTATTAAAGCGCACCTTAACGAAGGAATGCCTATCTTGCAACATCTTCAAATGGTCAGGTACATACTATTCACAAGTCAGAGGACTGGCTATGAGACAGCGGTTACCGCCCGTACTTGCCATCTGCTTATGAGCAAAGTAGAGGAACCAGTGCTTGCGCGAGCACCAGTAATGTACTGCAGGTATATAGACGACTGTTGCATTGTGACTTCAACACAGTCTGAAATGGACGAGTGTTTTCGATTATTGAATCAGCAGTCCGCATACGTTAGGCTTACAAGGGAAACTCCAAAGAATGGCTAGCTACCATACCACAGATAAAAGTTTACAACAGCACGTTTAGCGTAGAGTGGTACCGAAAGCCAAGTTCGAAGAACATCTTGATCCACGCCACCTCTGCGCACCCGACAAGCATAAAGCGTAGCGTCGTTAGAAACATGTTTCATACCGCGTCGCAGATATGTACAAGTGAAGAGGAGCGACAAGAATGGCGAATGGCTTCGAATATAGCCATGGAAAATGGCTTTGTATCGCCACGGTATCAACGCAGAGTTCGAGCTTCCCGCAGACTAAATGGACCACGAGATAACAGGATACCCTTATGTAAAGTAAAGTTTCATATTTGATAAAGTTACTACTGCGATTCAAAAGAGCATAGTTCGAGCCTAGTTGCAGGATGATGTCGTTTTAGTCAACATAACAAACGACAATATTAAACGTCAACTGGTCAGGAATAGACTCTACGAAAACCAGTGCTTATCAGATAGTTGTGTTATGTGTCCATACGGCAAGATCGGAGATTGTTCTCGGGAAGGAGCAGTCTATTAGATTGAGTGTCAGACATGTAACTGCACATATATAGGGGAAACAGGGAGAAAACTAGCCATTCGAGTTAGAGAATACCTGACTAGTAAACAACGTGGTAACATCAGAACACCTCTTGGAAAGCATAGAGCTGAGGAGCATAACGGTAGCGACTTTGAGATTAGGTGCAAGGTGTTGGCGGTAGGACAGAAATATCGGCAAGGAAACCACTGGAGGCGTTCTGGATTTTTGCAAGAAACCCTGGCATGAACGACCGTCAGGAACGCCCGTCAATTACAAATGACTTTTGCCTTTTGTGCCAAAATGCGAGCGAGAACGGAAAGGGTGCATGTGCAGGTCGTTATCCGTTATATCCGTCCCTGCACAGTAATCTCCTTCGCTCGGTCGTACTAACAGAGAGCTGCGGCTCCTTTAGTGGATCTAACGTAAGTTTATCCCTCTCTGAGTGCGCTTTCATGGGTTGTTTCTCTAAGGAAAGGGAACCGCTAGAGTGGGGCTAGCGCTTGGTGGAGTAAAACGCATATCTAGTATCTGCACCACGTTCAGGCCTCTGAGGAAGACGGAAGCGTCGAAACATTATGCCTGGCAATAAAGGTCCACCATAACAAACCTCGAACGGCACAAAGTAAAAACACTAACAACGATTATCTACAATGCCGGTTTTATGATGAGAGAAGCTGGAGACTTATATACATATATATACTTATCAATGTTCTGTTCCGACCACATTCCTAATTATATGCCAACAGAGGAAATTCAAGAAGGTCAGAGTGAACAAATGGTTTTCCACAAAGTCTAAACTGTTACTAGTTTCGTTCAAGAGGTAATATTGCATTATAACAATGTCGTGCTAAAACGGTTCTCCAGCACCTAGCATCTTCAAAACATCAAACTGCTGACGTTATCCTTAAAAACAGGAAAACTTCCCGTTCCATCTTTTCTGCGTGCAGTACGAGATGTTTAAGACAATTAATCGAATTCGGTATTGTTCTGGAAACCACTATCAGAAAAGAGGTAGGATTCCTCAGCTGTTCAACCCTTTATCGCCAATTATTTCCTGCTGGTTCACATCAGCTGGGCCTTGGGTTGTGCTCTGGAAGCTTAATGCACATGTGACTCCTCAGCAGTCTCCTGCGCGATCTGTGGAAAACGCCTATTCTTGCGGAAAACTTCGCTGCTACGGTAGATTTAGTCACAAGTCCAGTTGTTACAACCTTCTGATTCCAACTTTCGAATGGCATCCATCGAATACTCGAATAATTGTGAGTTTCTGAGAAATTTCGAATGATTTCGAATGCACATAGCCTTCGAACATTCGGATTTGAATATATTCGAAGACAGAATTCTTTGAATATTCGAATTTGAATATACAAGTTCGAGTGAAAATCAATGCAATCATAAGAATACCTATTCTAGTGGGCATTCGAGCATAATTGTATTCCTGGCCCCCGCCGCCCGACTTTGTATGCAGCCTAAACTTCTCCGCAAACCTTTGCGGCAAAGTGGTACGCGGCGGGCGGCAAAACTCGGGTAGAGCCTTGAGGGCGTGACGGGACAGGCCGAGAATGGGCGGAGTGACGAACCGGCACACTCTTTCGAGCCGGTAGGTACCTGCTGCCGCTACTCGCCCTCCCCCCCCCCCAACATCTACGTCATGTCCGGCTAGAGTGCAGACAGAACTCACCAGAACTCACCAGTAGTCACGGCAGCAATTGTGTGAATCAGCCGCCGTCGCCGCTTTGCACCGGATTCGATGTGCGTAGTGCTTGAAGTAGTGACCGCAGAAGCAGGGATGTGCGGAAATTTTTCTATAAAAAGCAGAAGACGAAGGACGGAACGGAAACGCTCAAAAATAGCCGAAAACCGGAATACGAAACGCGGAAACGGAAATGACACATGTTCGCCATTTTCCAAAAGTGCATCCGAAACTGCGTTAGAGGCGGCTACTACGGCACTTTTTCTTGCTCAGAACTTTGCGAGCAGCAGAATCTTCCACAGATTAATGCTCATCGTCATCATAACATGACATTCATTCATTCATTCATTCATTCATTCGTGCTAGTGCTATCATTGAACAAAAGTGGCTATCAAAAGAGCAAAGGTGACTGGCTTACAGAACAAATTAAGAAACAGGGTAAAAAGGAACGGAACAAACAAAACTGCGGTAGCGAGAGGACGAAAAAGGAAGAAAGATTAGAGTGCTTTCATAGGTCAATTTGCTGAGTCAATGCTGCAAAGCGCAAAATCTCCTCTTCTGATACACAGGAGTTAGCGGTCGAACTATTCGACGAAAAAGAGTCAATTAAGCAAGGCGGGTATGATACTACGACCCTAGGGCCGCTATTAGCGTTAACCATGACGGGCGGACCTTGCATCTCAAAGGCCTCTTTAAACTGATAGCCCGAGGTTGCCATGATGGTTGCCATGATGGGAGGTCATGAGCGGGCACCTGCTTACTCTTGAATAAAGAGAGAAGTTGACAATGCAATGTGGTGAAACAAGCTCGACATATGTTTTCTCGTCGCACAAATTGATGTCTAACGTTGCATAATCGACCAACAAGTTAGCCATGAAAAGCAATAACAGAAGCATATGGAGTGAGCTGAGATGGCACATTAAAGTTCAAGCACTGTTGTTCCTGTTCTCATCAGCATCGGAAGGCACTCGTCAATCAGCTGGAGGAACGGCTCGCTGTTGAAATGGCTCTCTGAAACACTGACAGTGTAAAATCATGGCGAAGTTCGGACGATAGTAAATATTTGGTCGCCATATTGATCTGAGATCTTTCTTGAACACTCGGAGGGCGCATATAAGGGACCTACATACGCGGAGGGCAACTACTAGTACTATTCCGCGCAGGCGAACTGGACCATGGGACGGACGACCAGTCGGACGGAGCAGCAACGGCAGCAACAGCGGCGCAGGACGAGGACACCCGAAGAGCGCCGCAAGGTCAACCTCCAAGCAGCAACGAAGCGAGGACGCAGGCCGCGGACGATGGACAACAGGACCGCCACCGAAGAAGAGACCAACCCATGATGACATATGTCCAAATAAAGTGTTAGCCGGTCGACACACCAGAGTGGTGCCGAACCCACGACGTAGTGACCTAAACAGCGCGGCCGCGCGCTGCGCCAACGTTACACGCCCCAGGTGGCGTCGGTATGCGCCGGTATTTCTAATCAGCATCGGTATGAAGATGTAGTCAAATGCTTTTGCGTAGTCCAAAAGCAGATGGATAAATAGTTTCCTTGCTCTAGTTCCTTATGCCATAGAAGAATAGTGGAAACTAGAGCAGACACGGTTGACTTTTGCCCAAAAAACCCATGCTGTTCTTCAAATAGTAAGTTGTTATCTTTGAGGCATTTTGTGTTGTGATTTTTTACACAAAATACGCTCCATCCCTTTGTTTATAGAACTTGTTAGACAAATAGGTCCGTAGTTGGTAACATCACCCTTTGACTCCTTTTTGAGTATAGGGCGTACATATCCAACTTTCCATAATTTGGGGACCTCGCCATGAAGCAGAAATCTGTTGAGCAAGAGGGCTAGGGGAGAAGCGAGCTCTAGTGCTGCCTCCTTCAAGAAAACGTAAGGCATACTGTCTGGTGAGGTGGAAATTCTATTTGGTAATTTACGTAGTATTCCATAGTCCTGTGATGTCAATCCAATTAAATTCAGTATCAGTAATAGAAGGGAAGTCAGCACTCGTATCGCATAGCTGTTTATACATTGCTTTAAAATAATCCGCAAACATTTTGGATTTGCTAATGTCATCTCGTGCGCAATTCCCACCTGAAACAAGATCTGGAATGCACTCTGTCATCTTTAGTTTCTTCTTGCAGTAGCTGAAGAAACGCTTCGGACTACCACAACGCGCAATTCTTTTCTCTTTCATTATCTGGTGATTAGCCAAGGCTCGCTAGAGCTTGCGAGACAACTTAGTGTAGCGGGGATCTCTTACCATTAAGATGAAGGAATGTAAATAATCAACCTTGGTTTTCAGAAGAACTAAGCGTCTTGGGTATTTTTCGCGAACTTCATTGTACTTTAACAGTGGCACATATTTTGCTATAAGACGATGCAATATACTGAAAAATTTTGCATACGATTCGTCAACGTTAGGAGTTACGTATAGCCAACCAGTCTATTCTAGCAAGGGACGAAATGATGGACACATAGTCGCCTTTGAAAAAGCTTCTAGTTTGTCTATAAGTGTTATCGTTCTAGTCCTTTAACTCGGAAACTGTAAAGGAACCCACGTTATGGTCCGAGGTGCTAAAAGGGGAAGAACGCGAACGGCTGCAATCACGCTACGTCGCGATACTAGTAAAATATCTAAAATTTTTAGACCATGCGTTGGTTCTTTCACCAACTGCTTCAAGTTTACGGGATTGACAAAACTGAGAAACTCAGTTGAGGAACGGGTTGTGATGTTTCTTCTATGACGTAAACCCTCCCAGTTAATGGTAGGTAAATTGAAATCAGCCATCAAAAGAATGTGCTCATTGCAGTCATCGAGATGGTAATGGAGAAAATCTGTGAACTAGAAGAATGTTGTGGATGTGCAGGGTGGGCTACGGTAACATAATAGAAGCATGATATAGCCATCCTTGGTTTCGACTAGCAAGACGAGCGACTGTATTTCACTGTAGAAATCACTTTCCGCTATCAGTTTATGAGATCCGCTTATGAATAAGCGCCAGCACTCCACCTCCCGTTCTATCACCTCTTCGATCATAGCGATACACTGCGTATTGAGAGTCATAGCTGAGGATAACATCGTGAACTGTTTGAGGTTAATACCAACACCACTATATGAAGACTCCACTTGGTAACTGTGATAGGAAAGAAGTTCAAGTCTGGGATTTTATTAACGATTGACCTTGCATTAAAGAGAAAGAATTTATGGCTAGTACATTGTCGTTGGGAAATGTGAGTTGAGGGAACGTTGTGTTGAGCGAGTTGGCAGCTCGGTTTCCCTAGTACAGAGATGACGAAGAGAGAGTCAACGGCTGAGATGGGAGGAGGGGTGCTGGCATCGATTCAACAAGCGAGGATTGGGATCACCACGCCGCTCTGATAAATCACGTAGATTGCTCAGCACGTGAATGGCAAGGTCTTTAACGACATACATAAGCTTACCTTCTTGGGAATTCATTATACCTGCTTTCTTCCGCAATAAACGATCGTAGTCCAGTTCCTCCTTTGTGTAATCTTTTCTAACACATGAGTGAACGTATTCCTTTGTTAATGACTGCCTTCCAGATCTCATATGCGCTAACATCTTATCCATCAGTTCCTGGCTGCCTAGACATATTTTGGTTATACGAGGGCGCAAGGCGTTTAATGATTTTCGCAGTTTTGGATGCCGATGAAAAATGATTTTGCCACTGTTGAACTCGCTAAAAAAAGAAGCTCATCCCCAGAGGTCTCAACGACCTCTTTGATGGCTTCCTTATCGAACGCCGTTGTGGCTGCATCAGTGGACATAACATAACAAAGCATGAATTCATAATTCTGTTATGATGACCTTTTAGCTATGGAGCAATAAACGAAAACGAATTCAAGGTCCTGTTTCACTACCTCCCACTATTCCAGCATGCCGTCTCTCCCCCTGTTTCCATATCTAGTTCCTGCGACGGGTTTTCGCTGACTTTTTGTTGCTGTAATTTTTTGATCAGTAGACTGTGAGTATAGGATTACTAGGGGCAAGATCCACCACTGCATCCGTATCTGATAACTCCGCAAATACCGCTGAATAAAGGCGCTCAGTTCATAGGAGACGAAAGCAGCACCACAAAGGAGCTTCTTCGAAATAGCGCCACATTTCTGAACCGTTCTTCACTAAACTCATATGAGATTGCGCAACCATGACGAGCAGCGGTCTCTCAGAGTTTTCCGGAACTTCCTCTTTCTGAACACATTCACGCACACAAAGTGTTGCGTGTACGTCTGCTTTTTTTGTTGAATGCGGGTGGGAGAACCGATGTTGTTGTGTTGTTTCTTTTATGTATTTCTGTGTCGAACGAAGCTTCAGGTCAGATCAGTCTTTAAAGCGCCTAATGTTTCAACCCGTTTGAGGGCTTGGAGGCCCAAAAGTGACTCAGGGATTCGGATATTGTTCCTCTGCTAACGTACGCCTCAGAGACCTGGGCCATACGAAAGTAGGATGAACGCGCGAACAGAGTCCTGCGGGGTGGAATCGAGAGGACGGTGCTTGGAGTGATACGATTCACGCAAGTAAGCGAAGGCCTCCGCAGTTAAGAGCTTCATCGATGTTCAAAGATTAGAGACACTGTCGCATGTTCCAAGTCGTCGAAAATTAGGTGGGCCGATGCGCTTCGAGGACACCCGCTGGACAAGGCCCGTGACCGACTGGATCCCACGGGATGTCTAGAGAGCACCCGGACGCCCACCAACGCGTTGGTCGGACTTCTTCGTGAAAGCCCTGAACGAACGATACGACGCTATTCGTGTCCCTCGAGCGAGGAGGATCTATTGGAGCACTCTGGCACGCGACAAGGACGAATGGAGACGCTGTTGGTGCCCGCTCGCGCAACTCGATGATCAACGTGACGACAGATGACAGGTGACTTGACAAAAGTACTTACTGTCTTCCACACTTTCTACACGAAAACCTATGGAGTGTAGGGAAACTTTTCTTCTTCTGCTTCAGCGTTTGTCCCGTTTAGTTGCGACAAGAAGATACCAGAGCGGCTTAAAGCTTAAACGGGTTGGTTTAAAACTTGTGGTCTTCACTGTCTTTGGGACGGTTGTTCTTACCAACTTACCCTATTTTTACGTGAAGAAATGGGTGCAGATACATTTCGAAAATCGTGGAAGAAGAATCGGGATGAATTGGTCCTGAAACTTTGTTATTCCGACCTTTCTTGAATGGCTTAACTTAAATTTTCCGTACAAGCAAGCAGTGACTGCATACCGACCTTGCAGGACGCGACCAGCTAAGCCAATACATTTCTTCTCCTTTCGAGAAGAAGCACCTCATACAACATCACACATCCGCCTGCAGACAATGAAGTGTTGCCCTCAGCAGTGGTGCAGAACGCTCCCAACGTCATGGTTGTTCGCGCTCTTTCTAAGTAATAAATAGAAAAGGTTGATTAATAAACGAAAATGCGAAATAACTATGACAAAGCAACAAGATAGTGTGCACCCTTCGTTCATGCTCCAAAATAACTCTTTAGAACTCTACTGCAACATAACTGCGCCACGTTTTAGGTAACCCCGGGACAATCAGGCACGGTGAAGTGACTTCTTGTGAGCCGCATGTCTGGCAAGGGTAAACTTGGAATAACGAACTGCAAGTGAAGAAATACCGACGATATTTAACTCTTTAAACACTTCTTACAAGCGAACATCTACAAATATACGAAATAGGCACACAGCGATAGCGAAGTCACAGGAAATCGGTGGGCGCCGTTGTCAACTAACGGAAAAGCGAAAGATTCGAATGTAAAAAATAGAGGCTAGCGATACGGAAAAATATGATAAGCCCCGTAAGTAGTTGTCCAGCATACGCGGGCTCCCTGGAAATTCGCCACATAGTTCCCCAACACTAACATTTGCTAAGCAAGACAGCGTTGTCTGAAGTAGAGGTGCTCAACACGTACAAAGTAGCAACAAATTGCAAAAGAGAGCTCACGTACAACAGGAACGCTTCCAGAAAGCGCTTCTTTTTATATGATTTTAAGCATAAGCTAGCGTTGCCTGAAAATTTCTCGGAACCGGTCACCCCGTTTAAGGTATCTCAACTGCTCGAGCATCAGAGCAAACAACGTAACAACGTGGGGAGGCACTCAGCGCATCAACCTAAACGAATTTTCTGCTGTGAGCAGTACGTGACGATGTGATGCATGGACGTGACAGGCTGAAGAAGTTGAGCAACAGAATAACTGCGGTAGACAAAACAGAAGCCGAAACGAATGAAGTCACAGCAAGCGATGAGACGCACGTTGCTCAGCAACGCATCCGTGGAGCTCCTACAAGGAGTCAATGTCGAAACGTATAGCATTCGGCAGGTACATCTCCACTCTGCGGTCGGTGCTTTTCACACTGATCTTTTTTCCCTCCAGGTTCTCGTTCACCTGGTCGCTCGACACGTACAGACGGTGGATGAATTCCTAAACCAATCGCGATCAGTCAACTTCTGAAACAACGAGGTTACCAGATACAGACCCCAAACAAACCTACATGGCAAAAGTTTCCTCAATGCATCTAATGATGAGACACGTCTCGCTGGTTATTCACACTGATCGCCCCCTCCACTCGTCAAAAAAGAAAGCATGACTCATTTGGAGTTAACTAGCGCATTTCAGGGAATGGTTTGAGATAGTCCTCCACTCGTGACAAAGTTCTCAGTCAAGGTCAAATATAATTCGAGCTTAGTGGAATGCTGGAAGATCAGAAGCAGAATCCCTCACTAAAACATGAATGAGGCGAAGTGGTCACCAGCTGTTCCAAACCTGATTCAAAAAATGTTGAATGAAGCAGCAGTGCTTTTATCGAGGTCTAGACATTACTGAAAGGAAACTAATGTACAGTGGATAATCCGATGGAAAACTGATCCGACTAGGGAAAAAGGTAAATATGCGGAAAGGATGTCAATGTGGTCCATTCCCCAATCCATGTGGCCGGCACTGCTGCCTTCTCTCTGAATCTTTTACCCGCCTTAGGATTCAGTTCAAGATCATTACGACGACCTGACCATGAGAAACTAGCTTGAAAACTACAAGCAGACAGAACCAGTGGTAGATGTCTACCTGCTCTAGAAAAAATCGCCGATAGTTCCCACCTACGTAGTTGAACCCCTGCGTATCCACAGAAAGCGCAGACTGGAAAAGTAGCCTGATGGCAACTATTAATAGAGGTTCTTTAACTGATTCGTCCCAGGAAAGTTAGAAAACCTCCTGGGTGTTCTGTTTAGGGCCAAGAGTCCTGACCCACAGGAACCGCGCGCCAAGCGAGGGCATAAATACCCCTTGCGAAATCTTTGCAAGTCACTTTGTCATTGCGCTCGGTGGAGGACGGTGGACAATAAAGTTAGTATCTGCTTCCTCACCTCCACTGCTAAGAACAGTCAGAACTGGCAACTTGCACCCATCGGTTCGCTGCCGAGCAAGAGAGTATCCTCAGCGCAGCTCCAAAGCCGGACCTAGGGACCTCGTACCCAAGCACATGAGGGGCCAATCCAATCCTGCCAACAGAGTTGCACTCAGACTAAAGTAAGGGAAGTGAGTTGTATCTGTTGTCGCCACTGGTGTTGACTCTTCTTACCCAGCTGATCGTTAGTGACAGCCGTATTGATTGACTGCTAAGCAAACGTGACTGACAGGCGGACTCACCACACGATTTCGTAAGAGAGCGGTTAGTACCACATCCGGTCGCCGCTGTACTATCTTCGAACTCCCACTGATTTATTTTAGTTTAGCGGTGGGGATGCTCGAGGACATTGGCTGTAGGTATATGACTAGTTCATAACTACAGTGCAAAACTCGAGAAGTCTTACATCTTCCAAGTAGGAATAGTCGTGCTTTGCTGCCAACTCTCAGACACTTTCTTCTCAGCAACAACCTTATTGAAAACTCTGTCAGCCAGTCAACAGGCCAGCAGCCCTTCGACTTCCATAGGTCGGCCGGCAGGTCATCAGGACCAGTGGCTTTGCCTAACTTCATCTTCCTCAGGGCTGCTTCAGTTCCGCTCACTGTGACCTTCTTAACGAGACCGTATACAGGTGATGCAAAAGGGACAGCAGGATGTTCAAATTCTACATTCGAAATTTCCTCGAAGTAGTCGCGCCACCACTTCACAGCCCTCTTACGATCCATCATAAGATAATGTCTCGTCGTTAATGCCAAAGAACTTTTCGCGATGTCTTCTGCTTGGCGACAGCAAGCTTTGGCGAGTCGGTAATGATAGCGCTCACCATCGTGTTTCCAGCTTTTCGCTCACATCAGCGTAGTGTGCGGCTTTAGCAGCAGAAACTACCTTCTTTACCGCTTTCCTCGCTTCTTAACAATTCCGCCAATTACAGACTGTTTTGTCACCGATAAATACGTGATACAGCCGTTTCTTTTCCCGGTCCTTCTCTCTGACATCGTCAGTTCACAGCCAAGTCGACCAAACGCCGTCCAGGTTTCGTTGTGCCGAGTTCGAGGCGCGCAGCCCGAGTTATCGCTTCGGTAGCATCTTTCCAGGTTTCGTCGACAGTTATTACCGTCGGCAACGAGCCGTCTTTCGCTGCTCCGACGTGACCATTAACGTCACCTGCCACAACAACCATATCTTGTTACGGCACTTCCGCTGCCTTCTAATCAAGCAGGGACCGGAACTCGTGGGTGCGATACTATTAAAACGATCCGTTCGCGGCGGCGCGGCGGATGATGCCACTCAGCGCGAATTCCACGCCGCCCGACGCGGTGACTTTATCGCGCGGGCGGCGACCGCCGCCGGGATTGCGTCGAATGGCTATTATCGCTTTGGAGGTCTTCTTTGCTGCATTTTATTTAACTATTCTAGAGGAAGTCGGGAAAAGCTGGAGAAATTAACGAAACTGACAGAACCAGTAAAGCTGCTATGATAGAACCGTGGTACTCGAATGTCATTGTGACAGTGGTTTGTTTAGCGAGATACTTGCGAACCGTAGGAGAGTGCCTTTGTGAGGGTACACGAACCGATGTGAAGGTACACTTAGCAAGTTGAAGCAGCCAAGAGTATAAAATTGTTCTAAATGGAATCGTTTGCTTACAAGTGTGAGTGTTATATTCCCCATAATTAAACTATTAGGTTGAGTCATAAATTTTGCAACAAAATTTGTCTTCCAGCAAAAGTAAGACTATGCCACAAAAGAAAAATGGGTGACATAAACGAAGTAATTGCCGTTATTCTCTATGAGATTCTTCCGCTTCACATGAACTGAGTGGTTTCCAGCTCTGTAGAATTCGGTCGGTTTCGACCTGCAGAGGTCGTGTACCACCGCCGTGACCTCATCAACTTCGGCAAAGCGTCTACCATGGAGGAAGTGATCCATCGACCGGAGCAGATGGCAGTCAGATGGTGCAATGTCCGAGGTGTATGGTGGTTGTTTGGTTTTGGTCCAGCCCAGTTCCTAGATTTTTTCCGAAGTCTGAAGTACCGCAAGCCGTCGGCTGTTGCCCTGGTAGATGAAACATTGGTTCGTATCGATTTCTTTCTTCACTAATTTTTGCTGGAGCTAGTCGACTTATTGGCAAAAGCAAACGTCGAGAATGACTTGACTACGTGGAACAGGTCCCTGTGCGCTGGAATACTACATGTCCACCAAACGCACAGCAGGACCTTTCGGTGGAGCACCGGTTTTGATGTGAGAACCCCAGCTCGTTGCGTTTCAGCTATTGCTTTCCGGCTTTACAGTGGCAGTAAAGTATCCCTTTTTCATCGCTGGTAAGGATTCGATCCAGGCCTCCTCGCTTGAACCGGTGCCGGAGCTCTTGGGAGTCGGAAGCATGGCGATTTTCTTGGGTTTCCGTCACCGCATGAGGCACCGACGAAGGCGATTTTGGCGGCTTCCAGCTTCTGCAGCCGACGAGTGCTGGTTCACTGGGAGGATTGGAGACCATCGGTCGGTCCTAGCGTGATTGAGAAGAACACGACTTCATGGGTTTGCGCAGAAGCCCTTTGTTTACAGCAGTTGATCGTCCCGGGAGTGGTTAGTCATTGTTGCCCTTCTGGGCGGAAAGGAACTTCTTATACCACCTCCAATAATTTATTTGGCAGGGCGTGAACCTGCCGGTGACTTCTTCAATGTGCTTGACCCCCATCGCTAAGTTGTTGCCGAGCTTGAACTAATTGAAAATGAAATCACACACTTTTTCACTTTCAGTGGTCATCGTTCTAGTGAATGAAACTTTTAAACAGCGCAAGGAAAATTAACCATTTATAACTCTCTATGATCGCTGGGAAACAAGCTTTCAAATACAATATAATACTTCAGCGGATTTACCTTAGGTTCCAGAAAAAATTTAAACGTTGCAAAATTTATGGCACAACCTAATAGCAGGGGCTTCCGCGAGCGCTCCAATCCTGCTGACGAAAAAAAAAACAACAAAAAGACGGCATCTATGATGAATAGTTCGAATCACCACAGCAGGTCGTCAAGCATTTGAGCTCAATGAATTGGAAGCTGTTAAGAACTTGACAAAAAACGTTCTGCGAAATAGGGACCGATGTATATCTAAACTGTTGACCTAACTGGGCATGCTACCCTAACACGATTTGATTGAGACATGTACTAGGAAACCCATTGTTTCGCTGCTAATATTCGAAAAAAATGACAACACTTTTACATGCCTTTCTGCTGTATAATTAATGTATTTCAAGAAGACAGAAAGTCAACTTCCAAGGGAAGCCGTAGGAGCTGGGTCCTCTTTCTGTTCTGCTCTTGAACAAAGGATTCTTTGACCACTCCTATTATAGCTTCCCTACGCACGTTCTATCGATTGCGCTCTATTAAGAACCGCGTCTTGCGACCTCATCACTGTAAGAGACAAACGGCTATTTAGCGAGCAATGGAGGGTCCGAAATTCAATTATTGACGCCTAGCACTGAAAGCGGACAGATCGATAGGAAATAAATCAATAGATTGTTAAGGACAACATCATGAGCGAGGCTATCTAGCCAGGCACATTTACTTTTCATACTTAGATTTTCGTAATTAGAAGACGTTAGTATCCCATTTGTCGTTCACAGTAACAGTAGATTTATTTTGGTGAACTCTCCACAACTCAGACTGTTAGCATGAAGAAAGTTTAAAAATTAAGGTGAAAAATGATTATGGAAATTAATAAAAACCCGATATCTGACAATCATGTAAAGTAAGAAGGGACAATGTATTATAATGAATTGCAATGAGAAAACGTGTTTAATGAGGATGAAGAGAAAGTGGTTGTCTGACCAAATAACCTTAAAACAAGATGGGCGCTAAGGGGCTCAGAAGAAATGACATGCGTGTAAGGCTGCTTTACATGACAGAAATTGTTACACCAAATTAAAAATGTTGTGCAGTACTGGTGTATTCTATCTCTGTGCTGCTGACCATGAGCTTACTGCTGATGTGAATGGGCTTCTTACCAAAGAAGAGGATAACCAGCGAATAGAGGGTGGCCCCGGCTGAGCTTCTTAGCGCCTCTAAATGAACCTAATAAGGCATAAAATGAGATATGAAGGAGAGTGTAAGCATGAGGAGTGCAAGATGAACTTTTGACAGCTTTTCTCTTCAAAAAGAAAAACATAGGTCAAACGTTTCCACCTGGCACTATGAGAAAAGGGTTGGAGTACGTACCAAAATGGTAGAATTACATCCTTAAATCTACGTGGAATGTGAAACAACAGCACTATACCGAATCCATGGCTTAACCCGCCGCCAATTGCCGGCAACATAGGCTGTCGTCGCATCCGCGGCGCTCGACGCGACCTCTGCGGCGGACGCAGCCGGCCTTACCGCGTCCGCCGTCGCGCTCCTAGGCATCCATCGCCGCAAATGCGACGATAATCGTTTTAAAAAGATACCCCCGGGAACTCGTCCTTGGTTTCCTCGGAGCAACCCGAAGCATACGCAGAAAAGAAATGACAGAGTCGCTCTCCTACGGCGACAACAATCTTCGCCAAACGGTCATCGAAACGTTCTACGCTTGCAATCGCGTCACGTAAACGCTCGGAGACGATCACACCGACACCACTGGCGGTCCTTGGACTGAAGCCACGGCCAATATCCAAAGAATTGCAGCAGGAGCACCTAGTCTCCTGCACCGCACAGAAATCTATCTTTCTTCGCTCCAGTGCTTCTACCAACTCGCACGAGCGGCCCGTCAACGTACCCACATTCAACGTTGCTACGCGGATTTTGCCTACGTTACGGGACTTTCGGACTAGCTCAGTTGCTCCCCGATGCAGTCCTCGCACAGGGACCCTCGTATGCTTCTCACACTCGCCAGGCTTTATGAGTGCGCGTCGGCTCCCGCGGACGCCGTAGCATTACCTCGAGAACTCTGAACGACATCGACCATATGATGTGACAAAGAATGATCGTAGGCCGGCCTGTCGCATGCATTCGATCTTCCGTGTTTTGCTTAGCTCGCCAAAGCTAGCAGTTTCCAGTGACGCCACGTGGAGGAACAGACATCGCCACCTTGAATGTGCCCTACTTGGTTCCGTTAATTACTTCTTCGCTACAAAGATGTATAGATTCTGGTGGTTTTTACGCTGTATAATAAAGTTGTGTTTAAGCTGAGTTATAGCACTTTGAAATAAGCGGTCAGTTTCGGCGATTAATTTTGCTACAGTCTAATATTTAGTGGCCTTGTTGCTCAACCGCATTATAATGAGGGTATGGAGCAACCTAACCGTAGATCGTGATAGTGTAGAAAACAGTTTCTAGCAACAAAATTTTCTGCGTTGCCAGGTTTTCGTTTATAATTCAGCATGGGTGTTAACATCTCAGAAATTTAGTCCTTGGAGGGGCTTCTAGGGTTGGATTCCTCATCGTTGATTACCGCTGTTTGGAAGCGAGGTCTTAAAGAACATTGTGTCTGCCTTGGACTGAAGACATTGAGCGAACCTCATGAGGGTGACGGTGAGGCAGATCAAAAGAGGACCACTAGAAACGCGAGGGGAATCTCTGCTGCAGAAAGTGAAGGCGCCTGAATAGCACCTTTTTCAACATTTTGGTCTCCCTGAATTGTTTGTTCCTACTTTTAGGCTGTCGCAAAATTAATCGCCGAAACGGACCGCTTACTCTAAACTGCTATAACTCCATTCAAACACAATTTTATTAATCGATGTAAAAACAACCACATTCGATGTATTTTTTTTTCTAAATTTCTGCGATGCTAACACTCATGCTGAATTATGAACGAAAGCCTGGAACGCAGAAAATTTTGTTGCTAGAAACTGCTTTCTACACTATCACGATCTACGGTTATGTTGCTCCCTCATTATAATACGAATAGAGCAACACCGCCACTAGATATTAGATGTAGCGAAATTAATCGCCGAAACGGACCGCTTACTTCAAAGTGCTATAACTCAACTTAAACACAGCTTTATTATACGAAGTAAAAACCACCAGAATCTATACATCCTTGTGCGAAGAAGTAATGAATCCAGTCCTTTGCCATAAAGAACTGAGATCACAGGAATTAACGGAGCCAAGGAGGGCACATTCAAGGTGGCGATGTCTGTTCCTCCACGTGGCGCCCCTGGAAACTGCTTGCTTCTGCGAGCCGAGCAAAACACGGACAATCGAATGCAGGGGACAGGTCCTAGTGACAGGTCGGCCTACAACCATTCTGTGTCCATCATACTCAGGCATTCCTCTCGCCTGCCGATCCGCCTCTTTTGGGCTTGCCGGACAAACGGGAAACTTCGGCGGGGCGTGGCATGGGCGTGTCCCCAGCCTTTCGCCGGCGATGGACGCGCATCGATCCGAAATGTGGAGCGCGGGTCGATGCGGCCGCTTCTGGGCCGGCTGGAAAAAGGGGGGGGGGGGAACTCCGGCGGGGCGGTAGGTCCCGGCTGGATTCAGGCGAGCCGCTACCGCGAGAACCCCCGGCGCCGGTGATTGGTGGCGTGGAGAGACGCGTCGTGCGAGCCGTGGCTGCATGGGGTCGACCGCAGGTCGATGCCCTGGGCGGGAAAACGGCAGACCTCCGGCGAGCGGCTCGCGATTCACAACGCTCGTCGATCCCGAAATCGATCGCCCACACGCCTCGCCCGCGCATCGCGGAGTACGGGTGATTGATTAGATTTGAGCGCCACTGAGCGGTCGGCGCTCACAGGTCGCTCCTGTCCGGCACTCTCATCGCCCACAAAGAGCTCAGCAAATCGGAGAGATGGCCAGAATTCTGGCTTGGCCCTCTCTTCGGTTTGCTGAGCTTGTCGTTTTTTTTTTGAAGCACGTTTGAAAATAGGCATGTTCTGTGCGGAGGGTCTTCTCGGCTTGAGCTCCAATGTCTTTGTTCCCAAACAGACATCTCCGCTTAGTTCTCTTCTCAGCGTTTAGTGTGGCGCTCTATAGATTAAGAGAAAAGAGTTGTTGTCTTCGATAGGTTGGAGATACTCGTTTATAAGACCGTTCAATTCTCTTTGACTTCGGTGCAGCGCATGGAGCCTGCATTATCGTTTTCCTTGTGATTAGTTGCTTTTCCGTTCCTTCCTTAGGCGGCTGCGCGATAGCATTTTGTAATATTATTTACATAAATTAGCTCCATACTAGCTCTATTTTTGCAATTGTATTAATAATAGTGCGCGCATCGCTTCACCAAGTGCAGCATGAACCTAGCAGCATGAACTAACCTAAGGATCATGTTTCGCAAAGCATCAGGCTTTTCCCTCACAATTAGTCCACCTACGTATAATTACAAATAAGGCGATTCACTATATTGGTTGTCCCACAAACGAAAAACTGGCCTTTTATACTTGCGAAAAGGTTCATTGCGAGGTTGCTGACTGCATGTTTCAACTCATTTCGCCCATCTGTGTGAGACGCATAGAGAGACACTCGCGAAATGCTCTAAAGCTGTGCAGGGGTTGCACAGTATTACTTGTTGCAGCAAAGCTTCTATTCCTATTTCTCACTTTTGTAAAGTGATTTTCCAAACAAATGGCTTCGTCTTGCTAAAAATCTTAAGAGCAACAATCCAATGTTCTTTTTAAAAAAAAACGTAGGTGCAACAAGATCCTTAGCAAAGCAAGAATGTTAGATACTGGCCGTTATTGCTCACCAGGTGGAAGCTTTACCATGGTGGCTGATTTCCTGATAGGCCTGTGTTATACTTCGGCGACGCGTCGCCGACTCTGCGACTCGTCACCGACGTCGCCGACGCCAATGTTGCCACAGACGTCGTCTGTGCCGTCGGCGACGTCGTCGACAGATTCTGTGGTGGCGTCGGCGACGTCGTCGAGGGAGCATTGGAGCGCAGTGTACTAATAGAAGTACGGGCCAGTATTGAGCATTTAACGACTATGATTTAGCGATCTAACAATTTACCGGCATTTTCCTTAAATTTCTTTATTGAAGTTTAGCAAAGGCCTTTTCCGTTCAATCGCATTGAAATTAAATTTACGCGGAATTTTCTGAATTCGCATGAAAATTTAACTCTTAATTAGTGCAAGTTGCATTTCGAAAAAGCGATGTTTGCTGTATCTATTGAGAAAGCGAGGAAACACTACTTATTTGAATCAGTTTCTCTACAGCCGTTTTGTATATTTCTGTTTCAAGGCCGTCTTTCATATTTTGGATGCTCAGTATCAGTTATTCGCAATTCTTCACTGTTCTCTTCACGTTTTCAGTTTTCTTCACAGTTTTGTTTTGCGTTATTTGCTCGGCAAGAACGCCAAAATGCCTAGAAAACGCGAATAAAACGGGTGAGAACGACAGAGAAGCAAGAAAGGTGACAAAGGGAAAGGGAACGTAAGGATTAGGCTCCACTCCTTCTTCAAACACTCAGCGTTCCAGCAAGCTGAACGGATTTTCCTACAGCATTAGGTAATGGTTGTGAGACTAACCATAATAGACCGTTGAGATTAAAAATGACACTAGTGGTGTCCGCCGGACGGGTGTTTTTACACTTCTCCATTTCGTAACTCAAGGTACGGTGGAGATGATGGCAGTGCTGGGAATGAAGAACCAACCAATAATCAAAAGACTCCATCAGAGGAGCTCCCGGCGACGCCGCCTGCGACGTCGGCGACTCGTTGCCGAAGTATAACATAGGCCATCGACCATCCGTCGGCCATCATAATCACGGAACACCCACCCAGATCGATCAAGTCTGCAGAGAACCGATACCAACGCTCAAGAATGGATAGTTACTATAGTAGGATCGACTGCCCATCGAAACATCTTTTACCTGGCTGGCCTTCCGTCGGCTATCATAATCGCGGGACACCCACTGCGTTGAACTTTTTGAGTGCATGGCGCGATTCAGTCTTTTGATGTGGCCTGTCAGCTTTGAAACGAAATCGAAAGTCTTCCAAATCGAGACGAGCTAGATGTTTGAATGAGTTCTGAGCTAATCACGCAACAACCACTCCGATCGATGAAGTCTGAGTGGCAGGGGTTGACAGAACGTTCAGACGATCATTATCAACCAATATTATCGATCGTTCAAATAGTGCTATCGTTTCTCTCTCAGACTTCATAGATCTGGACCATAATCAAACAACACCCACCCCGGTAGATTAAGTCAGAGAGAAATATGAATATATCCGTTGATATAGATTGTCTGAGCTCGAGGTCTGAGCTAATGACGCAACATCCACAACGATCGGTTAAGTCAGAGAGAAACGTCAATATATCGGTTGATATATATTATTTTCACGTCAAATTGGACACTCTTTTCAGCTATTCTAAGACTATTCAAATCAAAGAAAACTCTTCCAATTTGAAATAGGCATCATTCACATTAGACTAGAGAGGACTCTCCAAAAGTGTTAGGATAATTTTTGTTCAAAGAAAACTTTAGTATAACTTTAATTGAAGTTTTAATTTAGTTCCCAATGAGAGAACACGTAGTATGAAAATTTTAAAAGTTTTATTTGTTGAGGAAAAACAGTGAATTAAAGCTTGTTTTGAAGAGGAAAAAAGCGGCCACTTTATATTGCTAAAACAGAGAGTGCGCCATGCCGCGTCCGAAAATTAGCGATTTTCATTCGATTGATAGCAAAATTTCTGTTTTCATGCAGTTTCACACCTGCAAACGGTGTTACACAAATTAAACACACATATTCTAACTTTTTTTGTCGATCAAACAAACGCTGCGTTGAACTTTTTGTGTGCATGGCGCGATCCAGTCTTTTGCTGTGACCTGTGAACTTTGGAATCAAATTGAATGTCAAATGAAAAGGTTGTCGGGATAGGTTGTCTGATCGCGATCTGAGCTAATCACGCAATACCCACCCGATCGATTAAGTCTGAGAGAGAACCAATAACACAGGTGAAACGATCAATAATATCGATCGATATAAGGTCTGAAGGGAAGCCAATATTTACCTGATAGGCCTTGCGTCGGCCATCGTAATCACACAACACCCACCCGGACCGATTGCGTGCGAGTCCATCAAACTAACGTTACGTTGAACTTTTCGAGCGCATGGCGCAATCCAGTCCTTCGATGCAATTTTTTCTCAAAAATTAAATAAATATTCTAACCATCTTGAAGACCCTGCAGCTTAACCTGTAAGAAGCTCGTCTCGATTTGGAAGACGTTAAATTTGATTTCAGAGTTCATCGGGCAGCTTGGAAGAGTATCCAATTAGGTTTGAAAACTGTCCAATTTGATTTAAAAGGTGTTCATTTCGACGTGAAAATCATGCAACACCCACCCCGGAAAGTGCACGATCGAAACGCCTTAGGCCATCATATGCTGTTGCTAATGTGTAGGGAAGTGGATGAAGAAGAACACACTGGCAGGAACGCGCAAAGCAGAAGCAAGGGGTGCAGCGCATCGACGGCTTCCATCGCAGGTCATGAGGTGTGAGCCATGCCGCGGCGCAGACCTCTTCCGCAACGCTTCACGTGTTCTCTGAACTCGGCAGCGGCGGCTCGTCATAGTCGTGGTGACCTCTTGCGAAATCTCATCAAGTGGGCGTCCTTTGGTGACCACCCGGCAGTGGAAGCGTCATGGTCGTAAACACCTCGTGGTAGTAAACACCACCGGCAGCAGTGGCTGCCTGCCACTGTTTACCTCTTTGCACCCGTTGACAGCGTTTGCACCCGTTGACAGCGTTTGCACCCGTTGACAGCGTTAGCACCCGTTGACAGCGTTTGCACCCGTTGACAGCGTTAGCACCCGTTGACCGTCAGTGATTCATGCCTCTCTGCTTTATATAATAGGATAGGGCAACGCGAGATTCTGGCTGATAAACCCAGTGGAACTGTAAAAACAAAGTTTTGGTGAAGGTGCTTTTTTGAATGTATCCATGTGGACCCCAAAGAATGGAATAACTATATCTTTTCCCTATCATATATGATAGCCGCCCTTTCAGTAGCTTCCCGGATGTTAGCTCAGCTCCTTTTGCAAAACACTGATCTTGAGACAAAAATGTTTGTTTCACACACAGCTCTGTTCATGCGCAAAAGACAACGTAAATTCGAGAACGACGCAGCCGTAGAAACGGATCAGAAGAAGCGAGGGGTTTTCGGAAGCACTCAGAAGCGCTGAAAACGTAGTAATGATGAAGCACATCAAGCTCTGTGCCTCTGTTTCACTCCATGGCCCTTGCTGAGATAACGTACAGCTAAGAAATCTGGGCACTACAGGGAAAACACGAGGACTCGAGAGCACGTTGCTCGGAATAACACGACTCACGCATATGAGAGGGCTCAAAGTTTGGAGCTGCACTGGGGTTTGAAAATCAGGTACACTACCGCTAGGCTGAGTGGAACGAGAGATGACGCTCTCCATGTCCCTCGAACGACCAGATGAGCTACTCTGGCACGGGACAAGGACGAATGAAGAAGTTATTGGCGCCCGCTCAGAATCCAACCAGTAATCGCTGGGATGACTGGTGAAACATGTGGTATGAAATAAGCAGAGTCAGCCTTTTTATGGAGCAGTTTAGTTTCAACTGGCAGTCAAATGAGGTGGTCACATAATGTATGACGAGAAACAACGGCTGTGTATAGGACTACACCCTCCAGTTTTGAAAACTGAGAGCTGTGTACAATTTAGGTTCAATGACAGCTTTGTGCAGAACGTTCTGCACAGTTGCGCTTGTAAATCACATAGAAATCCTCCCATCCTCTCCTTGTTCTCTTCTGAGCACTTAGATATGATCTAAAGGCCCCCGCACACTTCTGCGGCGTTGCCGCCGCCCTATCCTTAACCATAGGGCAGGGACGCAGAGCTCTTCGCCGGCGGCTTCCCTGCCTTATCCTTAACCATAGCAGCGAGCGGCGTTGCCGCAGAAGTGTGTGGGGGCCTTTACGCAAATGAGCGCATAGTCCCTGACTGCATTCTGGTTCCGGAGAAACGATTATGATATCAATGTAGCATAAGTATGGGGTTTACGATGGGCCGGGGTTGCCATATAGTGTGCCTACAAGTGTCGCAAAACTTTTGAAACATTCCAGTTTGTAAATACCCTTCTGTGTAGGGAATTCTTGCGAGTACATATTAATTAAACGTAACTTAAGCACCAGCTTCGTGGCCTTAACGAAGTTTTTGCACGAAGCCTTAGCCTACACTAATGTTGAAATTGGAAAAATGACAAAGCAAAATTATAAAAGTCGTGAAATATGGTATGAAGGAACTCTGTGCCAATAGTACTTACACCATCAGTCAAACAAACGAAGCAGTATACTCGATGAGTGCATGGCGCGACCTCTACTTGTGCATACCCACAACGCCAATTTTTCTTGTAAATCTTGTAATTTTGGATACTTTAAAGACATTCTTTTGTGATGGTACTAAGGCTTTGTGATGTATTTTGAATACCTGTTATTGGATTTCTATACAACATTTTAAACGCAGCCTTATTTTCTGTTTTCTGACCAATTTTTGGTCATTTTCCCAGAAAACAGAAAATAGAAAAAATTTGCTTAAAATGGACTGAAAATCAGAAAACAGAAATTCTGCCCACCCCTGGTGCGCATCCTCTACATTTTAAGGAGACCGGTCGATCCTCTGCCCAATAAGCCGAGTGCGAATATCAGCGGGCACTCGATGGAGTTTCCAATCTCTATCGGAGTGTACCAGGGGTCTGCGCTCTCCCCACTGCTCTTCGTAGTCGTCATAGATGCAATTATACGCGATCTCCAAAGCGCAACTCCTTGGACACTGCTGTATGCCGATGACGTCATACTTGCATGTGAAGATAAAACCAAACTCGAGCGACAGGCACAGGCGTGGTGAGGTCGCTTGGCATTGTTCGGTCTCAAGCTAAACGTCAAAAAGACGGAGTACTTGACGACGGATGTGAATGAACATGGATCCATTAAGATCAATGGTACTGAGCTCTCACGAGTTACATTTTTCAAGTATCTTGGATCAACAGTCACGTCCGATGGCAGTCTAAAGTTGGAGGTGAACGCACGCGTGAGTGCAGCCTGGTCCAAATGGCATTCGCTGACTGGGGTGCTTTGCGACAGGGAATACCTGAGCACCTCAAATCGAAGGTGTACAGAGCAGTCGCTCGCCCAGTAACGACGTACGGTGCTGAGTGTTGGCCCGTGACGAAGGAAATTGAAAGCAGCCTTAGTGTAATGGAGACGAAAATGCTAAGGTGGACGGCTGGAGTAACGCGATTCGACAGCGTTCGCAATGAAACCATGCGACAAAGGTTCGGTGTCGCCTCGATAGCTGACAAGTTGCACGAAGCATGTCTACGATGGTACGTCCACGTCCTTCGCGCTAACGACGACACCGTGTGTAAGATTGGCCTGAATCTTGAAGTCCCTGGAAAACGGCCCAGAGGACGACCGAAACAACGCTGGCTAGATACGTTGCATATGGACTTAAAGGTAGCTGGGGTCCATCCCGACAAAGCCTTTGATCTTGAGAATTGGCGTCACCACACCAGAAGAGCGGACCCCGCCACCAAGTGGGACAGACGCTATTGAAAATGATGATGATGAGGGTACAGTAGGGTAGGATCTCCAACACATAATAGTTGCAGTGAAGAATGTCTCACGGGATCTCCCTTGATAGAGAGCCTTTGTGCTCTCTTGTTAGGACCGCTCGGGCCCTTGTCGCAGGGCCACGTAGCGCTTCCCTGTTGTTAGATAGTGGAATGAATCGCGAACGGAATGCGGCTGTATATTGTCCAAAGAGAAGGTGAGACGCAGGGGATGGACCCCTTGCTACTGCTGCGTCGGGTCAACTCGCTCTTTGTGAGTGGGAGCGGCATGTTCATGCACAGTGTGCGTGGATGTGTTCGCGCCTGTGAGGATTGTAATTGTTTCGGTCCGGCCAGAAGCTTGGATTCGGTAGACTGGGAGTACACCATACGGCGATTTGAGGCCGCCTTAACCCCTCGCTTCGGAGACGAAAATGCTAAGGTGGACGGCTGGAGTAACGCGATTCGACCGCGTTCGCAATGAAACCATGCGACAAAGGTTCGGTGTCGCCTCGATAGCTGACAAGTTGCACGAAGCATGTCTACGATGGTATGGCCACGTCCTTCGCGCTAACGACGACACCGTGTGTAAGATTGGCCTGAATCTTGAAGTCCCGGGAAAACGGCCCAGAGAACGACCGAAACAACGCTGGCTAGATACGTTGCATATGGACTTAAAGGTAGCTGGGGTCCATCCCGACAAAGCCTTTGATCTTGAGAATTGGCGTCACCACACCAGAAGAGCGGACCCCGCCACCAAGTGGGACAGACGCTATTGAAAATGATGAAGGAGGGCACATTCAACATCGGCCAAATTAGTGAATTGTTTCTGACGCAAAAGAAAATCAAGAGCTCGGAAAAAGCGACAGTCAGTAGGGGAAGGCCGGGAAAATATGATGGGTGAGGGAGAACTTCGATACCTAAATCTTCGCCGAGTGATTTGTGAGGTGTGTGGGATAGCGTTGTCTTGCAACAGGAGCGGTTCCCTTCTATTCACCACAGCTGGCCATAATTTTTGCAACTTCTCGAACATTTGCTAGAAATCACAGCAGTAAGTCTCTGCTGCGACTGCTTGACCAGGTTGCAAAAAGCTGTAATGGATTACACCTTTTCAGTGGGGGAAGGCCGGGAGACTATCATGGGTGAGCTGTAATGGATCACACCCTTTCAACACCACCACAAAGTAAGTATAACCTTTTTAGGATGAAGGTGGGGTTTAGGAAAGGATGTTGGAGAAGCATTCTTATCTACCCAGACAAAGACAATTTCCTGTTATCGTAGAGAACCCATCCTTCACCTACAGCTATAATACACCTTAGAAAGGGCTCATTTTTAAAGCGAGCTAGAAGGTTGGAGCAAGTGTCGAAACGTGCCAGACGCTGCACATCGGTCCGCTCATGACGCACCCCCTTCGACATCTTCATCTCCTTACCGATTCTCGCCAAATGTCTTGCTACCGTACTATGATGTACGCCAAGGTCCTAACGTAAGTGTATTCGTCTCCAGATTTGCTTCGACCGGTCTCCTTAAAAAGCTACCGCGACCCGGTTTTTCTTCGAGATCAAAATCGCCAGAAGCGAATTTTTCGAAGCAGAGCCTCACCGCTCGTTCGCAAGGACGTCCCAAGAGCGCTGCTAAGGTTATGGGATACCTCTGTTCCAATTTAAATTCGTAACATGATACTCAATAGTCGCGTCGGTTCATGATTTAAAAAAAGCTCTGCTGAAAAATTAGAGCGACATCCACGTATGCTTTTTGAAAGAGCAGGAAAAACTCTGTCAAACGATATGTGTGGTTTTTCCTGAGATGGAATGATTTGGGGAAAAAACTTTATATATTTATACATATATCAGACGTTCAGCGGCCTAGCAGCCGTCAAACGTCTGGTTGGGGGCTTCGCCCCCAAACCCCAAGAATAGAACAACCCCATCCCATCTGGTTCTCGGCTTCGCCGCCAAACCCCGAGAATATAACAACTCCAATCTTCCTCCTTTCTTCTTTAGGCCTTCTTACAGTAAAAAAAAACTGGTTTTAGTATATAGATTATTGCAGTGGGATATGGTAGGGCAGAATTTTCACTGCGCATATGAAGCCCATCCACCCTCCATCACATGCACGCGACTTACTCTCCGAAGCGCTCGTTCTCTACGTGTCGAGAAACAAGTAATGAGAGTCCTAATACGGTGCTTAATCAGAAAATCATCATTAAAATTCATCGGTATTGGTCAACACCGCTTACTGTCCGACGGTAATAATACTGATCCAAATCCTGTGGTCACTCTCTCTACCCCTCCCCCCCCCCCCCTCCCGAAATACTTCCTTTCCTATGTGCTGGCAAAGAAACGGAGTGAGAGTCAAACACGCACATGTGACACTAAGTATCGAGTCACGTGTCACTACGATGCCACGACGTCTATGACACCCCTTCTGCACGACACACGTGCCACGACTTTTGTAAGCCGTCTTCAGAAATCCGACACACACTGAAAGATGTTGAAGGAAAATGCTGCCCCCCCCCCCCCACTTATTCACGCTCCCCCTCTAATGGTCCACCTTTGTTGGTCCTCCCCTATTGGTCGCCCTTACTCGGAATCCCTACGCAAGTTGGACGACGTCTTCAGCGCGTCTTCTGAATCCCTATGCACGTTGGACGACGTCTAGCGTAGGTCTTCTGAATCTTGACTCACGACGTCTAGCGCAGGTCTTCTGAATCCCTACGCTTTGCACTCGATCCCCATTCATACCCTGATGCGTTGCCCCTTGAATATCTCGTAAACTTGGACGATCAGCCGCCAAGGATATAGTTCGCCAGCAATCGCCCATGGTTAAGCTCAAAGAAAGCCCGGCTGGCATACGCCGCTCTGAAGTAGGCATCTTTTGGCTTCAGTCCCTCCTCCCCGTGACGGATATACCTCGAAACGGAGATTAATTTTGCAACAGCCTAATATATAACTTTCAAGTACGAATTGCATGGATTCTCGGGAGAGTCTTATATCTTAACCAGACGTTCAGCGGCCTAGAGGACGCCAAACGTCTGGTTGGGTGCTTCGCCCCCACACCCCGAGAATAGAACAGCCCCAATCTTCCTCCTTTCTTTAGGCCTTCTTACAGTAAAAAATGGCTTTACTATATAGATTAGTGCAGTGAGATATGGTAGGGCAGAATTTTCACTGCACATATGAAGCCCGTCCACCTATCATCACATGATTTCTTCTGCGAAGCGCTCGTTTTCTACCTGTCGAGCAACAGGTTATGAGAGTCCCAATCCGGTGCTTAATCAGCAAAATCAGAATCAAAATTAAACGGTATTGATCGACGTCTTCAGAAATCCGTCACACACTGAACGATCTTGAGGGTAAATGCTGCCCCCCCCCTTATTCACGCTCCCCCCTCTAATGGTCCCCCTTTGTTGGTCCGCTCCTATTGGTCGCCTTACTCGGAATCCCTACGCAAGTTGGACGACGTCTTCAGCACGTCTTCTGAATCTCTACGCACGTTAGACGACATCATCAGCACGTCTTTTGAATCCCTACGCAAGTTGGACGACGTCTACAGCACGTCTTCTGAATCCAGACGCACGCTGAACGACGTCTAGGGACGCCTCCTGAATCCCTACGCTCTGCGCTCGATCCCCCATTCATACCCTGACGCGTTGCTCCTTGAATATCTCGTAAACTTGGACGATCAGGCGCTAAGGATATAGTTCGCTAGCAATCGCCTATGGTTAAGTTCAGAGAAAGCCCGGCTGGCATACGCCGCACTGCCGTAGGCATCTTTTGGATCCAGTCCCCCCTCCCTGTGACGGACACGTGACATTAGCCGATTATATATAGTAGGATTTTACTTTAGTTGCCGCAAATCTAAAGTAATTGAACGGTCGAGTGCGTAGTACTCATCATATCGAAACGAGCAAACGTTCCGGCTCAGGAGAACGTGGCTGGTGTGGCTGCTGCAGGAAGCACTTTCATACTGCCCCTTTCGATCACAAACAGATGGTGCATCGCAAAAATAAGACCGACCATAGAACACTGCGAAAATCAATGAATGTCCTCTCTTTTCGAGAGAAACTGCATTTTCCTCTGACAAAATAACTAAACAGAGACAAAACCAACAACAAAAAAAACAGTTCACCAATGCCGCAGGAAATTTGCGTGTGAAATGGGGTTTGTTAAATTTGCTCCTCCTTCGCAGGCACAGAAGTCTGCAAATTACGCATAGTGGAGCATTCACCGCACAGAGAGAGATGGGATAGCTAGCTATCATCCTTCGCATTCTCTCATTCACCACGGCAGCCACTCCGTCGCGCGCAGTCCGCATGGTGAGGAGTGAGGAGTGGACGTAAGCCGTAGGCGGATAGCCCTGGGAGCTCTCTCCAAAGAGCACAGACCACATGGACCACAACGAGCTCGTTTACATACCGGCAATTTGACGAACGTCAGCGAGATCGCCTTGGCCAGAAGATCTGTCGTGTAGAAGTTCTCGTTGTCAGTGGTTCCCACACGGTTACTCGAGCAGCGTCTCCAACCATCAGCGATCACACCTCGTCGTCCTGCCTCTTTGCCGCCCATACGCACCCGCAGGCACGCCGAATCCTAGCATTAAGCAGCTACATGAAATGTTTAAGTCACAGAAAACATCCCTTAACAATCAGGACAAGAATAGGTCTTCTTTTTTCTCTTAACATTTATTTTTCTAAGCGAAAAGCAAAATTTGTTTAGAAATGTAGCAAACTCTCTTATACGTCCCTGCACATTTCATCGCTTTACGGCAATGTGCAGGGTGATTGGAACTTTTTTTGAGGAAAATTCGGTGGTATTCCTCTGCAGAACTGATTGAACAAAAGCGAAGTTAGCCCCATGGTGTTCCATTACTTTTTTTGTGCAGTTTAATAACAGCACTTTGTCAACGAACAGCGCACAATGCTGTAACGACCTCGGGCATCGCCTCACCTCTTGTAGATTGTTCTCGATGATCAGGTCCGTTCCCTTCAAGTCGACTTCTCGCAATCGGCCGCAGTTCTCGTTAACGATGTTGGTGAAGTCCTTTTTCACTGAACAACACCAACTTGCACTCTCGAATTGCTCATTGGATGTCTACTTTCAGAGATAACCTGGAAGCTAAGAAAGTCACATGCTGAGAACGTTAAGGGAACTAACAACGTCGCGTCCTAAACTTCGTTTTTTTTCTCAAAAGATTACAACCGCAATGAGTTCCAAGCTCTCAGCTCCTCGAGTAGCTTCTCGATTTCCTTTTCGGCAATTTTGGAGGCATATAACCTTTTCTCATCAAGCAGGACACTCCAAAAGGACCAGTATATTTTAGAAATGAAACTGTGCACCTTCCAAATTATGATAGATACACATTTAAAACGTTAAAATTAAATTTTGATTTAAAAAGTTTATTAGCTTTTTTTGAAATCTTACAACTCACATGCCCAAAAGAAGACAAATTCTACGTTTCAATTTTATTTCTTTAACTATAAAAATGGTTTCAAACTCATAGGTTGCAGCTTTCTTATATTTAAAAAATAGCTTACTTTTTGGGCCGGCAAATTCCAGAGAAAGTCATTGCAAATTTTTTAATCACAATATTTTTCTTACCTTTTCGGAGTGTCTCCAGTCTGATTTGGAAGACGTTCGTTTGGACTTTGAATGTGTTCAGTTTCATTTTAAAACTCCACTTTGTTTCGGAAAGTATCCAATTTGACGAGAAAATAGTATAACTCATCATTCTAGTTCTCTCTTTGTCACACCCTAACTCTCTTTCAGTGTTTTATACTTCGACGCTGACCGATTTTATTGAACGGACAGTTTATTGAGTTTCCTTGTATATCGATGTCTTCATCGTTTTTAGAGCTCAGCTGACCATCGCCGCTGGCGAGGTCGTTACCGTAGGTGCTAGAACTAAAGGGGTGACAATCACCTTCTGCCACTAACATAAGCGGAAGCGGCGTCGTTTCACACTATGAGCAGGTAGGAATTTATAAAGGAAACACCAGTCCGCCCTCGAGTATGCCGCAAACGAATGGATAGTTTGGATACGTTGAGAAGTGCACACACTTCGGATGTCTCCAGTGGCTTGGCTGTGCAGATTAAAAAATGAGCCATTCGCCTGCAAGGCACGAGGCGGACAGCGCATCGCAAAAGATTCCACGCATTTTCCCAGATTCATGCAGATTTCACTGACCTCGCAAGTTCATGAATGAGGCAAGATCTCAGTAATTGGCATCACAAGACTAGTAGGGTGTTCATAAAATGGGAAAACACAGTGATGTAAAATCTAGCGCCAGAGATTCGTCGGCATTAAATTACTGCAGCATTAGGACTTGAAGGTCTAGTACGGGGAAACAGTCTACAATCTACAATCTGTTGGACGCGACATCATGCCAAACAGATGAAGCCACTACGGACTACACATTATGTCGCAGCTGGGTGGTTGGGATTCATCCGATAATAGTTGAGTGGATTAGCAGTTGCCTTTTGAATAGTTCGCATCAGGTTCGTGTTGAAAAGGCTTTCTCTTCGGTTCATCAAACTAGCAGCGGTCTGCCTCAGGGTGGAGTACTGTCACCCATTCTATTTCTCATTTATAGTAGGACTGTCACCCATACTAGTTAGTAGTATTCCTTTGGTGTTATTTCATGCGTGAATGTTTTGCGTGGTCTGACCACGTCCCAATAAAGTAAAGTAAGGTATGCAGTAGCATATTCAAAGCAAGTCACCATTTGAATGAGAAAACTCGAGAAAATTCGGCAGTTTGACTAGCACAGTCATAAAGCGGCTACTTCCTAAACCCAAGCTGCTGAAACCATTATACTCAGTTTTAAAAGTACAACATACTGTAGACACTATATCTGAACGATACATGGGCACGCCTGTATCTAGTACATGCTTCTTCGGGAAGACTGCAACACGAACGAAAGAGATGACGCACCTTCCGGTTCAGCTGACCTGGGCGGACCCGTGAGTATGTGCCACCATCGCCAAGACGGCGGTTCGAATACGACTGGAGGACGACATGTTCGGCATCCGGTGCACGCCTCCTCGTACAGCAGCTTCGCCTCCATATCCGTCGGAGAACGCTGGAACGCACACACTTGAAAGCCTCTGATGCATAGAAATAACGCCTTCAGTCCAGCATGTACTAGGAAAGAGCCGCGATTGTTCTGCAAAAAGGACCACTAACAAAGCGGCTGGCATACAGTGTTGATGAGGCGCCGCTACCCACAGGAGCACGGCCGGCACATCAGCTGGTGCCAGCTGTTCGAAATCAATCGAAATCAGCTCTGCGTGCGCACGTCCATCACCTCATGTACGTTGACAATACAAGACATTCTCATTCCCCTTCGCATTTCGATCAGTACGAAAGCGAACACAAATTGGTTCGAAGTGACAGCTTCTTGTCGGCAGACACCAAGAACATCAGTACCACCCGTTGAACCCACTAGATGAGCGCTTGAAGAACTAATTTCATGTGATGACTTTGAACTAACTTCCCAATTTATTAGGCTGGTGCAAAACAATGGCCGTTTTCACACCTGCAGTGTTCACCATTGATAACTAAACAGAATCCAAAAAGAATGCAATCCACCATCAGAAAAGAATGCAATCCACTACCAGAAAGCATATTTTCGCGCTACCGTACGAAATTATTGTCGTTCATCTATCACCATTCCTTCGGTGATGTCGGATCGCTTACGAGGATAGCGTCAGACCGTTAAATTCGCGTCGTTTTGCTTCACGAGTTCGAACTCGGCATGGTGCTGCCGAAACAACTCAAAATGTCATCAACGCGTGAGATGAGGACACCACATCTAGACGTACCACGTGGAGATAGTTCGAGGTACTCCGAGCTGGAGACTGCAATCTCGAAGATCGGCAAGGACACGGTCGACTATCGGAGGTTGACAGCAACTGGGGCATGAAACTCTCGTTCATCCTCCGTACTCCCTAGACTCCTCTTCTACAGACTATCATCTTTTCAAGCATCTCGACCAGGGATGTGAGGAATATCCGTTTCCGTGTTTCGTATTCCGGTTTCTGCCCATTTTTGAGCTCTGTTCGGTGTTCCGCTTTTCTCGAAAAAATTTCCGCATATCCCTGATCTCGGCATTTTCATGCGCGAGAGTTGCTTCTGAAATCGAGGCGAACCACGGCGCAAGAAAGGCATCCGACGATTTCGTCGCCCCAGAACTCCAGAATTTTACGCCATTGGAATATCGAAAATATTTTCTCGAAGTGAGAAATGTGGTGGTCCTTTTGGTGGCTATTTCCATTAAAAGACTTTCCACTGGAGCGAGTTTAGTACTTCGAAATAGTAGCTTCAACATTCTGCAACGCCTTTTTGCACCACTTTAATATTGAGTTGTTCGATAATTAATGTATAATAATGATAACAATTAATGTACTAATAATGATATAAATGATTAAAGTGACTTTTTTATATTAACAACAAACGTTAATCAATGGTATATTGAAAATTGTGTTGGGTGACCTTTCGCCACCTTTCGGTAAGCTGAAAAATTCCATAATCGAAGAATCCTTGGGTTTTAGAAACGAAGAACTGGTGCAACTCATTTTCAGCAGCTTGACCGGAAGCAAAAGGTTCACCACTGAAATGGCTTTGAAGGGAGCGAAACAGATGGTAATCTGATGGTGCTAAGTCAGAAGGTCACCATACCCTTGTAGACCCACCAAAGGGAAAGCATAGTCGTCTTTTGGTGAATGTTGGCTTTGGATGTCGATTGTGGGGGCGTACTATGCTTAGCCCATGATCGTTTTTGGACTACGTTATCGTAAACAATCAATTTTTTATCATTCGTCATGATCCTTTTTGGAAATGTGTGGTTTTTGCTACGATTCAGCAAAGAGTCGCATGTGTTAAAACGTTTAATTGGTAAGGAACCCAAGCATCCAGTTAGTTTACGCAACCAGGCTGCTGTAAGTGCAAGAAAACGGTTGGCTTCGATATGTCAAGCTCCTCTGCCATCTCTCGAGTTGTCATACGCCGGTAAGTTACGATCAACGCTTTGGTTCGTCGTCATAAGTAGTGATTGTACGACCAGTATGTGGTGCGTCTTGCGCATTAAAATTTGCAGAGCGGACGCGATCAAGTCAACGTTGACACTGGCGTTCAGTAATGCAGTCCTCACCATAAACTTCACATAATTTCATCTGAACCTGTACCGCATTTTTGCCCTTACCAAATTAAAACAATAAAATTTGCCTATTAAGCTCTCTTTGTCCATTTTTTGACTTCATTTTTTTACCAAGTTGTTTTTACTAATGACACTCAGTTTTTGAGAGAGGTAGTCTAGAGTCTAACCGTTAAAATAGTGAACAATAATGTGAGCCAGGCAAACACTATTACATAAAAAATACACAGTTCACGCCCTCTATGAGAAAATACGACATTAATTATCGTACCACCTAATAGTGTGCTATTTGCGGCTGAATTGAGTGTGTTCGACCACCAGCCCTATCTTTTGTCCATTCGGCGCAAAACCGCGAGTTTTGCGCCGTTTTGGGCGAGAAGGCGCCGCTTTGTTATAACTTTCTTCGAAAGCACCCATTTTTGAAAGGAATGTCATATTCGCAATAATGATCGAATTTCCTATCCGAAGATGTGCAAGCTAGGCAGCTAATTTTGGGAAGAAATTAGTAGAATTAGAATTAGTAAATTGATGGTTACTGTATTGGCCCAAGGAGTACGGTCGGTTTGCGATCTTTCCCTGCTCTCTCGAAATAATTACCTTCTGAGGATCTTGCTGCTTCGGGAGCAGTCTGCTGGAAGATTCTACTGTATTCTACTGAATCTACTGATTATGGTCAGCACACAACACACGCCTTTCCATCGATTTCGCAGGACTCAACATTAGTGGATAAAGAAGACAGATCAACAGAACGGAATGTATAAAAATGGTAGTGAACCGGAATTCCGACCATGAAACGCAAGTTCCGAATATCTCTGTTCAGCGGCCTTCCAAAGCTGCTTTCAGATTCACAATTTTATTGCAATATTCAGCCCACACTGTTGGCGCACAAATCTTCGAGTCTAAATAAATGCCTCACTTTGAGCGCTGCAATTGGGGTCCAGGTTTCGCTCCAGGTGAGCTGCCAACTATGTATCCCTGCGTCATAAACGCTGTTCATTTGTACACAGGTCAATAAGTCGTCAAATAGAAATGCCATAAAACGTGCGCTTGTCTTATGTCTTATTAATAATGGCGTTTTCAAAGAGTTTGCTATGTTCGACTACACCCTCTGCTGTATCTTCCAAGTATTGATGAGCACTGAATGCACTGAATGTTCCTTAGTTGATCAACGCAAAAAGGACATAAGGGGGGGGGGGACTCTTAGAAAACTTTTATACCTATTACCATAAAACGGGAAACTCTTGGAAAATGGATCTCTCAGCTGCATGGCGTTTGACTAGTACTGACTGAACAGACAACAGGAGCAATACAACTACAGACTTTCCTGCGTGGAGCAAAGTCCTCCTTTAAAAATAAATGCATATCTCGGAACAAGGATCTTCTCAGTGCTGTCTACTGAACTTATATCCACCACCGGCACATTTGTAGTCTCTGTGGTGTAATAGCGTAGAACATTCTTAATCGGTTAGCAGGTGCTGCGGGTTCGAGTCCCACCTGGCGCTGGAGTTTGATTGCAACAAAACATCGTTATAACAACTTACAAATTCAGCAACAGCCAATTGAGGCATAAAGAAAATGGCCTGAATCATTTCTATAAATTTTTAGTACCAGGCCAAGTCAAAGGCATAGCAGGTAGAGGATAGGAGCTAAAAAGGATATGGCAGTGCAGTAGTCTTTCTTTTTGGAGGGTGAGGGAAAGTATGGAGCGCCTTTCTCTTTAAATGTGTATTTCGACTTTGCGTTTCCAACCGATACATATCAATGCTTTATCGTTCCCAGACATTTCAGGTCTCAATCAGTCGATCCTGCAGGGATAGTAGGTTAGGTTTGCTTTGCATGGACGGGACCTAAATCAAAAATCTAGATTAGGATTGCACGCGACATCTGGCGCCTTCTCCGATTGCGCTACCATACGCCCACATCAGATATACAAGCAGAAACCCAGCCTCGCTTCGTTGTTCTATACAGTTTTCGCTCTATTCGCCGCAGGAGGCGAACATTCTAGGAAAGGAACTCTACCTCATTAACCACTCACTCCCGTTTTGCAGTTACAGACGACCGATTCACCAGTTTCTCGCCGTAGTCACGACAGCTCATTCACCGCAAATATCGCCTTCACATTAGTGCATCTTGCATCAGACATACCTTCAGCATTTCCCAGAGGTAGGCCCATCTTCGTTTCAGCGCTCCGAAATACCACAACTTGCGCCTGCGTTCCTCGATGTGACGAAACCAGCCAGCGCCCACGTCGCCAACGCTGTAAAATGGCTGCGCATTCGACTCAGCGTCCTCCTAAACACGCAGGTTTCGGAAATCTTCGCCGGACTGAAGTAGTGCTCCTCCACCTACAAGTGTCAGCTCAAACGCTGTGACACTTCTTCGATTCTCCTCAATGAGGGCCATTGCACTTTCGCACATCCGTCGAACGTCTTTTGTCGTTTCTGCTATAGAAGGCCTTGACTTCGAGTAGAGGAGAGAAAAGGAAGAGGGAACCGTACCACGCCGAACTTTTCGGGCGACTCACCGAAAACACCCGGAGCTAGTCGACGCAAGGAAAGGTTGTCGTAACCGCCAGGGAACACACCAATTGGCAAAACTCCATGCTCCCTAAACATCCACTTCCTTGACGTTAAGCGATGGCTCAAAGGATCCAATATGACGAACCTATTCCTCAAAACACCCGTAACAACTCTTCCTAGTGTGCCATCACCTCCTACAACGTAGATAGCATCTGCCTCCTGTGAGTCTACTGCTGCTGCCAGTGCCTCCAATTGGCTCTCGCTGTCAGCCTACAAAAATTCTAATTCGAGCATGGTTGCATCAAAAATTTTGAGGACGAAAGGAGCAACGACACAGAAAGTCAGGAAAACATAGTAAATAGAAAGCAGTTGTTTGTACCTTAATGATGTCAACTTGGAGCCCTGCCAAGTGCATCAGCGGCAGAGCATTTTTCGCGAAATCGTCGTAGCACGACCGTTCGTTACAGGAGACGTTAGCGAGCACGAGCACTCTGCGAGGCCGTTCCTCAGCTGTAAAGTCAATGCTTGCTGTACTTTCAACAGAACCCAAGCCGTTCCGTGACCTCGTTAATTCCCTGTTCTCTGGGTGGAGAATGCTGCGTAGTGGCCCTTTCAACCAGGAACTTATTGCAACGGGCAACATTGATTTCTCCATTCCTAAGCGGCATTCTGACTATACTTGTGCTCGAATAATCGAATTCGAATAATTATTCGAATTTGCAAAACTCGAATAATCGAATTCGAATAATTATTCGAATTTACGAAACTCGAATAATCAAATAATCGAAAATCGAATTCCAATAAATTATTAATTATTATTATTATTCGAATTCGATTAATCGAGTTTTGCAAATTCGAATAATTATTCGAATTCGATTATTCGAGGTTTGAAAATTCGAATAATTATTCGAATTCGATTATTCGAGGTGCGAAAATTCGAATAATATTCGAATTTCGAATACGTGGTTGTTTCGAATGTGGCATAATGATGATTCTTGTGAGCGGCGTTCATTTCGGTGACGATTGTTTTCGACAGCACACTGTCGAGGAGCTCACCGTAACGAAAACGCATTCAATATCCTACTATACATAGAAGGGTAGTGTGTGTGCGTGCGTGTTTCCATCAGTCCATCAAAACTGGCGTGGGGAAATGGCGTATTGGCGATACTGACCGCAGTGGATGGCGATCGACTGCGGTCCGAAGCTTCAGCCGTTGGGTAGTCGATCTCGCTGAACACAAACTTGAAGTTCGTTTTTGAAATTATCGGTTGAAGTTGATCGAGCTATTGATTTTCTATTGCGAATTCGTTGAGGCGAATCAATTGTATGACCGGTCTTCGTCGATATTTTCAAGATCTAACTTCAGATTTGCATTCTCCACGACCACGACTAGCATCAATGTCGTACACTTGAATCCTTTATGAAATTTGCACAATAAACAGAAATTTCGACGGAAAATTAAAAAATGAATTCAGATTCGTGTTCAGTGATCTCGATTACCTCAGGCCTGAAGTTTCGATCTTGTTGAATGATATTTACGAAAAATCGACAATTTGATTAATATCTCTTGATGGCAACCGTTACTGCAAAAACTAACTTAAGATTCGGGTTCAGCGACCTCGATTACTTCGGGACTGAAGCTCACAGTCTGCATATATGACACGACTATATACCATTTTCAGTTGAAATTCAAAGTTTTTCAAATCAAATTCAACGTTGTTACACGGGGAAGATTCCAGAAGAACGTTGAAATTTATTTCAAAAACGTTGAATCTCGACTGAAAATGTCGTATAACTCTACAATTTGATTGGCTGACGATTCCTGTGAGATACTGAAATGAACAAATGGAGTGAACGGTTTTTTTTCGCAAAGGTTTGCTCTTGTGCGTAGATGTTTTGCAAACGTATTTCTGTAAGAATTTTTTTTGTAGGATTTTGTTTGCAGGAAAAAAGTTCTCATGTCTTGCCATCTTAACGAGTATTGCCAACGGTTTTGAGAAGATATTGAATATCTTCACTATTTGCTTTTTTTTAAGAATTCAAATCTTTTATTTTGTATCTGGCGAATGTTGTCGTTGAACTTACTTTACTACATTTGCTTGAGCCTACACAATGCGCTTTTGGAGTGAGTAAACGGTATCAAACGAAATTGGCTAACACAAAAATCGCATCGTCCTTATTAATACACCCCGGTGCAAATTTATGGATACCCCCGATTTGACCATTAGTACCCGAAGGATCCGCTGCCTATGCTCAGCGGTTACCGTCGTATTCCTCACTATCGAAAGCCTCTATAGAAGAATTTTAAGCAGGTTATCTCATCAGTGCAGGATACCACGAACTATTATTGAAAATTTAACGGTGCAAAATATAAGTTCCCTTCATAAAAAACCTGATTAATCACAAAAGTCCCTACAGACAAAGTAAGATTAGTACTTCGTCACATCACCTTTGTTTCGACCATATCGAAAATTCTGTTTTACATACTACTGATTAGGTTATCAATAACAGTTCGCTCAACATTGGCTCCTGCATGAAGTATGGCGTTCTTCAGATCAGAAACCTAAGTGTAAGTGGTTCCATTTTTGCACACTTTGTTACAAGAATGCCCCACAAGTTCTCTATCAGCGGTGAGATCTGGAGGAAAACTAGACCACTGCAAAAGTTGAATTGTATTGGAGCTGAGCCAACCTCTTATAAACCTTGTGGAAAAGGTACAGAATAACTAGCTACAAGGTTCTTATTCGCATTGGCGGGTTCCTTTACTCTATGGTACCTAAAGCTTCGATAAAGAACAAATAAATACCTGGGTCTTCACACATTGGCTTCTCGCAGGAAATTCTTTGATATTTGTCGGGTTTATAAGTTAATCCACTTTTCGCGCTTTGTAGGCTCCAAATTCTTTGATCTGCGTGCCTCTCAAACAAAAAGGGAGCCTGAGAAGCTTCCTATCAGTCGACCTAGGAGTAAGCTGAAGGTGGCTCTTGCTCCTCATAGGACATTGGTTTGACTCTCTCTAGGTGCGTCTTCATGTTGTTGTGTTGTTGTAATACTTTTTTCTGCCGCTTGCGCTTATCGCGAACGTATTGAATAAATAAATAAATAAAATAAAAAACCTGCAGTTGACTGCGATACGAGTATGAGTGCATTATCTTGTTGGAAAATGAGGATGTGCCAACGAAATCTTTTGAAATATGGCAAATGGTGATCTCGGAGCAATTCCTGGTAGTCTTCACTGTTCATCCTACACGAGACGAACTTTCGAAACGAACGAGACAAGTCCGCATCCAGAAAACGCAGCCCAACCATGAGACTTTCACCGTCAAAGTTGCGCCTAGAGGATACTCGACCTCTTTTCTCAGATCTCTCCAGTAGTGTAAAAGAAGTGGAATCTTGATGGGCCCGACGGGTACAGACACTATTCGAGAGATCTGTGGATAGAGAGAGAGAGAGAAGCAAGTGTTCTACAGGTGCTACTTTGTCGGTGGAAGTCTCATGGTTTCGGCTGCGTTTTCTGGATACGAACTTGTTGCCTTGGAGTTCGTCTCGCGTAGGATGAACAGTGAAGACTACCAGAAATTGCTCGGAGATTACCTTCTGCCATATTTCAGAAGATTTCGTAGGCACAACCTTATTTTCCAACAAGATAAAGCATCCATACACGTATCGCAGTCAACTACAGCTTGGCTCAACTCCAACAAAACTCAACATTTGAAGTGGCCTAGCTGTTCTTCAGATCTCAACCCGAAAACTAGAAAGCTAGTGGGACATTCTTGTACACAGTGTACAAAAATGGAACAGCTGAGACATCGGTTTCTGATCTGAAGAACGCCATACTTCATGCATGGGCCAATTTTGAGCGAACTGTTATTGATAACCTAGTCAGTAGCATGCAAAGTAGAATTTTCGATATGGTCGCAACAAAGGTGATGTGACGAAGTACTAATCTTACCTTGTTTGTAGGTACTTTTGTGATTAATCAGATTTTCTATGAAGCGAACTTATATTTTGCACCGGTCTCCATTTCTTAAATTTTCAGTTAAAGTTCGTGGTATCCTGCACTGATAAGATAAACTGCTTAGAATTCTCCTATAGAAGTTTTCCATAGTGAGGAATACGATGGTAACATTACTGAACCTCGGCAGCGGGTTCTTCGGGTACCAATGGACAAACCAGGGGTGAACCTATTTTGCACCGGGTGTATTAAGTTATAATAAAGTTTATTCGATTGTTCGATTTTTTCGAATATTCGATTATTCGGAAATTCGAATAACCAAAAAATGGGGTTATTCGATTATTCGGAAATTCGAATAAACGAAAAATGGGGTTATTCGATTATTCGCTCATTCGAATTTTCGAAAAATGGGGTTATTCGATTATTCGGAAATTCGAATAACCGAAAAGATTGGGTTATTCGATTATTCGTTCATTCGAAAAAATTTTAAAAAGCACAAGTATAATTCTGACTATGGAAGGGTTTCGACCTACCATGGGACTTCAAGATGAGACCAGGATCATTAGCAAGAGTTCGGAATGTTGATTACGAATATGGGTGTCAAAATTGCAATACGAAATTCCTGAGCGAGTTATGGCCGGCCGAAATCGGGAGGCCTCACCACAGGCTGGCCGTGCGACCACCTGGCGCGAGAGTGTTGAGTCATAGGGGCTCCGTAAGAAGGACCCACTAGCTGTGGCGGTGACAGAGGGTGGTGCTCCTGCTCGTCAGGTGCGACGTCGTTGGTTCATTTCCCGTTGCCGCCGATATTTTTTTTTGCAAATCATAATTTATTTTCGAAGTGACCTTTTATTCTGAATTATGACACGTTCTGATTATATAGTCGGGAAAACTACCATACACGTTTATAGAAATGCATGAAGGCAAAAAACTGCTATGGTTACATTTTCGTTTACTATTTTGCTCAAATAGAGCCCAAATCGGTGCAATCCCAATCGGGGGGGGGGGAGGGGGGAGTCCATTTCAATATTTATGGAAATGCAACCCGCACCACATCATATAAATATATAAATATGCTTACCTTATAAATTGCTGTCCTACCAATATCAAAATCGGTTTTCTAAACTGCTTTCCTAGTCAAGGGAAGGGGAGTAATGAAAACACATGCTACTCCTATAAATATATAAATACTATAAAATCGAGAAAACTCGTTAAAGCAACGTTACTACCTTAATCAATTAGTGGATAGCGGTTTGCGATTTCTTCCCGAAGCAAATGGAGTTTTGGATCACAACCGTGCTGCCGTGCATAGTGCCTCCCTGCGCCGCAATCTTTTTCATGAAATCTTTTTAATATTTCAGCGTAACGGTCGGACATTTCCAAGAAAGGGGATCAGGTAAATTAAGGCATTCATATGTTGTATTGCATGTTGTATGTATTGATGCGTAACTACCATTAACAATTCGTAATGGACTGCCCATCCCCCCGAACGGGTTCCACCCCCAAATTTTATAATGGGACACTGAAGGTGTTTCTAACAACCTTGGCATTCGTGGAACAAAGCAAAATAAAAAACTGTGAAGCAGATATGTTGCATATCTTAAACCTGCAGCTTCTCTACAACCAGCAACAAAATAGTCAATCGTTCAATCGTAGCAAGATCAAACAAGTATTCATCGGATGCGACAAACACACCTGGGTGATTACCAATAAAAGGAACCAATAACCTGCCCTATGCCTTGACTATTTCAAAAAGTTTGGAAACCTAGGGGCGCAAACCATACGGTAGATCTGTAATAGAATTTTCAGAAGGTTTTCTCCTTGGGTCAGTTTGTACTCCACGCTATTTGCGATGGCAAAGGACCTGACCATTTTCATAACGTTTTCAATCGGGCCGAAGAAAGAAACGTCTAGAGGTTGAATCAGCGATGTAGCCCTGTCGGGTTGTACCCAATCCGCACCGTGGACGACAACGCCCTGCTGCCAGATAGCGGCAGCCGGCTACTGGAGTCTCGTCTACGTCGCCCCGACCGGGAGGTCGTCAGCTCCTGCCAGCAGCCCCTCAGAGGGCATGTCTGCCCTCTCCCTTCCTTCCCTAATTCCTCGCCCTTTACCGTATACCATATAATGTATGCCAGTCTATAATAAAGGTGACATACCATCCACTGTGTAGCAGAACCAAGGAATTGAACTCGAGGATTCATCAGGTAAGGACTGATCACCTTTAACCTAATATGTGCGGACCCGGACCCTCACGGCCATTCCATCGAATCATACCTTCCTGGTCAACCACTCACATCACCACATGCTCAGTCTTTGATCGATAGCTCTTTATACAGTTTTAAATGTATAGCGTAACTGCGTTGAAGTTCCCATATTCTCTTACTGTATATCCGATCTTAGTTCCTCTCGGATGATTATCGACTGTTGACACGATGTTGATGTTCTCAAGCTCGAGGACGAGCTTACTGTAGGAATGGAAATGTCGGGTTGTACCCAATCCGCACCGTAGACGACAACGCTCTGCTACAGGTAGCGACGCCCTGCTGCCAGATAGCGGCAGCCGGCTACTGGAGTCTCGTCTACGTCGCCCCGACCGGGAGGTCGTCAGCTCCTGCCAGCAGCCCCTCAGAGGGCATGTCTGCCCTCTCCCTTCCTTCCCTTATTCCTCACCCTTTACCGTATACCATATAATGTATGTCAGTCTATAATAAAGGTGGCATATCATCCACTGTGTAGTAGAACCAAGGAATTGAACTCTAGGATTCATCAGGTAAGGACTGATCACCTTTAACCTGATAGCTCTGACACGAATATTTCGCACAGTGATTTGGCAGTCTGCAAAGATGCCCACAATAGTAAATCAGTAAGATTATTCATACATTTTTTTTTGTTGCTTTGTTCCATGATGCCAAATTTGTTAGAAACACGTCTAGTTGTTCAATATAAGGTTTGGACTCTATTTGTGCAAAATAGTAAAAACTAAATAATAAAAATGTCACCGTGGCAGTTTTTTGCCTTCAAGCATTTTTATAAACGTGTATGGTAGTTTTCCCAGCTATTTAATCAGACATGCCGGGTTACGGCGACAGCATTGTGGAAGCCCCCCGTTGCTGTTGTTGCTCCCCTGCGTTTCTGCGCTATGCTTCATCATTACGACATAAGATGCGCAACAGCAGCAAGGAGAGTGTGAAAGCACAAAAGTAGTCAGTCTTTAGTCATAAAAATATTAGTAACCACAGTGAACTTTTTATGCGAATATAGAAAGGAAGGAAGACTACCTTCTGTCGATTTGGTTCAAGATACAAAGATAATGCAATATACTTGGAGCATATTCTTTCTCCAGCTAGAATACATGTTTTCAATCCCTAAACTAGGGTGTGTTCAACACAGTTTGCTTTGACTGACATCATAAGGCACATGTTTAGGGTTGTTTATTGTTGTGTTGTTGCTTCAAATGGATCCTTGACGATTGTATGAAGACCGCGCAAGAATGAACCTCACTGGATAAAACTTACCCAGTAATAAGCTTTCTTATTGTTACTGAGGATTAAGGGTGTGAGTTAAATTTGGTATTCATTAGAGTCGGTAACGTTATTACTGGATAAAGCCTATAATTCGAACTGATCATATTCAAAGACCAATGAAGACCTTGAATTATTTGAAAGAAATTTCGTTATTACCTTCGTTGTCACCGTTGTCAAAAAGAGAGACCCTCCCCAATAGAATAGACCTGACATTTAGACATGTGCAGCAACATTTCAACTTTCGCGCTTACCACGTGCTGGTAACGTTTCTGTGGTAGGGAGAAAGAACTCGGCGCTATGCGAATTAAAAGAGGGCACTCCCTTGTAGTCGTGGATTTCTCCAATGAACAGCACAAGGAACAACTTAAGCTGGTTTGCTTTAGTTCTAAGATCCTGCTAGACTATGAATCTCTAGCAAGAGAAAGAAGTAAGAAAGGGCGTCATCACGGTAGTGCACGTCCTTTAAAAACGCATTGTGCCTGGGACTTTCCACTCTCTACTTCACAAAAAGCTTCCGAATGTAGCTCCGAAGACCTGTTAGCTACGACACTCACGATCAGATGCGTTGTTAATTAATCACGTATTCCAACCGTTCTTCGATTTTAGCAACATTTAGCTTGCAAAGCCAGTTTCGGGCATTATCGCGATAATCTATAGCTATGACGCGTCGGTGTTTCTTATTTAGCTAATTCGTCTCTTTCATCACAAGAAAGAAAGAGACTTAAGACTCGAAAAATAGAGTGTTTCGTTTCCGTATTTCCCTTACCCTTTCATTGTTGTGCCCTAGACATTCAGTTTTAATGCTTGGTCTACAGTTGTTGTATTTCGGATTTATTTTGTTCTCTACAATGTTAGTTACATTTAAAAATGCCAAAATATTTATAATGAATAGCTGTTCACAGACGTAGCAAGCTTCTTGATCAAGATATAGTGCGATAGGGGTTATTGAAAGCAGAACCGGCAACGCATTTCTGTTTTGTGAAGGCTTTACCCCATCTCTAGAGTCGGGTAGAGTTTTTCACAACCCTTTACGCTAGACCGGTTTTCATGAATGTGAAGTAGATCATGAAATTCTACCCATTACCCTCTATGACGTATGGATACATTGCGAATATGGTCCAAATGCGTGACACCAGCCGTCCAGCGCAGTACTTGCGTCTGCATTACGCTGAGGCGGCTCTCAACCTCCTTCGCCACAGGCCAGCACTCAGCACCGTGCATTGCTACTGGTCGGACGACGGTTCTTTAGATTTTTGTCTGAGGGCGTTTTGGTATCTTTCTATCGCTCAAAACAGCTACCATTAAGCGCTAATTGGACCACGCTGCGCTTACGCGAGAGTTCCGGGGGCAGACATACCTCCAACGCCGCGCGAACCCCTCTGGCGTTGCGCACCGTGCGCGACGAAATTGGACGAGTTGTCGAGGTCCGATGCTTCCAACGGCTAGAAACGCTTCCTACAGGGACATGCGGCACGCCTTTGCCTTATTTCAACGTTTCTTGGAGATGGTATATGAATGTGGTTTCAAAAGGACGATCAGCGACAGTTTATACAGGAACCCTGGTCATGTAGATGGTTTCTAGCGTCAGTATTTGCCATCTACAACTTCTTCGGTCAATTTTTACCCGTGATTATGGTTGTACTACGGAAAAAGGTCACTATCACCCATTCTCGGATCAATTGTCCTACTGCAGACTGTTGCCTACCACATTCTGTGGGATCTTAAGTTCCTTGGTATAAGTGTGGTCTGGGAGCTTAAACACTGAGAACATTTCGTGCTCCGCGGCTAACTATGCGTCACCGAGCGCACCTCTGCGTTCCAGCGCCGCGACGTCGACGCGGCTAGCGCGCGACGTCGCGTTAGAGTTAGGTCCTGGAGCCCGAGAGTTCACCTCGAACGTCAGACTACCATCATACGCAAATGCAGATGCAAGATGCTTAAAATGCGTAGCTCCAACGGTCGCACCACCATTGATCTCAATGGATATAGCCCCGTTCATGTCTCCAAGTACTCAGATTTTTTGACGTTTGGCTTAATCCAAACGCCGCCAAGCGGTAACGCCAAGATTGCACTTGTCACTCAAGCTCGAGTTTGTCTTCACTGGCAAGCGTTACATCATCCGTACATGGCAGCGTCCAATGAGTAGGCTTCTGAAGGTCTTGTGAAATGGCATCCATTAAGACAATAAAAAGGAGTGGAGAAAGCGCAGAGTCTTGGTGAACACTGCAAGAGAGTGGAAACTCCGTCGATGTGCCGGCCGGCCCTTAACTCTTAGGACAAGGGTAAAGAATGCGCACCCACTCAATACGTTATTCGGAAACACCGTACTGTCGTAAGGCGTACCATATGACTTCACGCGGTACACGATCGAACGCTTTGCCCAAGTGGATAAATGCAAGATATAGCGGTTTTTGTTCCTGACGATGTCTTCCTACAAATTGACGGATAGGATGAATGCTATCCATGGTGCCACAGCCGGCTAAGAATCACACTGGTTGGTGGAAACCCGGACGACGTCGCGAATACGTACGTATGAATCAGGCATAAGCGGATTAACCGTTATCCGTTATCCGGTTTCCGGTGGGATTTGGCCTATCCGTTTTGTTGTTCGTTATCCGGGAATTTTTCCCCGGATAACGAACAACAAAATGTGGTAAGCTTGTGATTATTTAGTTCAATATAGGGACAATTTAAAAAAATAATCTTGTGTCTTTTTCACTGGCAGTCGAGGTACGCTTGCAATGCCAAGTCGGTGCCTTCTCAGAATTCTCAATGCTATAATTAGACTAAACTATCTAATTGCTCATAGCGCGTTTTGAAATGCTGAACACTGCCTTGCTCATTTCTATTTGTGGAGTTTCCAACAAAATTCCTTCTAACACAATGTACGATCTGCAATAAACCAGTGGATCAGTGGAGAAAAGGACAAACGCCTATACGAATCACATTGTTTTAAGGATGTGTCAGACACTCTGCATCTACACGACCTATTAGCGCTCTTTGAAACTATGTTTGGCACTAGCAGCAATTTACAATTTCCCCTTTCTAAAGCAATAGAGGGAGTTTTATTCGATCTGAGCAGAATTGGTATCAAATTTAATTGGAGAGTAAACAAAAAACGACCTTTTTAACGACTGCCTCACCCAAGAACAGAAATTCCCGCGGGATCTCTCATTAGTGACTTCATTGCAGCCGAAAAACATGAATAAAAGACGATACGCATTCTACTCTTACGTGATATGATGGAGGCACTTTGAATGCGTATTTGTCCAGTACAATGACTTTACGTGGTCAACCGATGGACAAGTCAGTGCATTATCCTGCCCGGACAAGCCTGGTACCAATACATCGAGCAAGAAAGGATGGAAGGCTTGGTTGACCTGGAGGGGAAATCCGAAGCAAGAACATTGAGTCGGAGAGCATGTGACAGGGCACACTTTCGACTGCACTACCACGTGCCTTGAAGAAAAAACACCAATAAGAATGTTCAAAATGGGTAATTTGACGTATGACATGGACAATGTCACAACTACCGACCTACCATTGGAGAAAGAATGGTTTAAAAGTAGTTTAATTTTTGTTGTTTGTTCGTCATCCGTTTTTTCGTTATCCGGCCATTTTTGGGCAAAATTATCCGTTATCCGTTATCCGGGTTTCAAAATTTTATTATCCGCTCATCCCTGGTATGAATACAATTCACTCGAAGATTTTCATACTGTGCGAAAGCAATCGGATTTTACAGTAATTTGTGCAGTCCGTAGGATACAGGACCGTGTGTAGGAGGAACCCAAGGGATAGGCGGATGAGCAAACTCTACTGTTGAAGTTCTCTCCAGGCAGTCATGCCATCGTTCCATAGCCCTTCTTGGTGATCGTCAGTAGACCATTCTGGCCATTATAGTTGATGCCAGAGAACTGCTCCATATACACGGTGTGGCGATGGCATGCTTTGGCAATCCGATAAAGTTGTCGCTCACCATCGCGGTCTCCAGTTTCTCGTTGACATCATGATAACCAAAAAATCATAGCATTGACAAGACAAAAATGAATGAATAATGAGAAGCTTTTGCATCGGCAACAGCCTTCTTGGCCGCTTTCTTCGCTTCTTGGTATACACCTCAGATGTCGGTTGCATTGTCGCTGAGAAAAGCATGATAAGATCTTTTCTTCTCTCTTTTTCCTTGATGTCCACAGTCATACCTGCTTCTCGATCTCGCGTCTTTCTCCTTCATCCGCACCCACTTGATTTGCTGGGCCACATCTCTCGCCCTTCCTCAGCCTCGGAGGGGCGATCTTAAGTGTGCAGATCAGCGGACGGAGCTGCGTGTCGACTGTCTCGTATGGCACAGCCTCTGCATCTGTGACCAGCGTTCGATCGCAATGCTTGAGAAGGATAAATCAATCTCTTGGTATTCGCACAGAAAGGCATGAGATGAAAGTCGCGCTTTCGAAACATTGTGCTCGCGATGGTGAGGTTATGCGAGCGTGCATATTCAGGAATTCGCTTACGATCAGCGTTACGCTCCCATAACCGAAACCGCCATGACAACTGTAACCATCTTTCGCAATCACAAGGTAGCCGTTGAGGTCACCCGCGACAATGACAGCGTCTTCTGGTGGCACCACTGCTATCTTCCCATCAAGTCCAAACTCGCGCTTGGATCGCACGGGATACTGAAACTTTCCACGCGTGCGAACGCATCTCGAAACTATATCTCTAGACTTACAACAGGGCCACCTCGTCTCTTGTACCGGACATAAGTCTATCCGTCTTTGCTCCAGCTTCTACCAACGCGCACAAGCTGCACGTCAACGTCCCTACATCCAGTGTAGCTACGCGGATCCTGCTTATGTTACGGGAGTTTTCTAACGAACAGTTCAGCTGTAAGAAACAATCAATGGTGTGATACTAACGAAACAGTGAGATAGAGCTCAGCGAATCGCACGGAGGGGTTCGTCAAATTCCGCTCTCAATTCGGAAAACATTTCTCGACCTGTACTGAAATGCATAGTGAGATACACCACGCTAGAAGTAATACCTACCAGATATTGTCTCATCACCGTACTTTTGGGCTTGACGAGCATATAGTGCGCGAATTTTGCTGTTCCTGAAATGGGTTCAATAAAACCAAACTCGTGTCATTGGAAATTATGTACGGTCCAGCAGGACAACAAGTTTAACTCCACTCCCATCACACAATATGCTACCAGCAGCTATCAACAGCTGACAAATCACGAGTCGGTCGCTTCATACAATAGGAATGGGCTCTTACAGGGAAGCGGGCTTTTAAAGTGGAATGGAACTTCCTTTTCTTGGCTCAGTGTGTGCTCTCCTCTGACGCTGGCTAATATTGACACAGGTGCGGTATATGGATTACTTCCTGGAGGTCCTTGTACGCGCACAATGCCCCCTATAAGAATTGTGGATTGTTTTAATTCACCTTTAAAACTTTTCCAAGACAACTTTGAGCTCCATTACGTTCTTTCTGGCACTGACATATTGATTAGCACCACACGCTCAATCTGTTTGTACTCTATAACAAACTACCTTCATTACCTTAGAGATTTTTAGTTGGGTTTACTGGGTGTCTCCCATGCGAACTCATACTACCAGTATTCTCCCCGGCAGCTGGTTGCCTTCGCAATTTAGGGCTGTACGCATAGCAGGCTGCTCGCGATAACAAGCGCGGGAGGCGCAGTTATGAGCAGAAGTTCCTGTTCATTCCACAGTATGTTACAGCTCCTTATGTGGACAAGAAGCTTTGCTGATGTCCACGGCCACGTGGCGTTGGCCTATGTCGGCCCGAATGGAATGCGCCAGCGAATCTTATGGAATCCTTCCTTAATGCAAAGTTGTCTTTTACATTGACCTGCTATGCCCAGTCTTAGAACAACTTAAGGCTTTACCCTTCCAATGACTTCAGTTCCAATCGTATACCCTAATGCGCGAATGCAGCCTTGGTGGACATAGGCATGAATCAAACCGAAAACCTTCATGTGGAAGATTTAAGCGTTTAGGCTTGCAGCCATTGCCTCCATCGATCGCAAAAAAGTTTCCTTAAGAATTACGTCATAGTCATGACATAGCTAGCTTGTGCACTCAATGAATACCTTCCCCCTAAATCCTGCTAGTAAGATTGCTGGTGTTTGACAAACTGCACGTCGCGATTAAATATGATACCAAGAAATACACCACCACAAGGAAGAGAAAAAGACACACGTGTGAAAGGTAGCCGCATAGTTGCCGGCAACGCAAAGTACGATTCCAGCAGCTACTGTCTTCTTCTTATGGTCCCATAAAGTGGTGGCCACTTTCTGCACTTTGACTAGAACACTCGCCATTTCTAAAGGAACACAATCTCATTTTTCAACAAATAAGCAATGGACGAAACGGATTCTAGACCGTCGATATGCCGAAGCAAAGCGTGAACGGTGCACAGACTCTCATACAGACCATCTCTGCAGTTCAACACCAGGTTCAAAACGAGCTAAGTGACGGTAGAGCATGGCCGATCCATTGGTTCTTTCTGGTAGAAACAGAAATAAACAATTTATTAGTATGCCAAACTGAAAGGGGACTAGGAGTAACATCTGGGCATAGATATGCACAAGCACACGAACAGAAACGTGTTCATCAAGTGCATTGAAGACGCATCAGTAAACCTAGCAGAGGGAAACAGCAGACCTGGCAAGTCCGTCAGCAACTGGTTTGCAGGACGGAAACGGATGCACTTCATAGAAATCACGTGACATATAAAAAAGAATGCGGAAGATCAGCCCGAGCTCGGTGTCGTCATCATTTACATACTTCTCTCGCCTTCATAAGCATAAGACTCATGCAAGTCGCAGCGTCTTCCTGACTGTCGTGGCCGCTGTCTGGAATGAGTCCACGCGATAACTCGACGCAAACTCTAAAGAAACGAACAATAAGTTACCTACCATCCTCTTGAATTATTTTCTGGAGATATTCGCTGGCCAGGTTCCTCAGTGCTCGTTTGAATGGAAATCCTTGCCTAAACACTGTGTCTCAACGAGGTATGCTACTTGACCGTTACTTATCAGAGCGAGTAATCCAAAGCAGGCTTCAAGTAGGATTCATCATTTCAGAAATAATCTCTTTAAGGTTTCCAGCAGACGCGTAAAAGCGAGCCGGCCGATGTTCTTGCTTCTGGTCACACCTAGGTCAGCAAGGCATTCCGTCCGTGACCGGTGGATCGGTACTGCACTCGTTTTGATCGGCCAAGAACATTAAATTCCCTCTACGATATTTATTTATTTATTTACCAGCCGTTCAGCAGCCTAGCGGCCACCGACGACTGGTTGAGGGCTTCGTCCCAAACCCCGAGGAGGGAACACTCCGACCATCTTCTTTTCTCAACTTTGAGACCTTCAAAATTTCATGCGATATAGAACCGGTTTTACTATAAAGTAAAGCCGTCAGAGCGGACTGTCGGCTGCACTGACGGCTTCTCAACGGCCTTGCCGTAGTAATAACTTCTCATCATCAATTTTAGCTGCAACCTAACCTGTCATGGTTTCCGCAGGAAGAACAGCTTAACTGCGTCGATTGCGGCAAATTAGAAAGAAACAACAACAAAATGAACGACATCCATGTATAATTTGATCATTGTCGATTGATGGTGATCGATACCTCAGAAGCAAACTTCAGATTCGTGTTCAGCGACCTCGATTACCCCAGAGCTGAAGTTTCGTGCCCCTTGAACGCCATCCACAAAAAATCGATAATATCGATCGATATCGCTTGCCTCCCTTGCTGTCAACGCCTCCCGTCGATGATCATCTAAATGCCCGAGCACAGTTGCCAACGTGTTCGTCACGTCTACGGTATCGCCAGGCACGATGTCGATGTTCAACAATCGTTTCCAATACGCAGTGCCACCACTCCAGTTGTGACGGAAATACGCACGCACACACACGCTTGCTCCTTTATATATAGTAGGATTTACGTCATAAATGACGTACCATACTCATTAGAACATGGTCCAGAACAGAAATGAAACAAGTCAGAAATAAGCTGAAAGAAAAACAAACAAAACAGAAACAGCACCAGAATAACGTATTATCCGGCAGCGGCGACACCCATTGGTAACTAATTATAGGAAGAAAATCAAAACACCAAACTAATACGTTGCAGAGCAGCATGCGGTTTTGATAACTAGTAAGGCATAACTTGTAGTAAATCCAGTAAAGAAAGAACGAAAGCAATATAAACGGAGTATAAGACATCGTTTTCAACAAAGGTTCCGTGTCCGCATAAGCCAGCTATGATGCCCTGCCGTAGATACCAGAGCTTCGGCACACGGGTACGCTGGCCGCCCCGTGGAACTGGTATCTAGGACAAGCAGCCTTTAGCAAGTGAGGTTAGAAAGCGAATGCATCTCGATAGTAAAGGACAAATTGCACAACACGATATCCTGCAGAAGTGGAACGCGTGACGCATCCCTAACATGGGCTGATTAATGCCCTCCTTTATCTTTTGTGCGTTATTCTAACACTTCCACCGACGCTGCATTTGCAGCCCAGAAAGCCGCCTTCTGTTATGTCTTGAAATCAGTTCAAAAGCTGAGGCACCGACACGATGACTGGATGCTAGGCGCCACGGTCCACTCTGGGAGGATGGGGACACACCGGCTGACAGACATCCACGCTGCGCTGCGCGGTAGAGCGTCACGCCCAAAGGAAGGGTGGCGAACCCCAGTGTTACGCGCTCGCTCATTTTCGCGTGTGCAGCTGCGGCGGCAAGGGACCGACTCTTGACTGAACGAAGCCTCCTCCACAAACTGCATAGGACACATGAGAACTTTGGGAAGAGATTAGCGCCAAGGTCACTGCACACTGCTTTGGGCGCGTGGTTGGTGCTGACAAGTGTGCCTCACCGCTTAATGGTGCTATCCGCCGTTTCTCGTATTTTATTTATTTATTTACTTATTGCGGGACGCAAGCAAGGTCGCGTTTCAAAACAACAGCTGTAAAAACCGGAGTACAAATGAACGATGGAAAAAGACAAACAAAACAATGAATGAAAATACACAAAAATATAAAGGAAAATTGGCAATATGAAACCTAAGTAGTAAAACATAGCAAAAAAGTAGTAAAACAAGCAAAGGAGCGAAGGTACGCGACTACTTGAAATTAAAATTATATCCTCTTAAGCCTTCGATCAAGGTATCTCTTAAACACATTACTGGGCATTTCGAGTACTTTGTCTTTAATCAAAAGTACAAATAAGCGAAATGTTCTCAAGGAGAAAGTCTGACCTGATCCTAGTGCTTGCGACCGAACCGGCAAGCTTTAACGCTCCAGCCCTAGTTCTACTGATGGTTACATCAACAACAAAAAAAAGTCGGAGGAGTTAAGTACAGACTTCCCTGTACGAATGTTATGCATCATCATTAAATCATATTTCGTTCTCCTGCTCTTACGTGTAGGTAAGCCAAGATGTTTCGCCCTCTCGATGCCGTTAGGAATGAGAGAGTAACTGAGGCCAAGGCAACACATAACTACCTTCCGCGTGAAATTGTTTCGTACACTTTCGAGCAGGTTAATATCTTTCTGCCTACATGGGTTGAAAACAGTAGTTCCATTTTCCATTATGGGACGGACGTATGTTTTATAAGAGCCTTTAGAAGAACTTTGACATTTTTAGTTCGGAGAATTTTGAAGAGATTGTAGATAAGGCGGTTTGCTTTGGTTATTAACATCTGATAATGGGGAGTAAAATCCAGTTTTTGGTTAATAAGGTATCCCAAGTCTCACAAAAGTCTTCAACCACTTTTCTTAGACGATCTTCTCCAGCATAGTAACTGCATCGGAGGTATCATTTCCAATCGCCAGGACATGAATTTTTCCAGTGCAGAGTGGTAGGTCCCATTGCTTGGAGCAGTTGTAGATAGAATCTATCGCAGCTTGTAGGTTACTGAATTATAGAACTCAACCGGAATTTCCCGCCACCGTAATCCGGCGCGCGATTCGGGCGCGCCCCGTCCTTGAACAACCGACCGCACCTCAGCGGACTTTCAGCGATTGGAAAGCGAATTTCTTACTAGTATGGACTTCGCCTTCAGTCTTCTTCGTTTCGTAGAAATTGCATTGAGAAAGGGGATGAACACCGGGAAATGGAAATGGAAACATTCAGGAAGTGGTGGGAATCAAAATACCAGCATGGAGGCGGAATACCAGCACCAGCACAGGACCCCTCCTAGTGGGACGCCACTGTATATTTCATGAACTGGAGTTAAGCTGTCTCCTACACGGACTTAGTAGGTTTGTCCAGCAATGAATTCTTCTATCCACGATACCCACCTTCGATGTACTCCTATCGACAACAATTTACCTATCAACTTTGCTGGAGAAACTTTGTCAACTGTTTAGAGAAATCAGAGTGACGACATTACCATCTTTCCTCAAATTTCTGGCAGCTGTCCAGCCATTCATCTACCCTTCAAGAAACCAATTTGACTGTTCTCCTCGAGATGTTTCAAGATATGGCCTTTGATAATTTTTCCGAACGTTCTAGCGAATATAGAGGTTATACTAACTGGTCGATAGTTTTTAGGATCATTCAGAGGAGGTTTTTTAGACAAGTGGAGAACAGAGCATGCTTCCATCGTCGCGGTACCTCGCATCTCATGTAACTTAAATTGAAAATATATTCCAGGGAATGAACAAAGAAATGTAGCACTTTTTTAATAAAGTGAAAAGGTAAATCGTCCGAAGGGATTGAAACGGAACTAGGCCAGCGATCTAAAAGCTTAAAAATGTCATCCTTGAAAAACCATACATTCGAAGCCATGGTCGGGAACGCTTCTGAACTATTGGAATTTGATACATCATTCGGTTGAGAAGCATTAAAAGTCTCTTGGAAACTTTTGGCCAAAAGGTCAGCTTTATCACTGTCTCGAACAACAATGTGACCACTAACATCATACAGGCACGGTATATTGTTTCTGGAGTTTTTTCTAAAATTGACATACCTGTAAAACTTGGACTGATCCTTGGATTCGATAACTTTAGTTTCAAGAAATGAATTGAATTTGAGTAAGGCCCTCTCCGTTTTCTGATTAACCTTTTTAAACGTCTCTCATGCTTCCTCATCATTTCGCGAGACAGCTTCTTCCCAGACATGAGATCTGAATTTTAGCATGTTACTCATGTAAATTTAGTTCATCATGCCTTACTTTTTTATATGGAACAAATAGGTCTATGGCGTGGTGTAATATTACTAAAAACATTTCGTATATTTCGTTTTCGCTGTCGACTGCAGCACAAGACTCCCACCAGTCAACGTCTGCTAGGTATTTTTCAATGGCAGCATAATTAGCGGTTTTAAAGTCACGTCCCCTTCTAATTATCTCAGGCAGAATAGTCAAATCGATAGAGAAGTTACTGAGGTGTAATCACTACTTCCTATCGGAGAACAAACATTAACGCCACGTACTGTTGAAAGCAAGTTGCAAAACATAGGTCCAGCCACGAACTTCCCCTACTAGGGAAATTAACTCTGAGAAATCTCGAAAATCATGAGACGTACTCGGGCGATTTCTTCTCAGGCCGTCTCGGGGGGCGAGACGGGTTTTGCGACCCGAAAGCGAAGCTTCGAGATAGAGAAGGGAAAAAACCGAGGGTTGATAAGCGTTTTTGGGCCCTGCATAGGGACAACTTTGGAAGGGGCGAGGAAGCAAGGGGAAGACTATCTCGGATGCGGGGCGAATTCTGTGCGGGACCAGGCTCAGGGGCGCGAGCGGCTAGGCGGCGGCTGGAGTGGTCGGTGCATGGCGCGACGGACTCTGGCCGGTCCGTAGGTGAGTTTTTTAAAGCTTTTTTTGTATGTTTTGTTATTCTGGGTGTGTTGTTGTGTATATTATTTGATTGCCGGTTATATTGACGTCGTGTTCTATGTGTTTTGATGTGGATGACTTCGGAATGAGTCCCCAGGGGGGGGGGGGAGGGAATCGGACGACTCATAGGAAATGGGCTGAAAATCGAGTTGGCCGAGGGGATCGGAAGAAGTGAAGGCCGTTGAAATGTCTGAATGGGCCGAATAAAAGGAAGAGAAAAAATCGATTTGGTGCAGGGGATCCGAGGAGGAAATTGACCTAGAAATTTCTGAATGGGACGATTCATAGGAGCAGCTTAGAAAATCGACTTGGCTAAGGGGATCCGAAGGAGTGAGGGACCTAGAAATTTTTGAATGGGCCTAATCATAGGAAAGGCTTTCACAATTGACTATTTAGAACTGATCCGAAGAAGAAATAAACCGATAAGTTCCTGAATGGGATGATTCATAGAAATGGCCGAGAAAATCGATTTCGTCGAGGGGATCCGAACAGGAAATAGACTTGGAATTTTTTGAATCGGTTCAGTGGTCGGAACGGCTTCCATAGTCGACTACCTGGAGGGGATCCAAATGGGAGTTGCTGAATTGTAAAAATCAACCAGAAGTTTGCTGCCAGCGTAGCCCAGTGTCAAATCGGGCCCGACTGCCGCGCTCTTGCGGCAGAGTAAGGTTGTTTGTATTGGATTGTTCTGATTTCTGACATCAGAGTCCTATGTTCCCTCGGATGTTCACTGGTATATTCTATGGCACTCCTGTTGGAGCACATTTAATTCTCAAACTGACTGACGTTGCTGAAGTGAAATCATATGTACCTCAGTTGGAAGGTGGAGCAGGAAATGTGTCGTCTTTGGAGCACACTGTTATGCGATTATCCCTGTTTCCTATTATAAAACACACCGGATTCTAACTCAGGGATGTTAGGGATTCAATTAAGGCAGTGCGGAAACTTTCAAGAGGAGTGGGTGTGAACAGTAATGATTGTTATATGCTTTTCTAGAAAAGTAGAAAACTTCCGATAATTTCGATCGTTCTTTCTTCTATCACTAGAACTTGCTTGACGTTTACATACATTAATTGTTGTGTGGCTGCTGTAAATAGCTATGGGAAGTAAGGATTGTGCAAGATGGGCTTGCAGGTTTAGATTTTATTATGAAGTGAAGGAAGATTTCACTGAAAGTGAATGGAATCGAGGCAATAGTCGCTCTCTCTCTCGATGACTTTACACACGGTCCCAAAGCTCACGTTGTTGTGGAAATGAGTTGTAATAATGTACTGTAGCAGAATAGGTTAATGGGGGTTGAAAAGAGCGGCAGAACAAATAAACGAAAGCACAGTAAAACTGGTGTTGTGAAAGTAAGAGTGCGGTATAATGCTCACAAACTAGGATATGTCAGACCCAACAGGCCCTATGTTCGTCCATGGAATTCTTACCTACTTAATATTTAACCGAGTGTGACTGTAGAGAAGTCCAAGCTACCTATTTAGTATTCGGTAATGGCAGCAAAGTCTGGTTGTTTTCTATAATTCGAAATGAATCTAGAAATTTGCAAATGGGTGGATACGTATGAATGAATGGCTTCTACAGTCGGCTTTGGCTAGGGAGTCCGAAGAGGAAATAATTGCAATCGTTTCCGAATGGATGGATCCATAGGAACGGTACCCATAGTCGGCTACCTAGAGAGGATCCGAAAAAGAGATGAATGAAAAATCTTCAAAATGGGACGATTGATGTAAACGGCGTCAAAAATCGACTCCACCGAGGGGATGCGATGAGGAGATAAGCCTATAAGTATTCAATTGAGTCGATTCATCGGAATGGCTTCCAAGATCGCCTTGTTTGCGCTTCGTTCTTCAACGGAATTGTGATTTGGATGACTTGGAAGAGTGATGTGGTCCCACGAAGAATTGGTCTGCAGGTGGCGGAGGCGTTGCGAAATACGTTCGCTCCATGATGACTCGATGAGTCACATCGGACTTCTTCGTGCTTCTTAACGCCGTTAATTTGCTCTTCGTGCTGGATCTTTTCTCCGTTGGGTGTCATCTCTTTTGATCTGTACTCTACCACATAACTTATCTAACTAGGGGATTCCGCTGCAGACATTTCGCTGAAGGCCTTACGGAGGAAGACGAAAGGGGTGGAGGTGCGATTTTGTCTAGAGGCGCCGTCCTATGCAGCCTCATTTTGAAGTGGATAGTTTCGTTATGAATGTATTTCAAGGAGATAACTTCGGCGAAGGGATCCGATTAGGAAATATAACTGTAAAGGTTTTGAAACGAATCGAGTCATTGGAACAGCTCCCAAAATGGACTTCGACGAAGGAATCGGAAGAGCAAATAATTCTACTAGTTTCCAAATGCATTTATGGAAACAGCTTCCGTATACTCGATTAGATTGAGGGGATTTGGTGAGGAAAGAAGTCTTAATAGTTCACATTTTCCTTTTCCTGCCTGATTATGCTATTAAAGTTCTAGTCTACAAAGGCTCCTTTCAGATATTCGACTAGATCGGCTGCCACGTCAATGAAGTCGACTTGGTTTACGAGAACGAAAACCATTGCAGCCGCCTTTTACAAGTAAGTGACATGTCATAAAACGTTGACTCCCTTCCTTCTGTTCAAAATTCTGTGTAATTTAGGTGGATTGTTCATCAACCGCACCGGCTTCATGGCAGTTTGCGACCGCAAGGCCTTCAACGGCCCATTTCACATCTACCGTCTCCTTGAACCGGCCGAAGATAAGTGGTACTGATCCGCAGAAAGGAAGCGTATGTCAGATCAGGCAGGCTTTTTTCCCTGGACAGCTCTGTATTTGTTCTTTCGTACTGCAACACTGAAGTTGTTCATATGTTTTTGATGTTGTTATGTTTACTTGCCTGTAGATGTTGCTTGCCGTTTGTTAGACATTTTTTATGCTGCATCTTTTTCTGACTTGTGTTGATATCTTTCCGGAATACACTGCTTTAGACTATAATGGGTTAGGAAAATTGCATTCCTTCGACATTTTGGGAGCACTCCTTCGAAACAAAATATCAACCTTTTCCCTAACTATTGTTGTCAGACTCGGTTCGTAGTCAAACCGTCTGTGGCCAAATTCATCAAACTAACAGCTCTTGCTCGCCATATTGGCTCAACTTCGCTCTACGGGACTCTCAGCTCATGCTCATGCTACTGATTTGTGCTCTGGTGACAGCAGATGTGTCAAGGAGTGGTGGTGCTGCTTCTGTGGTGTGTTCTGCACGATTGGGGTCGTCATCAAGTCGTCTTTGATTCATCTCCTCCGTTTTGCTGGCTCAACTTCATTCTACGGCACTCTCAGCTCATGCTCAAGCTACTGCTGTGCGATCTGGTGGAAGAGTGAGTATTATGAAAGACTGGTGCTGCCGCTTCGGTGGTGTGTCTCTGCGTGATTCGGATCGTCATCAAGTCGTCTGTGGTTCATCTGCTCGGTTTGCTGGCTCAAATTCACTTTACGGGACTCTCAGCTCATGTTCAAGCTACTGCTGTGCGATCTGGTGGAAGAGTGAGTGTAGTGTGTAGGACTGGTGCTGCCGCTTCGGTGCTGTGTCTCTGTGTGATGCAACGGGTTTCAATGAGAAAAACGATATTCACTTATCCCAGTAGAAGTAATCTCTTCCGGAAATTTTTCGTCACCTATCCTCACTTGCAGCATAGTTGTCGCCTTTTTCAAGTTTGCATTTGTATTTCTACTTTTTATTTTCTGTCTGTAGCATTATTTTTTGTGTACGTATCATTTGTATGTTTTAATGTGTGTTACTTGCCCATTATTTGATTTGTCGTTTCTACAATTGAATTGCTAGGCGTTGTTCAAAACGTACTTGGCTGTCCGCCAAGCACGTTTCCCATGTCGTTTACATTCTGTGCCGTTTTTTTTTTGCTTCACTGACGCTTTAGAAAAAACTATTTCGCCTCTCTAGTGTTACGCTAAAGCATTCCTATTTTTTTCGGCTTTTTCGCCGTTTTTAAAAAATCCGCCTGTGACGTCATAATGACGCCACAAATACGGAAGGTTTCAAGTAGGCGGGTCCGACATAGAGAACAAACTACAACACTTCGGGTGGCCTGGCTATACGGTATGCGCCCAAAGTTAGCCTTGACAGAGAAGACATAGCGCCAGTTTGAGATCCTTCTTGAGAAGAGTTTGCCTGAGTAGTTAAATCGAGAAAGTCCTGTGAATCTTTTGATTCGCTCTGCAATTCAGCATTAAGAGCAAAATCAGGAAAGTTAAAGTCTCCTAAGACTACGCAAGGATAATCGGATACATAAAAATCGCTAATAGCTTTGAAAAGCTGCGATGAGTTATGCGATCTACAAGGAGTTCTGTAGACAAGGGTGCGATGAACACAGCCTTCACAAATAAAAACGTCAGCTATAGATAAATATTTCATATGCATCTTTTGCTGATTCCTGGGGAACCACGTTGTATCGAAAGGTGTTTGAATGAACCCACCACTGATTTGACTTCGATGTCTACCTCACACTTTTGCCAGCGGAAGCATGGGAGTGTTTTCCCTGCTTGCTAAATCACTACCCGTAATCTTTGCTTTTTTTGTGGTGGCGATGTCCGTTCCTCCACGTGGTGCCACTGGAAACTACTCGCTCTGCGAGTTAAGCCGAACACGGACACTCGATTGCAGGCGACAGGCCCTTGTGATAGGCCGGCCTTCGAAGACCCATGTCACATTTATGACAGCTCAAGTGTTTCGAGATAGTGCTACGGCGTCCGCGGGAGCCGACGCGCACTCGCAAAGCCCGGCGAGTGTGGAAAGTATGCGAGGGTCCCTGATGCGAGGACGGCATCGGGGGGCAACTGAGCTAGTCTGAAAGTCCCGTAACGTAAGCAGGACCCGCGTGGCAACGCTGAATATGGGTACGTTGACGGGCCGCTCTTGTTAAAGCACTGGAGCGTAAAAGAGTTGATTTCTGTGCGGTGCAGGAGACGAGGTGGTCCTGCCGCAAGTCAAGGGACATAGGACGTGGCTTTAAGGCCGTTCTATGTGGAAGTCCCAGGACCACCAGTGGTGTCGGAATAATCGTATCCGAACGATTTCGTGACTCGATTGTAAGCGTCGAACGCTTTGACAATCGATTGATGAAGATCGTTGTCGCCGCTAAGGAGCGACTCTATCACTTCTTCTCAGCGTATGCTCCGCAGACTGGCTGCTCGGATCAAGCCAAGGAAGAGTTTTGGAGCCTGAGAAGACAGTAGTGGTACCGTCGAAAGATGTCATCATAGTCGCTGGTGACCTTAATGGGCACGTAGGTGCTACGAAAGACGGGTACAGCTGTCATGGTGGCTTCGGATACAGATCACGTAACGCCGATGGTGAGCGCATTCTTGATTACGCGGAATCGCATAACCTCACCATAGTGAACACCGTCTTCCGAAAACGCGACTCGCACCTTATCTCATACTACAGTGGGAGCACAGCATCGACCGCTGATCTTCACTTTGAAGATCGCCCCTCCGAGGCTGAAGCAGGTTGAGCGATGCGGTGCAGCTAGAATTAAGTGGTGGCGAATCAGAGAGAAGGAAGCAGCTGTGATTTCTCGCGTGCGGTTACCGACAGTCACGAATGTCGACGAAACTTGGAAGAAGGCGACCGACGCGATTCGTCAAGCTGCACAGTCAGAACTCGGCATTACGAAGCCTGGGCGACGGAACGTCGACAAGCAGACATGGCTGTGGACAGATGACGTGAAAGCAAAAATGCGAGAGAAGAAGTCGCTCTATCACGTGTTTCTCGGCGAAAAGACAGCCGATAACTGGCGGAAGTACCAAGAAGCGAAGAAAGCTGCAAAGAAAGCCGTGGCTGTTGCGAAAGCCACTCATTATAGTGATGTCATCGAGAAGTCGCGTCACGCGATGGTGCGCGGTATTTGTACCGACTTTCTAAGACCCGCCATCGCCAAACCACGGATATTGAAAGTTCTTTGGCATCAACGATGATAGCGGCCATCTTCTTACGGACCGCAAGAAGGCATTGAAGCGATGGCGCGATTATTTTGAAAAAATCTCTACGGTAGAGTTCCCTCATCCAGCCATCCCTTCAACGGCTCCAACCCACGGCCCCGTTCAGAAGATCACCGTGGAGGAGATTGAAGCGGCTTTGAAGAAGATGAGGCCAGGCAAAGCGACTGGGCCCGATGACGTGGCAGCTGATTTGTGGAAGTCCAAGTACTGGTTCCCTGCTGAGTGGTTGGCGAAGTTCTTTAATCAGGTTGTGGCGGAGAAGAAAGTGCCTGAGTGTTGGCGCCAAAGTATGACGATCCCGATTTGGAAGAAGAAGGGCAGTCCTGCAGACTGCTCCAATTACCGTCCGATTCGCTTGCTTTAGCACAGCATGAAGATCTTTGAGCGAATTGTCGATGGACGAATTCGGGACATCGTCCAGCTGTCCAGCAATCAGTGCGGCTTCGTGGCTGGCTGTGGCACCGTTGATGCCATACACGCCACTCGCCTCCTGATAGAGAAGCATCGCGAGAAACAGAAGGCAGTGCATATCGCCTTCCTCGACTTGGAGAAGGCCTTTGACCGCGTACCGCGTGAAGTGATATGGTACGCCTTGCTACATCATGGAGTTCCCGAAGAGCTCATAGAGTGGGTGCGAATTCTCTACTCTTGTCCAAAGAGTCGAGTTCAAGCTGCAGCTGGAACCTCGATGGAGTTCCCCATCTCTGTCGGGGTACACCAGGGTTCTGCGCGTTCCCTACTCCTCTTTGTTGTCGTCATGGATGCCATCACACGATATCTTCAGAACCCCGTCCCTTGGACGTTGCTTTATGCTGATGACGTGATGCTCGCTAGCGAAGATAAAGGAGAACTCGAGCGAGAGTTGCAAGCTTGGTGTGATCGCTTGGAGCGGTTTGGACTCAGATTGAACGTGAAGAAGACCGAGTATTTAACGACGGACGTTACCGAGTCCAGCTCCATCAAGATTAACGGCATCAAGCTTCCACGCACTGCGGTCTTTAAGTACCTGGGATCAGCAGTCGCGTCTGACGGCAAACTGATGGTCGAAGTGAATTCACGCGTGAGTGCAGCTTGGTCCAAGTGGCGCTCGTTGACTGGCGTGCTCTGCGACAAGAAGATACCAGAGCGCTTTAAGTCAAAGATCTACAGAGCAGTCATCCGGCCAGTAGCGATGTAAGACGATGAGTGTTGGCCTGCGACCAAGGAAGTTGAAACGCGCCCCAGCGTCATGGAGACGAAGATGCTGCGCTGGACGGCCGGAGTCACGCGCATGGACCGTATCCGAAACGATGCCATTCGGCAGAAGTTCGGTGTCGCACCGATAGCCGACAAGATGCGCGAAGCTCGCTTACGATTGTACGGCCACGTTCTGCGTGGAGAAGAAGACAGCGTCCGCAAGATAGGCCTTAACTTCGAGGTAATAGGAAAGCGGCCAAGAGGGCGCCCGAAGCAGCGCTGGGCTGATACGTTACATAAGGACTTGAAAGCAGCTGGTGTCCACCCTGATATAGCGCTGGATCGGGAAAGGTGGCGTCATGACACCAGAATAGCGGACCCCGCTACGAAGCGGGACAGACGCTGAAGAAGAAGAAGAATCTCTGCTTTTTTTGCACTCCTACACGCGGCTGCTCTGTATCGTCGTGTATTCCAAATTGCTGTAAAAGTCCACATTCTTCATGGCTTTACTCCGATGAGAGAATGTCTCCTGCTTGCCATGGAACTTTGTACTGAGCCCTGGTCATGTGAAAGAGCTCAAAATGCTGACTACAATTGTATATTTATTAAGGAACAAAAATGCAAACTATAAATGGACTTTTCATGCGAGTTCCGACCGGCCAAAGTACGCGCTGTCGACTTCATATTGCGCCTTAGCATGACTACCAGTGCTGCGGCGGTGCGGTGGTAGCGTCCTCGCTTGGATGTAGTGGCATCGTGGGCTCAATTCCTGGCGATACTGTGCTTTTTGCATTTTGCGATTTATCATCACTGGGACCCTTTTTCTTCATGTTCAACACATTTTGAACAAACGATTGGTAACAACTCTCGTTTACCTTTTTCAAACTTTTTCAAGGCAGAAAGGTCGCCAATTTTGATTCAATTTTGGTCGCAAAAACAGGCGTCATATTCGCGATCAATACTTCAAATAACCGCTCTACGCAACATTTGGACGAAATTGGTACTTCAGGCCTCATCACTATACTCGTTTATAGCCTTGAGCCTAAAGCGGGTTCGCACCTTGATCACCTCTATCGATCAATGGGGTGCCCGAGGTGCAGAACCATTCAAGATGGAAACTAATTGAATATGGTAAGTTGTGGCTATACAGACCCCTCTCGTTATAATGCGTTTGAAGGGACCGAAGAAATCCCGCAGAATAACGGGAGTCATGTCCTAAACGGAACTGACGCTTTTTGCATTCTAGTACGCGCAGACTTATATTAAATCGCATAGCACAACTTTAGATAGTTAATGGTGCACCTACCTTCGGACACACTCTCTGTAATTTGCACAGGTATGGCAAATGGGTGTGAGAAATAACGAGCCCCACAGATTAGACGTGACCAACAACAAAACTGTGCAAACTGGTGTTACAAGATGTTTTGTTGCGATCAAAACGCGCCAGGCGAAACTCGAGCCTGCACTCTACTCCTTCCGTTCAGGACGTTGGCCCACTACACTACCAGCGCGGTTGGATAGCGCGCCACATCCCCGATGTCCTCGTTGCATATCGTTGCTATCAACAGTCACTCGTGGTATCGGAATATTGCGTGTGATCAAACAGCGTTGTTGCTGTAATCCTGTCCTAATCACAGAGGATGCAGGTACAAGTCTGGCATGGTGCGAGAGTTCTGCTCACAGCAAAACATTCTGTAATAGCATATAGCCTCTATACCAGCTGCTATAGGCTTAAAACAAATGTGTAAAACACTTTGAGAAATCAGCGCTTGAATCGACATCTTCTCTTATTTTCGATAGAGGAAATCTACCACCATACAGCAGTTTCTAACGGCTGTCGTATGCCGATGGGTACTATTCGGTATCACCGACTGCGAGTCGCGGCACAGCTTCGCCGGCCTGATCTGTTGCGTGACTCGCTCAAGTATGGACATGCAGGTTCCTTATTAGGCAGTAGAAGCAGGACAAGGGCCCTATAAGTAGGGCTGTTAGTAGAAATGACCGCAGAGAGTACTATAAAGTGATTACTAAATGTGAAAACCAGGAACGTGAATATTTCCACTTTTGACTTCCCGTGTGCTGCGAGTATAATGGCTATATGTAAACATTTTTTGAGACTGAATTTCAAATAGAGAAGTTGCATCATGGGTGGGAGGTCGGGGGTTCGATTCAGCTGCTCTGCTGCATTTTTGCATTTCATATGGTTGGTTGAGATTTGAAAGATTCTGACATCTATATCATTTTCAGATATTTTTTGCCTAGTTTTCCAGCTGTACGCCGTGGAGAGTAACTTTCTTGCCACTTGTTTATTACTGACCGGTTTTTTAAGAACAAGGCAATGAGAAAGCTACTAAAAATAACGATGTGTAAACGTTCAACACCAGTGATAGACAGGCACAAAGTGCATGAAACAGAAGCACTGGTCACAATCGGACAGCGTATAAAAGCTACAGGCTCCTCACAGGTACATCACCTTCAGTGTCGACGACACCATCTTCAATGTCATTATAACAAATCCGTTCTCCTTCAGCTAGCCGCAGCTTCGACACCTAGCTTCAGGATGTTGTCCTTTTTTTGCAGGTCAAAAGAAAGGTCGTGCATAATGACGTAGGAGTGAAATGTTCCACCCGAGAACGTTATCATATGTCCACTGCTTGCTTCCCTCTCCACGTCTATCAGTTCATCTTGCGGATCCCAATCTTCTTCTTCTTCCACCATTTCCAGCTGTTCGTCCTCGTCAACTTCAAGTTCACGTGCTTCGAAGTCCTTGAGTATGCTGGTCATCCGTTCGGCCAGCTTGATTTCTTCCCTCGAACGCTCCTTGTCTAAAAGTGGACCACACTTAGCGTTAGCGGGTGGATCACCACCCGAGCATCGACGGACATTGTTGGTGTTATGTTTTAGAAAACCTTCAGCAGACATCTGATTTCCAGGTGATAGGCAAAAACGAAGGGAAGAGTGTATCGATGGCCGTTTACGTCAGTTTGCGGGATCCGCAGACCTCGTTTCTCCATTTGAACCGCTTGCGACGTTACGTTCTGGTCTTCTTTGAAAATCCGAGCAGGATGGTTTTTCCTGAGGTCATCGGTCCATCTAGGGAAACAGTGAGGAGCCTGTGGCATTTATACGCCGTCCGTATTGTGACCAGTGCTTCTTCTTCACGCACGTTGTGCCAGTGTATCACTAATGTTGAGCGTTTATACATCATTATGTTGAATACCACAGCATGCAGCTGGAAAAATGAGTAGGAAACCTATGAAAATGTATAGACGTCAGAATCCATCAAATCATCAGTTAAAATGCAAAAGTACAGCAGCGCAAGAGAATTGAACCCTCGATCTCCCTCGCATGAAGCAACGTCTCCATCCACTGCGCTTCGACCCACTTGCGGCGGAGCCATCGCGGGCACACAAGACCGCCGAACTTGTGAGGCGCCGATTACATTATAACAATAACGACCCCTTACTCCTTGGGTTTTTTCTTGGCAAAAAATAAACACATTTTTATACTAATTGAGGGGTGGGTATTCTCCCTATATGACTCGCTCTTCCCGTTCAGACATACGCTTCAGACACTTCCCTTGCTAGTCGACGCTAGGTAAGCGCGAGCAAGCGCGGACCTCGCCCTGCGGCCAGTCACGTTAATAACAAGTGAATCGGGTTATGGCTGTTTAATGACGCTTTTGCCTTCGATATACTACAGGAGAATCTCCGTTTTGTATTTCTACCCCAAGTACAACAACGGAACGATTACAGCCGGAAGGAGCGGCGGTAGGGAGGTAGCACTTTCGGGGGCCTGCGAATCTCCTGCTTTCTGCCAGCAAAGACGTTAAAGGAGAGAGGAAGAGCAATGGCTATGGAGTACAGGAGCCAGTCATACTCCGTTTTCTATGAAAGCGAGCCATCCACATTTTCGCTACTACACTATCCAAGTCGTAGTGTCTTATCAGATTAGGTTCCAACCATGGACTTTGGGTTCGTTTGCTTATGAGTGACGCGAAGCTCTTCAACGGAGCCAGAACACAGAATGAATGCCATTCGTGAGGCTCCAATGTGCATTTTCTGCACCAGATCGCCTTTGTGTTACTTCTTCGTCCATGCTGTATCACCTGTCGTCCCGTTGATCATCGACTTGCTCGAGCGGCCGCCAGCAGCGTCTCCATTCGTCCCTGTCGCGTGCCAGAGTGCTCCAATGGATTCGTACATGCTAGCCTTTCTTTTACCACCAAGAAGCTTCGATATAACCTAAGGAAGGACAGTAACCTATGGATCAAGATCTATAACAATCTAGCCCTGCCTATCCAGTTCTCTCTTCTTAATTTCTCACGATTTCTCACGAATTCTTAGGAAAGCAGGGGTGCTTCGTTGCCATTATACCTTTGTATCGTCCTTTGGTCTCGAGAAGGAAATGGATAGAGCAGCCTTCGCGGCGCTTGAGCAACGGCATCTGAGCCTGGACACCGACTTCCACAGCCTCGGTTCGGTCCTCAGCTCGCCCTCGCCTCGCTCGTCGCCCTCAGCCTCAGTAGCGCTTATCACTCACTGGACTCGCCACTCTCCACTTCATTAGCCCTGATTTGACATAAGAGTAGCGGGAATATGTCGGCCACGGGACAGGAGATCCATTGATCGAAATCGAAATACCACAGTTGATAATTACCGATCCCTTTCGCAATTAACCAATTGGTAGAAGAGTAATGACAATCTGAAGCCTTCGTATATGCCGCTCTGTCGAACGCAGATTACAATGGGTAATAAAAAATAAGTTAATGTCAATCATTGGGTGATCACAATAAATAGGGGTGTTCATTTGATTATTCGAATATTCTACTATTCGAAATTCGAAATTTTGAGAATCGAATAATATTCGATCATTCGAAATTCGAAATTTTGAAAATCGAATATTATTCGGTCATTCGAAACTCGAAATTCTGAAAATCGAATATTATTCGATCATTCGAATTTCGAAATTTTGAGGATCATACTATATAATAATCCGCTAAGCGATGAGTCATAAAATAGGGGAATTACGGGGCACAAATTAAGGCAAGAAAATAGCAGAAAATACCAAGACACCATCTACGTGCCTGGCGACTCAGTAGACGAGCCGAGCACGTCGGCGACCGTGCACGGCGAGCCGTAGACCTACCGAACACGTCGGCGACCATGCATGGCCAACTTCAGCCCTGGGGGTAATCGAGGTCGCTGAAAATGATTATGAAGTTCGTTTTTGAAGTGTAGATCACCATCGATCGATATCGACCAAATTATCGATTTTTTATGGATGTCGTCAAGCAGTCCGAAACTTCAGCCCTGGGGATAATCAAGGTCGCAGAACACGATTATGAACTTCGATTTTGAACCGTAGATCACTATCAATCGTTCTGACCGGTGGCTTTCTCCCAGATTTAACCGATCCGGGTGGAGAGGGGGGGGGGGGTGGGAGACACGCCGGTGGTTTTCTCCCAGTTTAACTGATCGGGGTGGAGAGGGGGTGGGAGACACGCCGGTGGTTTTCTCCCAGATTTAACCGATCGGGGTGGGGAGGGGGGGGGGGGGGGACACGCCGGTTATTTTCTCCCAGATTTAACCGATCGAGGTGGGGAGGGGTGGGAGACACGCGGGTATTATGGTCGAAGGAGTGCTCCACATCAGGTGGAAAGTTTCAATGTGGAGGCCAGTATCGATCGATATTATCGATCGCCTGACCTGACCGGTGGTTTTCTCCCTGAATTAACCGGTCGGGGTAAGGGAGGGGGGGGGGGGTGGGAGACACGCGGGTACTATGCCGAAGGGGTGCTCCACAACAGTCTGAGGACGAAAGCACTGATTAACGCAAATGAATTACGTTTCTAAACTGTATGAAGATAGTGGCGACGTTGAAGAGATGTTGATGATGGAGGGAGGGAGAGCTGGACGGCGGCTTCATATCGAAGAACTACTCACCTGATCTTAAAGAAGGTAGACCAAGGTTCGAGATTGCTAAGGTTTTCAAATACCTCTTTTTACTGCTAAGGTGCCGAGAAGGCTGCACAAGCAGAGCAGCAGCTTGAAGTGGGTGATCTTGGCTTGAGTGATCGTGACTCTCTAAGACACGAGAAGGCGAGACACGCCGAAAGGCGTGTCGGAGCACTTGTCTAATAATATTCGATCATTCGAAATTCGAAATTTTGAAAATCGAATATTATTCGATCATTCGAAATTCGAAGTTTTCAAAATCGAATATTATTCGATCATTCGAAATTCGAAGCTTTGAAAATAGAATATTA